>OY294068.1:143446547-144046547 GCA_958510875.1 Endomychus coccineus
TAATGCTATTGCGGTGGAATAGTTGTTAACATGTTATGGTGTAAATTTACATTTTATTTATCTTAATATGAATAATTCAAAATATAATGGAACTGGCACATAACTGTCTCAATATTATAATAATTCCATCCCCATATGCTCACGTTATCCTATTATATTGAACTGGTTGATACAGCAAGAGCATTTCATCAATACCTTGCGCGTCATAAGCTATCTAGTTGTTAAAAATTACACGGTCAAACTGGTGCATGCGCCAGAATAAGTATATTTAAATTGTCCACACTGTTGAATCCAAGTCAACTGTCATATTGCACCACTTTGGTCTTTCTCATATTTTCATAAATATAAACCTCTGGAAAGTTAGTATATTCATGATAATCATATGCGATCGATGTTACTTTCTAGATCAATAATTATTCTCGTACATTAATCTCAAATTACTTAAAGCTTTTCGATCGAGGAATGTAGGTATGAGTATTACTATGGCTCACAATTACTCGAACAGCTGATTCAATGAGAGTATCCTGGTTCATTATTTTTAAATAGAAGTGGGTAGTTCCAATGGACTTGCTACCTTAATTGATTTTTGTCCATCCTCCAAATATTTTCTGTACGATGTCAAGTTTTACGAGCAGTCTTCGGAAGCTGCCATGGGTTCCCCACTTTCTACGATTGTAGCTAATATCTTCATGGGAACTTTTGAACAAGATGCTATTGACTCATCTGTTCTCAAGCCGAAATGTTGGTTTAGATATGTCGACAACACATTTATTATTTTGCAATGTGGTCGTGAAAAGCTTGTTTCCTTCCTCAATCATTTAGATTCAATACATCCCAATATCCTTCTCGCCATGGAAGTCGAATCGCAAGGTTCACTCCCTTGCCTAGATGTATTGGTTAGTCGACAGACTGACGGTACTTTAGGACATTATGTGTATCGAAAACCAACTCACACCGATAGATACCTCAATGGTCTTTCCCACCACCACCCTGCCCAAAAGTAAACTGTCATAAGCTCCTTGGTTCACAGAGCTGTTAACTTATCTCAACCTCAATCCTTGAAACCAGAATTAAATCATCTTTCAACTGTCTTATTATCAAACATTTCGTCCCATTGCAACATTCATGAAGTCATAAAGAAATACACTTTGCCTAAAATCACAAATCCCCCCGCCTGCTTGATCTATTGCCTATCTTCCATATATTGAAAATATAACAGATCGAATTTCCAAAATCCTTAAAAAACATGATATTACTTTTTGGGTTTCCACACTTCCAAAATTATCTCAGTCTTACAATCCTATCAAAGATCCCCTTCCTCCTGTTTATAGCATTCCCCGTTCTTGCGGTGAAGTCTATATTTGTGAAACAGGTCGTACAGTAGCTACTCGTGTGGAAGAACATGAGCGCTGTACAAGGCTTCGTGACACCAGTAGATCTGAACTTGCAGAACTCAAGTTCGGCACTAGTCATCAAATCCTTTCCGAAAAATACTAAAACCCTAGCCCGAGCCCCAAACGTCTATCAGCGAAAAATCGTTGAAGCTATAGAAATCCTAAAACATCCAAATAATTTAAACCGTGACTTAGAATATTACCTTAACAACATTTGGAAACCCATCCTCGAAAATTGCACTACGCACATGATCACACAACGGCAGGATCAGGTGCCGGAACGGAGTTAACCACCGGAGTAAAGGCAGTGAACTGTGTAGCGTGGAGGATTTTTTCTACAATAAATACGGCTACAGAAATCAGTAGAACCAGTTTCAGTTCAAGCCTCAAGTCTGTCCTGAAGATGCCACTTGCAATGGTTGGCAAAACGTCGGCATCAAGTCGAGATATTGTGATGCGGAATTCATCCGGAAGCCAAGATGTTTCAAGATTAGCTATCCGCGGGAGTCTTCTATTCAAGATATTATTTTATTATTAGTAGAACCAATTATGTTTTTCAAGGACACACATTCAAGATAAATTAAACTCTGTTTAATTCTAATATTCATCACCTGTCACACTTAATACCGGCTACGCACCATTATGACTAAACGGTACTACGTAAGCTACGGCTCTGCATCAAGCTTTTTTTGTAGAATGCATTCAAATTTTCAGACTGATATGTCATTCAGTTCTGTTTTGACACCCATCGAAAGCAAGCAGCCTTGAAGGTTTTTGTAAAAATGGAAAAAAGTGAATTTTGCGTCGTGATTAAACATTATTTCTTGGGTGGAAAAAACACTACTCAAACCAAAGCATCGTTTGTTAAAGGTTATGGGGAGTCTTCATCATCGATTGAATCTATTCACAAGTGGCTTAGTGATTTTCGTTGCAGTAGTATGACCACAAAGGACGCCGAACGTTCTGAATGTCCAATTGAGGTTACAACACCAGAAATCGTCGATAAAATCCATAGTGTGATATTGACCGATCGGTGAATTAAAGTACTAGACATTGCTGAGGCTATGGGCATTTCAATCGAACAGGTACGGAACGTTTTGCATACATTTTTGTGAATATGAGAAAGCTGTCTGCCAGATGAGTGCCGCATTTGCTCTCCGTTGGTAACAAGCGCGATCGTGTGACAACTTCAAAGGAATGTTTGGAGATGTTCAAGTGCGATAAGAAAGACTTCTTGCGTAATTTCGTAACCGTGAACGAAACATGCATCCATCATAACACAACAGAGACCAAAGAATAGTCGAAACAATGGACTTGTCCTGACGAATCAAATCCGAAAAAGACCAAAGGTTTATTAGCCAAAAAGTCATGGCGATAGTTTCTTGGATTGCACACGGTATCGACCATATCGATTACCTTGAATAGGTCAAAACGATCATCGGCGTATATTATGCAGAGTTGTTGAATCGATTCAACGCCGATTCGAAGCGAAAGCGGCCGTATTTGGGCAAGAAGTAACACAGGTCAGCTGTCGCAATGGCAAAATTATAGGCATTGCGCTACGAATTGGTTCGTCATCCACCATATTCTCCAGATTTGGCCACCTGCAATTTTTATCTATTTCCAAACTTGAAGAAATGGCTCGGCGGAACGAAATTTGGCTTCAACGATGAGATCATCACTGGAACAAATGTCTATTTTGGAGGATTTCCAAACTCGTATTATTTGAAACTGTATCGGGCTACAAGGAGAGTATGTTTAGAAATAAAACACGTTTTTACCAAATAAATTATTTCTTGTTCCATTTTTCAGACATTTTTCACCTTGCCCTTGTATAGAGGGTATTGATAGAACTTCCATTTTATCCTCATAGGTGTCGAATCTCGCTCGCACTCATTAAATTACTAGACACCGCTGATTTAAACTCATTCCACGACTTTATAAGTTATTCTTTTGCAAATAACCAAAACAATACATAAATCCTCTATAATCTTTTCTAATAAAATCGTAATATACTCGTTTATGTTAAGTAATAGATGAATTTGGTTTATGAAGCCAAGTTTCACTAAATGCCAGAACATCTATCCTTCCAGTTAATAGTAATAGGTATGTAGTAACAATAATATGTGAGGAAAGTGTCCAAAGATTGACTTGCTTGCAGATATTTCAACTACGTTTAAGTTGTCGAAGGTGTTGAACAAATTTGTTTTTGTTTTAATTAATGATATAAAATCGTCAATTGTACGACGGATATTAACGATCAGAGTTTGTTCCGCGTCGTGCTAGATCTACTCGATACGAAGTGATTGATAAATTTAAAACTCGGCACATAAATCGTCGAGGATGATAATTAATTTTATCGGATCAGTTCGCATTCCTCGTTTTTGTTAACGTCAGCCCACTTCTGAAAATAAAATTTATGTCGAGCTCATACTCACTCGTACGTTTCTCTAGTATAATTGGATGCAATCATCGTACCGGATGAATTTAGCAAGTGCAGTTAAAGCAATAATTCAGTATGCCGTGTGGAACGCTGCTTTTGGCCCTTTGCTATTGATCAGACGGCGTCGCTAAGCAACCCTCTTGCTTTACCGTGTTTTTTGTTCATCTTTCTCTTTCCTGTTGTCACGCTCCTTCTCGTTTTCTCTCGTGGCGAGATTCTTTATGAAAGATAACTTTGTATACCTGGAGAATTGACGTTCGGAATTTACTCTCCAATCAGCTATTATTACGTACAAAGACATTCTATTGTTCTGCGACAAATTTCGCTACACGCTAATAAAATGTGATGTTGAGGGCTATCATTATCTTTTGTTCTGTTCGACACTTCTGAAATATTTTAGGACTGAAAATCGAATATCTATTGTTATTTCGTTACTTGTATGTTCTAGTTTTTATATATTAATCGGAGTATATTTCATAAGTAGAGCGCGGAATATATGCAGGAAAAAAATGATAATATATGCGCATATTTATGTTAGCCCTTATTGAAAATATGCACATATTTTCTTAAAAATGCTCGGAATATGCAACTTTTTTTGAAAATATGCAAACATAATAGAAAAATGTGAGAATAAAAACGCCCCATTTTTCTTGTTGAATTATGCAAAATCGTTCCACCCTAGAAAAATTATCGATTACAGAAAAGCGAACACTAATTTTTCTGAAGAACAGAACGTATCAAATATAAAGAAAACTACATTTCTTATAACACATTTTTATATTACATCAAATTGCATACAATAAAATACAATCTCCAATTTACCCTAGAATTTAACATATAAAGGAATGTCTTTTATCAGTTAAAATATTCTTATGAAGCGGCGAAAAACTGCGCTGTACATCAACAGATGTTATGGGACAATATTTTAATTTGTGTGATATAATGCTGATCAAAATCTGATATTATTTCACCTAGAAATATTTGTTAGATATTTATAGTCTGCATTTTTTTGTATCAAATTCTCTAGTTTTCCGACAACTCTAATTCTCATAGTTCCTTGCACATTTTCACATTTCTCTGAAGAGTCTTTTATAATTTCTACGGTTTCGACAAGTGATCTAGATCTTTTTTTTAGGGATTGTATAGAATTTGGGATAAAACATAATTAGATCTTACAAGAACTAATTGTTGAGCAGCTGCATTATATCTAAATAAATCCAAAGATCTTGAAATTAATTGGGTACTATCACCAATGTCCAAAATAATTTCTGTTAAATTGACTGAATATTCCGCATAAAAAATTGCAGCATTCAACCAAGTTCCCCACCTGGTGATAATTGGTTGTGGTGGTGAAGGAATTCCTGGTAACTTATCTTCATAAAGTTGCATTCTCAAAGGTGTTTCGATGAAAACTTTTCAACATTTGAAATTAATTCATTAACTAAAGAGAATTCGTTTCTTACAGTTTCCGCTACTCTGTTAAGACTATGTATTGTTACATGTATTATATTTTGATAAAAAATTTCCAAATTTTGTCCAACTTTCAACATATAAGGTGCATCTGATAAAAAAATTCCAATTTTTTGGCTGGTACTGCATTCCTCTAAAAAAATCGCCGAAAATGAAACTTGGGCGAAACGTGTAACAATTAAATTATTTGTTTTGTCGAGTAAGATATTACAAATTTTCCTGGAGCTTCCTCCTGAAACATTCCTATCATCAAATGAGCCATCATATATTGGCCACAGGCGTCGGTAGTTTCGTCAACGATAACGTAGAAATAAGTATCTGCAACTATTTCTTTAATTTTTTCAACAACAGTCTTGTAAACTGATTTTACTGTAATTTTCCTGATTGTGGATTCATCGGATATATTGAAATTGCAATAGTTTTGTAAAAATGATTTAAATTGTACGTTATTTAATTTTTTAGTGATATATTAGCACAAATTAAAGCTTTGCATGAATGTTCATTAAACACACTCTGACCCCTCTTTATGCCCTTAGTGACATCTGAACTGGAACTGATTCCATGTTTTGCACTTTTGCGACGTGCGAAGGAGTTCTGTCATGTTGATCTGTCATCTGATCTGCAATAAAAATACATTGCTTATATTGAGGTCAGACTGAAATGAGTACCGATGTATCGGGGATTTGGCATTTTAGCAAACAAAAATAATTTGTTTATATTTCTTAAATTAAAAAAATTTCATTAATAAGATAAATGTAAGTACTTACAATTTTGGAACAGGCCTTGCAGAATATGCGATCGCCATCCTGTAATAATGATTTACACTTTAACATTTTAAAAGACACTCAAACCGTGCACAAAACGACAATTCCAGAATACACAACTACATTTTTATATTAACAAACAATAACTGATAAGATGTTGTCAACTCGATTGTGACCTACCCTGAGATTGTCCCAATCTTCCCTTTCAAGAATATGCTAGTTGTAAATCAGTACTTGCCTAACCCTTTCCTAGACCATTCTAAGAATTTGTGAATGGTGTAATCGAAAATGCTCGGTCAGATGTTCGTTCGTAAATAAATTATATCATATATATGAAATATATATCCTTATACCACTAGCGCGCGGGGTCGGTATACGACCAGCGCGGGAGCTACCTGCCGTATACCTGCACCCGTAACCTTCTTTTATGTGATCAAAACAAAATTAAAATGCACTTTTTTTGCAAATAAATTTGTTTTTAATTCATCAAATAATAAAAAAAAGAGGATCTTAGCCCTTTTTTGATTTTTTTTCTAACTTGAACCAAACTCATAATATACATTGGTATTCAATATAAGCATAGATATGGTACGGCTGATAGATTCTTTTGCAACATTTTTACTTTGTGTTTTTTGGGGGGTTATTTAGATAATTATAAACAAATGATTTGATAAAAAAAGCCCATCATCATGATATGTTATGCAATCAATTACTATTTGGACTTATTTTCTCAATTTTCCGTCAACATTTTTATGTTTTATTCAGATTTAATTCTAATTTATCTATTCTAATTTTCAACCATGTTATCTATGTTAAGAGCAAAATGGAAAGGGTTACGTGTGATCGATAACTATAGATCTAGAAAAGACCGTGCAATTAATGCAGGCCAACGTAGGAGGTATGTATATATAAGTTGCAATGTCGCCGTCGAATCATTCACACACAAGGAGATCCGAATTTCCAGCCATTCCAAGTGAAATTGCAGAAACTCATGAACGTATTGATTGGATGATCCAGAATGATCAGATTTCTACTCCATACAATGAAAGTATGATCCTTATCAACGATCCTGTCAACCAAAAAATAGTGCTTGGAACTATTCAAAGTCTACAGTTTTTATGCCAAATGAGAACGATCTATATGGATGGCACATTTGAGTATTGTGTCCAACATTTCCAGCAACTTTTTATCATCCATGGAGTGAAAAACAACAACTAAATATCGCTGTTGTTTTGTTTGTCAAAAACAACTTACGACATTTTATTTCAATCAACAATTGATAAATGTTGGGAATATCCGTGGATATTTTTTCCATACAAGGTTACTGTGGATTTTGAATAGGCAATTCAAGATTAGTTGAGATCACGTTGGCCTGAGTTGATAAACCATGGCTGTTTATTCCACCTCACCTAGGCATGGTTCAGGAAAATTCATGAATTTGGTCTCGTTCGAGAATACAAGAATAACCAACCAATCTGTAATTGGAATGTGGCTCAGATGGATATTTGGCATACCTATTCTACGACCAGACGTGGTACAAGAAGCCTATCGTATCATGGAACCGTACGTTGAATATTTGTCACAATTGGAAAGATTTGACGGTTATTTGAAGACAAATTACATGTATAACGACGCAAAATATTCACCACAGAAATGGGAAACAGACAATATTCGGAATTGCGAAACAACAAATACATGCGAATCATTTCATTCGCACTTTAACGTATGCTTTTCCAGTGCGTATCCAAACATTCGTCGGAGATTTAAAAGAATTTATTGTGGAAGCACAAATGTGTATACCGCAGATAGCTCGCGCGCTAGTCGTATAATGACCCTAGCGGCTTCAAGAGGCTTTGCGCGCTAGTCGTCGAACGCCGAAATTAGAGAAATGCAAAAATAAATGAAATATATGCAATTTCGGTTAAAATATGCGAAAAATTACAATTCTGCCAATTTATGCAAAGTTTGCATAATGCATGGTGCATAAGATCGGTGCCTTATTCATAATTATACTGAATTAATTGCATTATCGGACATTCGGGTAAATGAAAACATTTTTTTATCTAATTTTTTGTACGCTGTATAGAGCTTTTCCAACATAGCCAGTCCACTTGGACAGTAAACTCAGGAGCTCAGATAATGTATAGGTAAACACAACTGGCTAGCTGATATACATTGGTTTACAGACCATCTCAGGTATTTGAGAAACAAGCTTCGTTTGAACTTTAAATGTGAGATTAACAAAGCCAAAATTAGAACAAATAACTACAGAATGAAGAAGTCATCAAATTTCACAAAACCATGTGGGACTTAATCATAGTTAATAAAAGTTCTAATAGTGCAGTTTTAAAATGTAATATTTAGTGTAGTCTAAATGGGTATAAAAATAGGCCAAACCCGTAAATCCTTGGAAAAAGTGTTGATTTTGAGGGGACAAAGTGCATTCTCTTCAAAATGTTATCAGAAACGAAGTCACCTCATAGATTGTTAAGCAAATTGTTCATATTGTTTATTATAAATTTAATTAACTTATTTTTGAGATTACATAAAAATGCTAAATTTGATCGTGTAAAGACTATTTTTGGTCAGTGAACATATGAAACTAGTTAAACAAATAGTTGAATTAACTTCATTTGTTATAAACATATTATTTATTAACAAATAGATGAATTCGACTCAACCTCCGAGCTTAGGGTCGTTTTCGGATATTTTTGGCATTCTGGGTTCGATTTTATCGTCAATATCGTCGGATGTATTCCCACAAATTTGCATATTTAATATAAACAAATTATATTTACTAATATACATATTTGACCAAAATGTCGAGTTTATAGTCATTTTTGGATAATTTTGGCCTCCTGCTAGATAGTACGAATGAACAAGATGACGATGACAACATAGAAGAAGATATTGATGATATTTATTTTGATTCTGATGTTAGTGACGATGATAACTGATGTAATTTTTTATCCGAATATTATTTTATTAAATTATATTAATTATTATTAAATCTATAATTGAAATATGAAATTTTAAATAATTGTTTTGTTTTAATAAAAATCAAAATCCTTCAATTTATTACAACAATTTGTTTGTAAAAAATTGCTTCTCTGAAACTTCATTCGATATTCATCGTCTAAATCTCGTGCACTCAGACTCCTCGATAAAATATTTTGTATTTTTACTTTTCAAGATTGAGATTTCTCTAGTAATAACATATTTATTTGTTTTAATTTTTGTGATATAATTTATTTGATTCTTAATAGAATAATATTAAAAACACTTTATTCTTGGAAATTGGGCACAATTCGTATACATGTGAATAAATAATTTGTTTATAACAATTTAAAAAATTATGTATGCATTCAAAGTCCATAATAGCAATAAAATCTTTCTCAGGAGGCCAAAATTATCCGAAACCGACCCTAAACTCGGTGTTTTGGTCGAATTCATCTTATTTAACTAGTTTCATATGTTCAATGACCAAAAATAGTCTTTATCCGATCAAAACTGGTCAAAATAATCGTTGTTTATGAACTATATAAACAATTTGCATAACTATTTATGAGGTAAACTTTGTTTCTGATAACATTCTGAAGAGAATGCACTTTATCCCATCAAATTCAACCCTTTTCTCAAGGATTTACGGGTCCAATACCCATTTGACTGCATTAATTGGTGCAAAAAAATTTAATGAATACTTTGAAACTATTCCATATATAATTGTTGATTCTATTTCAATGTATGTTCCAAATAGTGTCGGACTATTATGTAGAAATATTCCACAACAGTTGAAGTTTGTAATCACTGAAGCCAAATATATACAAGTTAGAGATGTAATCTGTTCCTTTAACATAATTCGTCTATAGACTTTACTGGATTGAATATTTCACTGATAAAAAAAACACCAATAGTATTGTTTATCCGCTCACTATCCTTAAGGAAAGAATATATCCAAATTGTCTGCAAAATTCCAAGTCAATTCCAGTTTTTTTTTAATAAGGGCGATATTTCTAGAGTAGACAATTTTATATCTATCTCCCTTGTTCCCGTTTTACCAAAAGCTATTGAGAAATTGATGTGTGCACAAATTGTTGGATATTTTGACACAAATAAGATATTTACTAATCATCGATATGAATTTAGGAAGAAACTTAACACGATTGATGGAGTAGTGGAGTTCGTAGGCAATGTTATGAACTGTTTTGAAAAAGGGGAATATTTTCTTTCCGTTTTCTTACATTTATCGAAGGTTTTTAATTGTGTCTATTGTTCTTAATGTTCTTAAATGCTTTTTCGGAATATCTTGCCAACAACTTGGCCATACTCTTTGCTCTGCACTATCCGAAAAGTGTACCAATCTAGTGCCTGTTGATGAGAGGTTTGAACGCTTACAAGTAAATGCTTTTGAATGGTTTTCATGAAACAGCGAAGAGCAATATTTAGAATAATAGGTAACATTAACTGTTGAGCTTGTTGCGACATTTTAACAATACCTGGCCTTCTTATTCTAGAATTCTTATCGTATGCTCACAAAAATGTTAAGTTGAGTTTGTCAAATTTAAATGGTTTAACACCAGATACAAGGATGATATTCAAATACCATTCACAGACTCAGCAGATCACAAAACGGCCCGAATTTTCTTGCCTTCAAGTTTTTCAAAAGATAACTGATCCGTTAAAAAAAATTGCATTTGGAAAAAATATGTTGTGTAAAATAGATGATTTTATGTTTAAGTTTTGAAAATATGTTGTGTTTGAATTTGCCCTACATTGATTTACATTTTATCTTTTAACTGACCTGGTCAAATAATTTTTGTGTTATGTTAGCACCAAATATAATACTCTACTCTGTCTAATAGGTACGAGGGCTGCGCCAAAAATGTCTTCCCTGACATAGATCCTCGAATCACAGCGGGTGAACATTGTATTCGTATTAGCCTTGTAAAAAAATGAAAATTGAACGTACATTAGTTATTTTTCTTGCAACTGTCACCCATCTATAGCGTTGTCTCGAAAACTGTATACATACCGGTTATTGAATGTGGATGATTATTTCATACTTATTAGTGCAAAGAATATATGATGGGTATTGACACCCATTCACAATTTCCAAGAAGAAAAACAATGCATTTGGACAATACATTTTCCAAGATTCCGGATCTATCAAGTCATCAGTTGCTACTTTCCGCACCAGCTTATTATATGCTCCTTGACCTTTTACTGGAGGCCAAAACACTTCCTTCTTCTAGGTGTTAACCACTGTGAATTTGCAATAGATAAACCGCCACCCTCTTCTGCAGAGAATTGGATAATGGCGAACATCGGAAATACTGCAAGTTAAAATATCTCCTACCTTGATGAGCGTTTGAAAACTATTTCATAATCTTTCGATTCTATAAAACAATATTATTATTAATAATAAAAATAAAATGATATAAAACATTGAGAAACGACCTCACTATTGATATTGTCTTTTTTGTTTCTTATTGCGACTTACGATTCGTGTAACGGTCATGAAAACTAAATTACAACCAACAGTACATCAGTAATACGGTGTTTGCATCAATATAGAAAATGAAAAAGCAGGAAAACGGAAATATCGCCTAAGGCCTTGACCAATAGCAACATTAACTATTTCAAAGGCGGTTGATTCGTAATTGTAATAATAAGTAATATCCGGAACTGGATGTATCGCGCTTTTGTATCAAATGATATTGCTTACCTATTTCAATACTCATCCCAATATCATTTTAGAAGACGTTATTCTAACGTCTTTTCTTATTCGTCATTCGCTGACATCGTTACGTCCTAAACTGACCCAATATTGATGGCAAAATCATATGATGTTTGCTGGGTTATTTGCGTTATTTTAACACAAAACGATATATGAATGAACCTTTAAAAGGACGTCAAAAAGACGTTGTTATGATGTTAAGCGACCTGACGAACCTCTTAAAGACATTAATATGACGTCACTCTGTTTGCTGGGAAGCGGTGCCAGCGTCGTATTGAATGTGATCCTTTTTGAAGCTCTGCGGTGAAAACTATGTGGACGTGTTGCAAAAACTTGTCACAGGCAATGAAACCATGATTCTCTATTATGATCCTATAACCAAAAGTTAGTCGATGGAATGGAGTCGAAAAGGAGAAGCACCACCAGCAAAGTGTAGGCATTCGTCTTATATACTTTCAAGAACGCAACATCACAATTAAGGTGGCACAAACCACTACAAAATATTCGAGTGAAAAGATGTGCCAAGCTGACCAGAGAAATAATTATTCTTTCATTTAATCGTAGTTGTTTTATTTAAATTTGTAAAGGATTTTTATCACTTTCATTCTTTTCAACTTCCTAATCATTTCACATATCTGTAATAATAGCAACAGCATTTATAATTTCAAAAATGAAACTTAGTCTGGATCTTAGATCATTCCAGGGAATTATATTGATAATTATAATATCAGTAAACTTAGTACTGAATAAAACTAGGATATCTGAAGTTATTTCAAAATAATAGTTATAATTATAAAAGACACAACTTTGATCCTCGTCGAACAGGGTCCCATATTATATTCAACTCTATTCTCCTGAACGGGAGGAAAATAATATGGAAACGTCGTATGGTTTGCGTGCAATGCCTGTTTCCTAATGGTTTGATATTTCAATTGCATTCTCAAGAAAACGTATTATTGTCAAAGGAGGCTATCATGCTGGGATTTCACTTAAGCAGGAAAATAACGGAATGTTGTTGAGCAAAATAAAAAAGCTTCATAACACAGTTTGTTACATTATTTAGTGACCGTCCGTTCAGAGGAACAACGACGATAATCCCACGTAACTAATTGGCTACGTGTGTTAGAATAATTGTACAAGACACGCACCTTTGAATAAGACATTCTGGGCACCAAAGTGTTAATTTTACCCAATCAAACTACATTGTAATCAATGTTATTGTTATTTAACCGTCTTTTAAGGTGACAGAAACATCATTTTCTGTCATTTTAATTCTACCACTATTCGGACAGGATATATTGGGCAAAGAAATAATTTTTTACAGTTCTTGTTGACCTCACGCCAGTGCACTTGGCATCAAAAGTAAATTAATTAATTATTGTAGGACATTGGAGATTTGCCTCACTCTATTATTCACTGTGTGTGATGTGTGTGATGTGGAATCATATTCTACCTGTTTGCATTTCCCATATGAAAGTGGGTTAAAACCAGCCTTATTCGCCAGATAATACGTGAAAATTCAATACTGCTATATGCAACAATATCCTCAGGAGAAAACAGTAAATTAATCAATGAAAAAGAAATTTTAAATATGAAATTAGGTATACTGTGTGTCCAAGGTAAGGATGTCTATCATGGGGACATCGGAAACGATAATAGAGACAGTTTTGGATGAATTGGGGAAAAGTGCATAACCAATACCATTTTTGATTCTTTTCCAGATTTATGTCAGTTTTAATATCCGTCGTTTCGTTTTCGATCAACCATCATCAACTTTTTTTTACAATACGTCTCTGTTCTCCTTAATACAAATTTTTGGAGTATTTTTTGTTCTGAACTTTTTGTTCTGTTACATGTGATGGTCCGATTAGGTTTCAATCAGTTCAAGCAGTCATCAACATTTTTTGAAGAAAAGTTCAAGTACGAATTTGCATTTAAGAAGATTTTGCTCTAGATATAGATATACAGATAAGGATATCAATCATGGGACGTCGGAAACCATAATAGATACAGCTTGGGATAAATTGGTGGAAATTGCATAACCAATATCATTTTTTTCAAGCTTTCTTATGGTTAATGGTGATGTCAGTTTCAATATCCGACGTTTCATTTCCGATCAACCATCACCAACTTTATTTTCCAATACGGCTCTGTCCTCTTTAATACAAAATTTTGGAATATTTGTCGTTCTGCACTTTGTTGTATGACATGTGATCGTTCGAGTACGATTCAGATCAGTTCCAGCACTCATCAACACTTTTTGAAGGAAGTTTCAAGTACGAGCCTGCTTCGGAGTAAAGTTTGCTTAAGAATTAGGTAAACAGTGTGTCCTAGATGGGGATGTCTATCATGGGGATATCGGAAACGGCAATAGATACCAGTGGCGGCTCGTGAACTTTTTAAGAGAGGAGGCTGGACATAAAACGTTCTTGTAAAAATATACTCTATTCAGCCAATAAATGTAACCTTTGCACAGCGACTGTACCAGCTACTTCAGTGCCAAAATTAATTGTTGCCAAGCAAGAACCAACGTGGAGGTGTAGTTTCTCTTGGCAAAAAATTTTTTTGTTCGTTTTTTTTTTCTTTGGATTTTTGATATTTTTGATATTTTTTTTTGAAATTTTTCATATTTTGTTTTTTTTATTATTTTTATAAACTTTTTTTATATATTAACGGAATTCTACGGTCTTTAGTTTGCGAAAAATGATCAATAATATTATCATAAAATGTATCATTTTGTTTTAAGTGTTTTACTGAATCTTTTTCAATAGATATCAAACTAACACTGTATAAACGATTTTGGCCCATTGTATTTCGCATGTAAGTTTTAATTCGTTTGAGAGTAGAAAATGATCTCTCCACCGATGCCGACGTGACAGGAATGGTGACTGTCAAACAAAGTAGTTTATAAAACTGAGGTAAAACTTGTTGCAAATCATTGTCTATCATATATTTTATCATATCGGCGTGAATGTCGTACTGGCCTAAAATATCTTTATCCGAGTAGGTATATAACCCATAATTCATTGTGCAGTGCTATTTTATCAAAAAATTTATATTTTAGAACTAAGTGTATTGGGAAACTCTTTTGAAAAAGATTCGAAAAATCTTCTATTCGTCAAGTCGAAAAATGTCAATTCATGTAAATCGGAAAATCGAATCTCAATTTGATCTTTAATAGTATCTAAAATTTCATAAAAAAAGTTGTTTATAATGTAGTTTCTTGTCTACCAAATTATATGTTTTCCTCCTTTAACAATATTCTGTTTACCGGTTAATTTAAACTTAATACTCGATGTAATATGTTCCTGCGATTTTTCATGTCTACCTATACCACGAGCTAAATTTTTCAAATCATCATAACCCGAGTGTCCCCAACATGAAGTTGTATCAGATGTAAATAGCAAGCAATATAATTTATTGTGTATTTCGATTTTGAAACATAGCTGTCATCGTCACCACTAATCCTTTCAAATCCGGTAAAGGCCGTTTATTTTTAACAAAACACTTTTCTATCATATGTTAATCCACTAAATGGATTTTCTAAGAACCCAGCAACTAAGTCACTCATCATTTTAACTTTCACCGATTAGATAAATTATAACTTAACTACTTAACCTTACTTCGCCTCGTGGTACAAATTACAAAACCAAGAACTAACGGAACACGACACGTGGGGCATTCTTCTAGCGGAAGGGCGGTAGCAAGTAATCGTATTTCATTCGACCGACGATTCCGTACGAGAAGCTAGCTTCCATAGGATGTTGCCATATTCGCTCTTTTACCCTATCTAGCAATTGAACTGCTTGGAAAACGGCAACTGTGTTGACCACACGTATTTAGCGTTTGAGATATATAGAGAATCTAGCCTCTGGCCACTGTTGCCAGATTAAAAATAACTACTGAGAACGGGGAATTAATTGTAAAATTTAAAGAATTATCAGAGAAACAGGAAATAAAATGGAGAATGATCATTAAGATAAATAGGTGAGGAGGCTGAGCCTCCTTAGCCTCCTTCGAGGAGCCGCCACTGATAGATACAGTTTTGAATAAATGGGGGGAAATTGCATAACGTAGAACCTTTCATGTGGAAGTATAAAAGTAAAGATATCACAAAATCCACAATAAAAGCATCTGAACAAAACCTTTGCAAATGGTTCTATTGCAACCATCTTACTTTGAACTTGAGTGAAACGGGAACTTTAAATTGTTCTTTAATATCCTCAAAATATGAAAGTGAAGCATCCGTAAAGCTTCTGGGTGTATACTTAGATAGTTCTTTAAATTGGCAAGATCATATTAACTACACATCAAAAAGGCTTTCAACTTCTATTCATGTTCTCAGAAGAATGGCGTGTTCTGTTTCACATGAATCCAGAAAAATGGCCTACTTTGCGATCTTTCACAATGTAGTGACATACTCTATTTTATTATGGGGAGGTTCTTGTCACGCTGAACAATTATTTTTGTTACAAAAAAAGCCGCTAAGAGTATTGTTGCAAGTTGGACAAAGGGAGTACTGTGGTTGTGGACCATTGTTTGCAAAAATTGGCATAATGACATTGCCATGCTGTTTTATATTTCAGTGTTTATTGTATGTGAGACGGCGTGGCAATGTTGAGAAAAGGAAAGATGTCCACTCCTATGCTAGAAGGTGTGGTAGTCAGCTGACATTACCTAGACACAGATTGTCCAAAACATTAAATTCTCATGTCTATTTGTCTTTGAAATTTTACAATAGACTGACAGATTACATAAAAGATGAAAAAATAACTTTTAGCATTTTTAAAATAAAAATAAAAAGATTTCTTTTGAATAAACGTTTTTATTCTTCCCTTGAATTTTTGCATTATGATTTTAAACATGTTTAGTGATTTACAGCATAACATGCTATATTTTATTGAAAATCACATTATGGAATGAATGATTGAATTGACAATTTTAATTCGTTGTGTTTTAGTATGTAATTTATGTTAATAGTGTAAATATATGTAAATGTAAGTTTTTAATTTTAATTTTTTTATTAAATGCCTTGTATTCACTTGTCCTATCTATTCTCTGTAAATAGCAAACGATTCAATAAATTATTCTTATTCTTATTCTTAAAATTTCCAATACCATATTTGATTTTATTAATTTTGGAAAAACTAAATTTCTAGATTTCCTGTTATCTAGTGTAACCGTCAGAAATGAAACAAAATAAGAAATACTTCTTCAGAGACCAATATTTTTTCATATAGGGGTCTGTTTTTTTTCGATACAAATTTTAGGGTTTTCTCCTTCTACACTCGTTGATGTATCACTTGTGAGGGTTCGATTAATATCAGCACTGCTCATCAAATATTTTTTTTCGTTTCGCCAACCGTTACGATAAAACTTATACTACTGTATTATGTAGCGGTATTGATTGTGTGAAAATTTCTCTATACATAGTTCACTGCCATTGTTCCGGTGGTTGACTCTGTTACTTGACCTCACCGTTATCTGATCATGTGCGAGGTGGAACTTTCAAGGTTCCTAAATGTTGGAAATGATGTATCCTGAGTTATCACGCTTTCTAGAGTATTTGGGTACCACCTTCCCAAAGAAACCAGAATAACCAGTTCCAGTTCAAGCCTTAAGCCTGCACAGAAGATACCACCGTAATGGTTGGTGGTTGGCGAATTCTCGGTATCGAGTCGTGCTACCGTAATGCCGAATTTATCTGGAAGCCAAGAAGTTTCAAGATTAGTTATCATTCGTTAATTTCTTGATGAATCTTCAATGGAGATTGAAAATTTGCAAAAGTTGCAAAACTGCTGATTCTACTGATAAGCTCTATGAGAAGACCGAGAGACCTTTTCATTCAAATACTGAATATTAGCCTGTAGGGGAAAACAAGCCCATTCTCCCACCCAAGCCACACAACGAAATTTATAAAAGAATATAGGAGCTGTAGATGCCGTCAATCAGGATGTAGAGCCCTATAATTGTCTACGTAAAAGTGATACTTGGTCCACAAAAGTTGGACTTTACTCCTGCAACAAACGTTTGCCAACTCAAAAGGTATCTAATGCAAGCTCATGGCAAACAATTTTCAATGTACGAATACATGAAGATATGTTCCCATGAGGTTTTGATGAAGTACAACGAGAGATACGTGAAACTCCAAACAGAAAAGTTTGTGTGATTTGTAACGAGATGGCATTAGGAAGTTGACTCGCAAAGCTTGCTTTGGATGCATGAAGAAATCCGGCTTGTGTTGTGCCAAACATTTTGTGCAATTTCACACCCATTTTTTGTCTGTTTATTTGTGCAGAATATATTTATTTTTTGCAATACTTGCGTTTTCTTCTTTATTTTATGGAGAATATTTTCTTTATTTTTTTGATAGAAGTATGAGAATATTTTTCTTCGTTTATTTCACATCACATATGGATACTGTGGTATGTTATATGTATTCAAATTTGAATAGTTTGGTAATGGCATATGCATGAAATAAAAAAAGCGCTTTCCACATTTCACATTAGAAGCATGTATTATCAACTTACAGGTCATTTTTGCAAAAGAAATACGTTCAGAACATCCACACACTTGATATTTAATGAAATTTTTATATCATAGAATGAATCGTCATTTTATTGATTATAAACATTATAAATGCTGAGCGACAAAATATTCTTTTTCATGTTCTTTCTGATAAGCAAAAGTGTGGAAATGCACCGAGTTGCAAACTCAAAGAACAAGTCCATGTAAATATGAAATATCACACTTTTAAGTCAATATTTTACCCTACAAGACTGTGTTTAAATATTGTGGTACCATATCTCTTCAACTAACTTGTTACAATTCGAATCTTATTTTTCACCTCCAAAATTATATCTGTTCCTGTACGTGGTTTGGAATATTATATGAGTTAATCACAAAATTCATAGTAGTTATACTTATCTAACGTATTTATATATACCCAAAACGGAACACAATATCGATAAAAGGGAAATTTTCTCGTACGCTGCAGTGCAAAGGGTTCATTGCTCCAATTCAGTAGTGACCTCATATTTCCCGACCCTTTCTGCATTTTCTCATGGTGTCATTTATAATTGCATTTCATTATTTAGTATTGTCGTGTAATTTACTACTCTGCGTTGCATCCACGAATTAATGTATATCACAGATTCGTTTATTTTTAATGAGATTGCTGCCGTTAGCTCCCAGTACATACGAGGGCAACGTGAAAAGTCCCTGAAAAATGAAACAAATGATTCATTTCGTCGAAACTTATTTTATTTCTCAACATGATCTCCTTGTAGCTCAATACACTTCGTTCAATGTTTTCGTAATGTTCCTTCCAAATAATATGATTTCGGCAATCCTTCAAAATATGCGGTTTATTGCAGCGATGATCTCATCGTTGGAGCCATAGTCGAGTCAAATAGGTATTAAAACAGGCCGACTTACGAAAATCGAAAGATATGGACCGATTTTGATGAAACAAAGTGCATTCGATTCGGGATGACGTCTAGAAAAAAGCTTACCGGTTAGTTTTTGTTATTATTTTTTTAACCAAAAATTGACCAATTTTCTGGCTAATTATTGGGAAAATTTAACTCCCCAGCCTTTAGTTGGACAAAGTGACAATTTTTTTAAATTTCATCAAAAATAGCCAGGAAAAATCACTCGGGGGTTTTTGGGGTCGCTGATTACGATTCTGAACTCTGATTGGCCGAAATCGATCTTCCAAGCTGGTAATTGGCCAGTTTAATTGGACAAAATTGATCATTTTCTCCTAATTTCATCGCAAATAGACAGGAAAAATTACTCGGGGGTTTTCGGAGTCGCTGATTACGAATATGGGGTTTGATTAGCCAAAATCGATCTTCCCAGCTGGTAATTGGCCACTTTAATTGGACAAAATTGATATTTTTTTCTTAATTTCATTGCAAATAGACAGGAAAAATAGCTCGAGGGTTTTCGGAGTCGCTGAGTACGATTCTGAAGTCAAATTGTCCAAAATCGAACTCCTCAGCTGGTAATTGGCAGCATATACAAATTTACAATATTTTAAATCAATTGAAAATTATTTCGAAAATGCATATTTCAGTAAGCACAAGTAAAATCAATCTTCATCGTCACTATCATAATCATAATAATTGTCATTGCGTGTTCGAATATTTTCAATGCCTTCTTCTTCATTGGTATTATCTACTTCATCATCGTCATCGTCTTCGTCGTCATCTCCAGGTGAAATTGGATTGATCAGACTGAAATTGTTACCACAATTTCCCATACAATTTGCACAAGCAACAGTACAGTTCATATTTTTTTTGTGACATCCACATCTGCTTGACGCGCATTTCTTTTTGCATGAGCATCATACTGTATTTGAAAGCTCTCCAGGAACTGGATCCAAGTTCAATTTTACAGGATGTAAGACTCCGTCTACTTTTTTCCATCCCCACTCTTCTGGATTCAATACTGATACACCGATCCAACTTTGAACTTGAAAATAAACTCTTTTCTAATGTTCCATAGACGCATCCAGTGTTGGTGGTACGGACGATAAGTCGACAATTTCTTCTTTACCAGCTGAGGAGTTCGATTTTGGACAATTTGACTTCAGAATCGTACTCAGCGACTCCGAAAACCCCCGAGTAATTTTTCCTGTCTATTTGCGGTGAAATTAAGAGAAATGATCCATTTTGTCCAATTAAACTGGCCAATTACCAGCTGGGAAGATCGATTTTGGCCAATCTGAGTTCAGAATCGTAATCAGCGACCCCAAAAACCCACGAGTGATTTTTCCTGACTATTTTTGATGGAATTAAAAAAATTGTCACTTTGTCCAATTAAAGTGGCCAATTACCAGCTGGGGAGTTCGATTTTGGCCAATCTGAGTTCAGAATCGTAATCAGCGACCCCGAAAACCCCCGACTGAATTTTCCCAATAATTAGCCAGAAAATTGGTCAATTTTTCGTTTAAAAAAAATAATAACAAATTTGCACAAGAAACTAACCGTTAAGCTTTTTTCTAGACGGCTTCCCGAATCGAATGCACTTTGTTTCATCGAAATCGGTCCATATCTTTCGACTTTCGTAATGAAATACCTATTTGACTCGACCACCAAATCTCTTTCCGTCGAGCTATTTCTTCAAGTTTGAAAAGAGATAAAAATCGCAGAGGGCCAAATCTGGAGAATATGGTGGATGATGAACCAATTCATGCAATTTTGTCATTGCGACTGCGGACCAGTGTGCCGTTGCGTTGTTTCGGTGGAACAGCACTTTTTTTTTGTCAAATGCGGTCGCTTTCGCTTCAATTCGACACCGAATCGATCGAACAGCTCTGCATAATATACGTCGGTAACGTTTTCGGCCTTTTCAAGGTAATAGTGGACAATACCATGTGCAACCCGAAAAACTGTCGCCATGACTTTGTTATCCGATAAACCCGCTTTGACCTTTTTTCGGCTTTAATTCGCCAGGACAAGTTCACCGTTTCGTCTGTTCTGTAGTCTCTCGTGTGTTGTGATGGATCCATGTTTCGTCCACTGTTACGAAACGGCGCAAAAAGTATTTCCTTACGCGCTTGAACTTCGCCAGAGTCCTTTGAAGTTGCCACACGGTCGCGCTTGTTGTAAACAGCGAGCAAATGCGGTACCCATCTGTCAGATAGCTTTCTCATATCCAAAAATTAATGAAAAATATTCCGTACCCATTCGGCTGTGATGCCGATAGCCTCGGCAATCTCGTGCATTTCAACTCGCCGATCGTCCAATACCATACCATGGATTTTATCGACGATTTCTAACCTCAATTGGATGACCGAGCGTTCGGCGTCTTTTGTGGTCATACTACCATAACGAAAATCAATCTCATTATGACATTATCCATTGAAGATCTATTAGTCTAGGAGCTAGACTGATTTTGTTTGACTGAACATTAACCCGATGGCACTATGGTTTATCGTTAGAGGACGTTTCAATGACCAATTCATCTCACAGACCGAATTTTCCCCGGCTGCTAGATCTCGAGATAGGGCATCCGCATTTTTTTTGACTGGAGATTAACCCCTTCCAAGTTGCGGTTACTTGAAAAGCAAGCCATTCTTATACACTTCCACCATGTGCCATCATTTTTTATCGTGTCCGTTTATCAGGCCGACCAGTTAAAATTTAACCAAAAATGGACTACAAGTTAACCCCCCCCCAAACCTGGTGGAAAATGTTCATTGGTGTTGGCAATTGTTTACATACCCTATGCCATCAAAAGTTATCGGCCCATTTCCGAGTAATTGGCCATTATTTAGACCAAAAATGTTTCTTTTTTTCATTTTGTGGATCAAACTTGCGGATTACAAGGTAACATGATGGCACCATGTTTAATAACTTTATTGGAGATCAAATGAAGATTTAAAGCTATTGCCATCACTTCTTGCTTATTTGAACCCCCCAAAACTCCCTAAAGTCATCCACGAAAATGAAAATAAATTAAAAAGAGCCGTTTCGATTTTAAACCCAGCCAGAGTCGCAATAATTCACTAATTTATCATAAAATTGGCCATAATATCCATATTTTTCATATTTATGGTTTATGTTACCCCCTACGACAATGTATCATACCCTCCTCACGCTGAATTAACGCCAAACATACAACTGGAATTGAGCATGTTTTTTTTACAAAATTATTACGATACATTAATGTATCCCTCCCTCCACGATTCATTAATTCACCCCCTCTCAAGTACATCATCATCCCCCTTTTAAACAACCCCTATGCAGAACAATATTAAAAAATCAGTATTCTTAAGCTTTTTCATTACAAAATAATATAACTGTTTTATTCCTCATTACAGCACTGAACATATCACTAAAAGTAGATTATTTTCTCAAAAAAAAAATAGAAAAAATATATATATGGGTGATTCTTTCTGAAATCGGCCACCCTATCTTGTCCATTTTCATTCCTACGTTTCAATAATTAAAAATGTACATCCGTGAAGCTTGAACGGTCTACTTCCGGTTACTACTTGACCTTTTTGAATACAGCGCGTTACAGCGATGGGAGGCATGGAACAAGGGATATACATCCATTTAAAAATTCATGAAAACTTAATATAAATTGCAGACTAACGAATTGAAATTTGTCGACTCTTCAGTTGTATTTTTAAAGAAAATATAACAATTTTCATTCGAAATTTTTTTTGATATATTGCTTCCTTTTGATGTTATTTTCAATTGAAACAAAATCAATTTCTACTCCTTCAGATATCGATTCTCAGCTTATATTGCAAGATTATGAAAGAATCATAACAACAAAAAGTTCTTATTTTTTCATGTAGAAAACGATTATATAGTTCAAAATGTCGAATCTGAAAAAAAAATAAAAATTGCATTTTCATTTCGCCTATCAATATGATTAGAATATGCATCTAAATTCATAAAAAAATTGAAGCTCTCGTCTTAAGTCGTGGTGATGATACAGTAAGATATATGAGAGGTGGAGGGAAACTGAAGCTGTGATTCTGCTTTTTTATTCATAGAATAAAGAAGTAAAAATAACTACAATACGTAGAAAGTACATAATGTGTATCAGTTTATTTGTTAACAAAACGAAATTTATTTTACAATCTGACAATTTTCCCACTCTCTTTCAAAGAGTGTTCTATTATTTCAAAAATGGGTGGGTTCTCTACAACTGTAAAACAAAAATATTTTCATGAAGTTACATTTACATTTGGAAAAAAAAATACTTTCAATATATTAAGAAATGATTGTTTACGCAATTTTACTTACTTTCTCATTTATTTTAATAATAACTCTTGATTGACTTTTGATTGTTCGCAAAATGACAATCTGAACTATATAATCGTTTTCTACATGCAAAAATAAGGACTTTTTGTTCTTATGAGTATTTTATAATCTTGCAATATAAGCTGAGAATCGATATCTGAAGGTGTCATGCTGGAACGCGCTGTATTCAAAAAGGCCAAGTACTATCCGAGAGTAGACCGTCCAAGCTTCACGGATTTACATTTTTATTTATTCAAACGTAGAAGAAAAAATGAGCAGGATAGGGTGGCCGATTTTAGGAAGAATCACCCATATATATATTTTTTCTATTTTTTCTTTAGAAAATAATCCACTTTTAGTGATATGTTTAGTGCTGTAATGAGGAATAAAACAGTTATATAATGTTGTAATGAAAAAGCTTAAGAATACTGATTTTTTAATATTGTTCTGCATAAGGGTTGTTTAAAAGGGGGATGATGATGTACTTGATAGGGGGTGAATTAATGAATCGTGGAGGGAGGGGTACATTATTGTATCGTAATGATTTAGTAAAAAAAAAACATGCTCAATTACAGTTGTATGTTTGGCGTTAATTCAGCGTGAGGAGGGTATGATAAATTGTCGTAGGGGGTAACATAAACCATAAATATGAAAAATATGAAAATATGATAAATTAGTAAATTATGACGACTCTGGCTGGGTTTAGAATCGAAACGACTCTTTTTAATTTATTTTCATTTTCGTGGATGATTTTAGGGAGTTTTGGGGGGTTCAAATAAGCAAGGAGTGATGGCAATAGTTTTAAATCTTTATTTGATCTCCAATAAAGTTATTTAACATGGTGCCATCATGTTACCTTGTAACCCGCAACTTTTATCCACATAATGAAAAAAAGAAACATTTTTGTTCTAAATAATGGCCAATTACTCGGAAATGGGCCGACAACTTTTGATGGCATAGGGTATGTCAACAATTGCCAACACCAATGAACATTTTCCACCAGGTTTGGGGGGGTTAACTTGCAGTCCATTTTTGGTTAAATTTTAACTGGTCGGCCTGATAAACGGACACGATAAAAAATGATGGCACATGGTGGAAGTGTATAAGAATGGCATGCTTTTCAAGTAACCGCAGCTTGGAAGGGGATAACCTCCAGTCAAAAAAAAAAATGCGGATGCCGTATCTCGAGATCTAGCAGCCGGGGAAAATTCGGTCTGTGAGATGAATTGGTCATTGAAACATCCTCTAACGATAAAACATAGTGCCATCGGGTTAATGTTCAGTCAAACAAAATCGGTCTAGCTCCTAGACTATCTGTAACACCATCAGGGAAAGTTACAATTATAATCTTATATATGGATTTTAAATTACAATTTTTAGCTCTCTTCTGACGATGTCAGCTTAAATGGCTTAAGGTCCCCAAGTCTATAGCTTTGTTTTGATAATTAGTTTGTTCTAATGACTGTCATTTTGATAAATTCACAGTTTGAACTTTTGTTAGTCAATAAAATCAATTTAGAACCGGTACTATTCAGTAATACCAAAGTTCCAATCAATAAATTTTCCGAAATAAGATCACAGTAATGAAATCAAATGTTATAAACACATTTGTACACGTTAGTAGTTATTGCTAGAATATCACTTCAGCTGCTCTTTTCATTTTATTGTCAGTCATAAACTATATTTTCATCTAGATTCACTTGTCCAATAAAACACACCATAGGCGTTCTATTACTTTTACTGCTTTTTGGATTCATCATATTACATTTAATCTATGTTGGTTGCATTTTATGTTCACGTTCGGTTTATTATTTCATTCCCGTAAATTATACGTTTTATCATCATCAAGGTAATGTAATCTACCTACTAGCCGTTAAAACAGCGGTAGTCAGCAGATCAATCAGAGGAATTGTTTGTAGGATTTTGTTTTTCTACAATAAAAACCAGCAAACAAAGCATGTAATATTAGATCTGATGACTTCTCGATGATATAATGGAAGCATTATTTTGAATGCTAAGGAGAAGTTAACATCTAGAATGTTATAGACCTCTTGAAGATGCAAAATTATTACCATTAAAAAACAATGAAAAACCATTTTCAATTAACAAATGGAATGTCTTTTATAACAAATGGAATATCTCGGACTCTTTCAATCCAAAATTTCTGAAATTTGGCATCAAGCGGTTTTTGGTCCGCTAAATCCGAATTTAGAGTCGGAAAATGGAAAATCCGGCCCATTTGCTAGAAAACCCGGAAGATTTCATCAAAACTAATTTTTTTTATCAGACTGTGGTATTGAAATAATAAGATGCCGTGATGTGTCTCGGTACAATTGTCATCAAAGAAGGAAAATTCTGGAAAATTGGTGGAAAATTTCGTCGTTTTTCCTTTATATTCCTATCTCTGTCCTCGTTCAACGTGTCTAATTGTATGATTTCGTGGTCGCTGAGTATTATTTTATGATCATAAAATCAAAACCGACGATAGTTTTCCGGAAAACTCCGGAAAAAGAGAATTCATCATTTCTACACTACAAACTTCAATTAGTTTGTTTTTCGAAAAAATTTAGTCAGTGTTATTGGAATAATACAAATACAAATTTCACTGAAAGAAGGAAAATTGTGGAAAATTTGGTGGTAAATTGTGTCGTCTTCCTTCATATTCCTATCTCAGTTCTCGTTCAACGTGTCAAAGTTTTCCAGAAAACTATATTTGCTCTTGATTTTAAAGCCTTAAAATGATATTCAGCGACCAGTCAAACCTATAATTCGACACGTTGGACGAGTACTGAGATAGGAATATGAAGAAAACAACACAATTTTCCAGAATTTTCCTCTTCTTATGGAAAATATGTGTGTTCAAATACTATTTGGCAAAATTGATGGTTGATGCCTAATACTTATAAATATGGTTCGTCACCGAGGTATGAATTATATGTTAATTTGTAGAAAATGGTTCACATTAACACATATGTCAAGTATATTTTCGTCTTTATGCACGTTTCGGTCTTGACCATCATCAGAAAACGTTCAAAAACCGATTCACTCCACCAAAGCGCGGGATTCCTTGGAATAGTGCAATTAGTCCACTGAATCTGAGCACTGAGCATCGTTATCTCAATAATTTCAATTGAAAATGTCCACGTTGCAACGACGAATTGGATTTATAAATCCAATTTGGAAACAAGTATTAGATACTGTGAGATACGTTACGGGTCATCTTGAAGCGACTCTGTTAATATGGTCAGTTTTTATTACTGGTTGTGCAATTATCACAACCACAGGAAAAAATTGAATGATGAGTCAGTGTTCATATATTCGTTAAGGAGGATCAAGAATCTTATTACGATTAATTTTAGTTTATCCAAATTTGAGATAATTTTTTTATTTTTATACTATGTACACAGAAAACTTTTTTAACACACTACTTATGCTTTGTATCTTTGAGTCTCTTATATGTAATTAGTGTTGTGTGAGTTTAGATAGTGAATTTTTTGAAAAATTGATTAATTGTTTTTGAAACTAATTATATATAAATTTTCGGGAATGGGTCACATTAACGCTTATGCTTTGTATTTTCTTGTCTTTACGTATGTTTCGGTCTCACGACCATCATCAGAGGACTCACTATGTCTAAAATGGGATTACTTGAGACCAATTGTATTAACAAGCGTCTTTATCGCACCAATCTCAATTGAAATGCCACGTCCCCGGAACGAACAGAACACGAATTCAATCGGAACTGCAACACATCGGTGTTATATGTATAATATTTCAAGAGAGATTGGTGCGATAAAGACGCTTGTTAATACAATCAGTTTTAAGTAATCCAATTTTAGACATAGTGAGTCTTCTGATGATGGTCGTGAGACGGAAACGTACGTAAAGACTAAAATATAAAACATAAGTGTTTATGTGACCTATTTCCCAAGAATTTATATATATATAATTCATACCTGGGTCAAGAATCTTTATTATATTTTGAACATTATAAAAGAATATGTAGACATCTGCAAGTGTTTAATTAATCAAATTCATATAAATTTGACTCAATGATTGTACATCAGCATCAGCATTAGCAACATGTCTTATGTGAATCATCTCCAGGATAGATCATTCATAATTATTGGATTCGATAGCTAAAATAAAACGTTTCTATAATGGAACTGATGGTTATAATCGGAACAATGTGTAGGAAGGTTTTTGTTTTAAGTACTATACTTGTGGTCATACTTTTTTGCAAATATCGTTCCGAGATTCCTTTATAAGTCCCATCGCAACCTAAACAATTTATTTTATACACCATGTGGGTTTGTTTATCTGTGAGTATTAACGGTTCTAGGTGAAAAATATTTACCAACACAAGTAGTTTATGGGCAACATTTGTGTCATACTTTCTTGAACATTTCTTAATATTCTCTAAGGTCTCGGAGATGTATGGTTATATTATAAGATTATCTTCATTACTGTTTATATTATTTATATATGATGTACTATTATAGGTTTTGTTTATTTTCTCTGTAATGATGGGATTGAAAAATGTTTTTAGATAGCTGTTTATTTCCTGTGCATTATTTTTGGAATGGTTTTGTTGGTGTGACAATAAACAAAATCTATAATATAATATGGTGGTTCAAATATAAACCGAAATTTTTGAATATACGCGCGAAAAATTTAGTGTCGTTAAAAGTGGCCGCATGGATGTTACACTGGTCTGTTACGAAGCGTAGAGAACAGCCGGGACCGCGTAACCTCGCTTTTTAGTGTAGTTATAGCGAGAAGGATGTACCAGTGTCTATTGCGCAACGCATCATTATTCGTTTTTTGGTCAAAGATAATGTAAAATCCGTGAAAATTTATCGAAAATTACTCGAGCAGTTCGGGGATGAGTGCCTCTCCAAGACTCAAATGTATGAATGGTGTTCCGCTTTCCGAAAAGGCCGAGAAGTGGTGACAAACTTGCCACTTGCGCGGCGCCCCAAAACAAGTGTTACCGATGAGAACGTCAGCGCTGTAGAAAAACTCATTTTGGAAGACCGACGCAGTACTGTACGCGATATGGCTGAAAAATTGGGCATCAGCATAGGTAGTATTGAGCAATTAATTCATGAACGGATCTGTTACCGTAAAATTTCAGCCAGATGGGTGCCAAGACTTCTGAATTTTGAGCAGAAATTCAGACTTGGGTGCACCACTATACTCCGGAGAGTAAACGCGCGTCTATGGAGTGGAGGAAGAAAGACGAAGTCGCGCCAGTTAAAGAGAAGGTTACACTGTCAGCAGGGAAGGTGTTTTGGGACATGAGAGGAGTAATTGTGGTTGATTTTCTCACTGAACAACGAACTGTAAACGCACAGTATTATAGTAACCTCCTAAAAAATACGGTGAAACCTGCCTACAGATCAAAACGACGCGATATTCCAATCCGTGCAATATTGCTGCAAGACAACGCCAGACCGCATACAGCTCGGCTTACGATGCAAACATTGAACGAATTGGGTTCGGAAACACTGGAACACCCTCCTTATAGTCCCGATTTGTCACCATGCGACTATTATTTATTTGGTCCATTGAAAGAGGCACTTGGCGGACTGAGATTCAAAAGCAATGCGGAGGAGAATCCTTCGTGCGCGAATGGTTACGTGACAAGCCGAGAGATTTTTACGAAAAAGGCATCCGAAAGCTTCCGGAGAGGTGGCAAAAGTGTGTAGAGTGTAACGGAGACTATCTAGAAAAACTGTAAAAAATTTCAGCTCTGTAACCACCCTCGTATAACAATATATAGACAGTAATGTGTTCTATAACATTATCATACTATCCGGACACCACAGAGAAAATTAAGAAATG
This sequence comes from Endomychus coccineus, assembly GCA_958510875.1. NCBI lineage: Eukaryota > Metazoa > Arthropoda > Insecta > Coleoptera > Endomychidae > Endomychus > Endomychus coccineus. The sequence continues at coordinate 143,475,971 of OY294068.1, forward strand.
TTTAAGAAAGTATGACATAGAGGTTGTGCATAAACCTACTAAGCGTGTTGGTAAATATTTTTCAAATCTAAAACCGTTAATACATTATGATAAACAAATCCACACGGTATATGAATTAAATCATTTAGATGGCACCTGTACAGGAGTCTCGAAACAATACTTACAAGAAAGAATGTATGGTTATAAGTACTACAAAAAAACTTTGAAAATTTCACCGACTTTCTAAATATTGTTTTGATTATAAGCATCATTTATTTATTCATTTATTTATTACAAACGAAAAATACATTTCATTTTCACAGTTGAGAGGAAAAAAAACAAATACATATAATTATTTTGAAATAAAATTATCAAAAATAACAATACATACTATACTTGTTGTGCACAAACATATACAATATAACTAAAAATTAAATAGAACCAGGAAGTTTAAGATTAAAGGAAGTACTAGAAAGGGAAGTTAAATCCTCAAGTTTGGTGCACTGATTGGCATTTCTCATTATGCGTTTAAGTGGAGAGTAAAAAGAATAATTTGTTGTACAGGGTGTCCCATTTTAGGTACTTTTGCGGGTTATCTCCTTTATTTTTAAAGATAGAGAGTTGCAGTTTTCGCGACACTGTGCTACTTTTTCGTAAAACTCAAGATGCCGTCAACAGAATTTTCATAGCCCTTTTAGTTTTTAAGACACAGGGCATTTCTGAAAATGTTGCATTTTGTGACCCCCCTCGTATCTCCATTATCCTTCAACTTATCGAAAAGGTAAAATAACATTCTAATAGTTTTTTTTCCGTAGAATGCAGTGGTGTAGATAACTTTTGTTACATATTTAGTGTTTTTGAGTTATAAAGCAAACTTATGTTTTTTTTAAATGGAACAACCTGTATATTTATAGACTATAAAATTTGTCTTTCTTTTACCTTTTCAAAAATATATGATAGTATAAACTTTTTTTCAGAAACACGCAAATAATTGACAATTTTCAGAAATTAAATACATATTTTAATAGTAGGCCATTGATATTGTTTATGACAAGAAACAGAAATAAACGTCAAATCTCTATCGCATTTAAGCTGTTTATTTTCGTTCTTTTGGTATCATTATTCAATAGATATTTATCAATTTTTTTGAATAATCGCAGTTTACGGAAATTATGAGAAATAAGATATGATGGTATGTTTTATACAGAGTAATGAAAATTCTGAAGAAGCTTCGGAATTATATTTCCAAAGGTGAGTAAGCTATTATGGCTATGAAAATCTCTATTATCATTTTAATTTTTGCTTGTTAGATATCCAGAAAGAAGGCAACCGTTTTTTGGGATATTTGCCCGTTCAAAAGCAAATTTAGTTGAGCACGGATCATTTGTTCACCCGCGCCCTAAAACATACAACAAAGAGAACAGGGAAAGAAAAGAGATAGATACTTTAGGATATATAGAAGCAACACCTTCGTCCTCATGAAGAAAAATTGAGAAGGAAATTGGTGTGCCAAAAACTAACGCTCAGAGGATCTTGAAGAAATATAAGTATCATCCATACAAATTTAATATACTACAACATTTGCATCCTGGCAATGCTGAGCGCCGGGCACTGTTTTGCCAGTGGTATTTGCAACAAATCGATGCTAACGATTTATTTGGCAGACTTGTAATCTGGTCAGACGAATGCTTTATTTCAAGTGCTGGCATTTTCAATCGTCACAATACCAGGAACTGGCGTAGTGAAAATCTGTATTTAATGTTTGAAAGGGCACAACAAGGACGCTTTGGAGTTGGGGTTTCATGTTTTATTTTGGGTAGACATATAGTTTATAGGATTTTTGAAGGAGGTCTTACAGCACGTAGATACCTAGAAATTTTTGAGGAAGTTATTCCAGAACTGCTCGAAAACATTCCATTAGCCCAGTATAATGCTGTTTACCTACAGCAAGATGGTGCCCCAAGTCATAACTCTAGGCTCTTAAGGGCCTTTCTTAATAATAACTTTCCTCAAAGATGGATAGGTACCAACGGACCTGTTAGATGGCCTCCACGATCACCAGATCTCTCAATTTTAGATTTTTTTATGGGGCTATATAAAAAATGAAGTATATAAAACTCGATATGACGGCATTGCAGAACTTCGAGAGGCAATTCATTTAGCTTTTCGAAATCTGCGAATGAGAACAATGGTTCTTTTGAACGCTATTCAAAGAATCTCAAAGATGTGCCAATTTTGCATTAGAGAAAATGGTAGTCAATTTGAACATCACATTTAATTTTTTTTAATAATTTTATTTTTTTGTGTTTTTGTTATATTGTCACTTTACGCCACAAAACTGTTACAAACTTACTGTTAGAAAAAAGATCTATGGGAATTTTTTTTAATAGATACCTATATACAAGGTATCCAATTATTTGTTAGTAATATGTAATTTGCACTTGTTTATTATTGTTATCCATAACTTACTATTAAAATATGTATTTAATTTCTGAAAATTGTCAATTATTTGCGTGTTTCTGAAAAAAAGTTTATACTATCATATATTTTTGAAAATGTAAAAAAAAAGACAAATTTTATAGTCTATAAATATACAGGGTGTTCCATTTAAAAAAACATAAGTTTACTTTATAACTAAAAAACAGTAAATATGTAACAAAAGTTATCTACACCACTGCATTCTACGGAAAAAATCTATTAGTATGTTATTTTACCTTTTCTATAAGTTGAAGGATAACGGAGATACGAGGGGGATCACAAAATGCAACATTTTCAGAAATGCCCTGTATCTTAAAAACTAAAAGGGCTATGAAAATTCTGTTGGCGGCATCTTGAGTTTCACGAAAAAGTAGCACAGTGTCGCGAAAACCGCAACTCTCTATCTTTAAAAATAAAGGAGATACCCCGCAAAAGTACCCAAAATGGGACACCCTGTACAGTATGGAACATAACAAATTTGGGATTGTGAAAGTTAGCTCTAAAGTAAAGTGAGATAACTTCGCAAGAAATTATATTATTAATAGACTTGAAAAGTACTTTAAGATTGAAGTGTAATCTTCTCACAGTAAGTGGAACAATGTTAAAAATAGTTTCAAGAAAGTTATAATCACAGTTCCATTTGTCATAACGAATTCCACTTTTGAAAGCCAAATATCTCAAAAATGTATGCTGTAGGAATGAACGTTATAGTAAGGACACCACACGGTCGAGCAGAAATCAAGATGTGACCTGACAAGAGAAAAATTTATAGTTTTCAAAGCATTTATATTTCTGAAATCAACAGTCAATTTTTTTATAAATCCCAACATCTGAAGAGATTTTCCGATAATATGGTTAATATGAGGGTTGAATTAAGAAAGCAAATTACGTCGGAGTTCAATTTTGTTGATGCATTTATGTATTTTACATACGGGTAAATATTGTAATAAGTTAGGTGTTGTTGTTTGAGGTTAATTAATTCTGATATTTGATCTACCGAAAATAATTATTAATAGCTATTCCTTCTATTGTGGTCTATTCAATAGTGATGTGTTCCATTTTATTGAATTAGCATCATATCACTCAATGATTCATAGAGGATTTTCAATATCATTGTCAAAAGAACAGCTTAATATTGAACTATTGTATACAATAAAACGAATAGTTATCATTAACGTTTTTTCGATAGACCAAATATCAAAATTAATTAACCGCAAACAACAACAATCAACTCTTTAGAATATTTACTCATATACAAGGCATCACTAATAATCAACTGCTGGGTCAGATCACAAAACTCGAAAGAGAGGCAACAAATATGGGGGATTCGAAATTCGTCACAGTACGCAGGTGAACATAAAATTTGTGTACGATACCATAGAGATGAAGAATAGAGGACCAGAGGCCTATATACTCAATGTAAACTGAACGGCTCCCGTTTATTTTTGTGCGGTAAGGCATTACACATGCGCGAAGTTGTGCGCCATTCAAAGTAACAGTAGAGAAAGGATACCGCACACTTTAGTAGGGAAAGTGGCCCCCTGTCGAATTGGCTGAATTTTTGATATGTCATAGTCCAAGTCATTCCGAACAAAAAGTTCAATGGGCACAACTTTTTCTATAGGCTGGTTTTGGCGCTAGAGGCCATTGAAAACTTTCATTTGTTCTTCATTGTTAAACAACACGAAACGTTATCCTGGATAATAATCACTTTTCCGAATAATCAAGATCTAAACAGTCATTAATATGAGATACTATTAGAAGTATTGTTCATTGATGTCACTATAGGTGATCAATTATACAGCGTGTTCCAGCTATCACGGTCAAAATAATACTTCAAGTTGATGATGAAACTCAAGAATATAACAAAAATTGGTCTATCATTTTGATAGGGTTGTGTCGAATGAGTAAGTAAATACATCCGATAATTGTACTGATGCTCAAGGAGTGTGGCGGAGAAACTCCTTTTAGCGGGTCAACAAAGCCTCCATTTGCACATTCAGCATAAATATAATAGGAAGGAAATAATGGGCTATAACTCAATAAATATATTATATGTAACATTTAACTTAACCATTGAACCTGGTATCGTTGACCCAAATGAAAAACTCTCGACTGAACCCTAATAATTCATTTAATGATTTACAGGGTGTTCCATCTGAGAACATATCAATATGAACAAAGAAACAAGGAGAATATGCCATAAACAGTCTAAACAATCATAGGTTCTTCATTATTATGTCTCTCTGCAGCATCAGATACGGTATGAAGTATTTCGGTCGAAGGATACTTAACATTGGCAGCATGACGGGCATATCCAAGGTACCAAAGTACGCTAGCTACATGCGAACATGTACCCAATGTACGACTTCTTGATTTGCACGTACAGTAGTACCCCTGAATTGGCACACCTTCCAAACTGACATTGTACTTGATCCACAGTTGGTATTTGATACTATTTCGATGACGAGATTTTATTCTCATCCTCAATAGACCTGGAATTTCAATACGGTCGTCGAATTCAAATAAAACGTTTCCCAAATCCTGTCTATTATCTTGTACATAAGATGGAGCTATTTTTATCTGGAAAATTCCGAATGTTAGTTCTCGTAGGTACTCCAAACTGAGAACTGGAAAATTTAGTAATTGGTTTTCCTCCATTGGAAACCATCTACCATGTCTTCGTAGCAGACCCTCTTCTTCTATTCTCAACTGGAGTTCATTTATTTCATTGGCACGGTTTAACATTATCTGAGCTAGCTCAGCATTGGCTCCTTCCATGGTAATTGGTTCATGATACTTATTGATTATCGCACATGCTATTCTGATATAGTCTCCTATATGCAGAACTTGTGGCATTGGTACAGTATCTCTGAAGAATTTGAACATATTCTTTATATGACCGTTTCTAGCTTCTACAATCCATCTCGTTTTCGTAACTAGTCTAGATGAATTTGCCTCTTCGGTTGTAAGCTGATGCTGTCCACCACCAAGTGCTACGGGCATTTTTACTACTATACCTAAGTCACCCAAGAAAATCTATGCGTCACGGTATCCCCTATCTAACATGAAAATATCACCTTCTTGGAATCAGTTCCTCAGACCCATTAAATCTCGTTCATACTCATGTCTCAACATTGCCGCATCATTATTTCTTGAATCAGAGAAATAAGGACCGTGAACATCTAGGATATAACCATTGGGAGCAACAATCAATGCAGGTTTCAAAAGATGGTAACCCTTGTGTACACAGTATGATTGACGTAATACTTGAAATGTCCGACTTTTGGGTATTTTTATGTACGTCCCGTCAATATAAGCTATTGCTCTTCGATAATTTGGTTCAGGATTGTAAAGGGTATTTGCAAAATCCGTAACATGTCTAGTAATATATTGGCCCCTCTCTATATGCTGATACCCTACATTTTGTGGAACGAATTGTTGTAATAATGATACACGCACTTTTTGAATTGCCAAGCTCACAGCTCGACGACTGGAATAGGAAAACATGCCCATCAAGAATTGATCGGAAAGTCCTTGTCGTAAGCACATTTGCTATTGCTCTATTTTTCTGATGAATATTGACGCGATTGCAAAATTCAAAGAGGTCTGTAAACTGCACTTTTTTTATTGGAGTTAACGCCTGGAACTCTTCATCAGTAAAATTATCCTCGTTATTGTATTTATTTGTTGATTTATAGTTCAGCACAGCTTGTCGTAACGATACTAACATATGTTTGAGTTCATTACGTTTCAAATTGTATGGTCTTGTTATTCCTCTAAGCCCATTCATAAAAGGTGGCAGAAGATGTTCCTCCTCATTCAAATGACCACCACAGATTCTGACGCCGTCAGGTGCAAACATTCCGGTCTTCAGAAATACATCCAACCTACCAGAAGGTGACATTCTACCAAGATTTTCAAATCTACCATATACAAAACATGACGTATGAGAGGTTCGCAACAAAACTTTAAGTACAGTTGGATCGGGATCTTCTTCATAAGCTTGTATCTCTGAGAGAATACTCAAATGACAGTTTCGGCAAATCCTTGTCTGTTCAATAAAAGGTATTTGAGGCAATTCTAATTCATTCCTTCGACATTCGGCAATGGCTCTGCTTTCTTCGCCCAAACGTACCATTTGCCTTGGTGTTCCATTGTACTCACAAACAAAACATTCAAATCTCACTGCGAAATTATACGCCATATTCAACTTTATATTGACATGAAGTAACAAACAAACAAAACCTTGCTAGAAACTTTGACATCATTTCCAAAGCCATCTACAGAAAAATGTGTTTTTCTGCAGTAAAGGGATACAATGTTTTCATATTATCCAGTAGGTACCCTTCAAGTTCGAGGATGAATAAACAATTTTTAAAAGAAATCTGGACTATATTTTTATACAGGGTGGGGCAATAGTGTGTCTTTTGATTTCTAGAGTTGTTACTATTGTGATATCGACTTGAAAACGAAAGTTAACTAGACAACAGAATCTAGCACAAGAATGTTTTGCATTTACAGGGCGATACGAAAAAAATCGGGTTGGAAGGTGAAGTGCATTATTTTAAAAAGAAATATCATTAATAATAATAATAAAAATAATGATAATGATATATATTAGTGAATTTTTCAAACATCTACATAACCTCCATTCACCACTACACCTACTATTATTGATTGTCTCTGAATCACTTGGACGTTACGACTTTTTGGTCGAAATTGGGTAGTCCATTTGCAGATGCATACCTTGAAAATCCCTGACGTTAAGATGATAGATTTAGAAAGAAAAAAAAAGGCCATTTTATAGACAGACTTGTAATATTTCTCATTCTTCTTCATGGCCTAAAATTATTCAGGATGGTCGAACAATATTTTTCAGTAGGTACGGAACTTTTCGAATATAACTTTCGATTTCTTTTAAAAGGAACACTCCTTATATTTTTCGACTATGTGATGTAGAATACGGTGTAGAATAGGATTCATAAACATCATTGTAGATCCCTAAGACGATTTGTAACCATTTTCGAATTATTGCACTTTAAAAATTGTAGGTAGCTGGAACACACTGTATAATTGATCACCTATAGTGACATCAATGAACAATACTTCTAATAGTATCTCATATTAATGACTGTTTAGATCTTGATTATTCGGAAAAATGATTATTATCCAGGATAACGTTTCGTGTTGTTTAACAATGAAGAACAAATGAAAGTTTTCATTGGCCTCTAGCGCCAAAACCAGCCTATAGAAAAAGTTGTGCCCATTGAACTTTTTGTTCGGAATGACTTGGACTATAACATATCAAAAATTCAGCCAATACGACAGGGGGCCACTTTCCCTACTAAAGTGTGCGGTATCCTTTGTATTATTTATACTCTAGCAGTATACGCGTCACGTGTGAGTTTTGTTTACTTTTTTCATCATTCTTCTTGAGAAAGATGGTGAATATGTGCATAGTGTGCAAGAAAATTGCAAGCCCAGCACACCCATATAGCAGTTTTCATAGGTATGTTAATTTAAAAAAAAATATTAATCAATTTCTTATTCATAAAGACGTAATTTTAATTTTTTCTTGAATTTATTTGTTTAATGATAGTTTCCCGAAAGCTGATAAAAACCGTGATCTTCATCAACAGTGGCTAAATGCAGCAAAATTGAAACTGGTATCCAACTCAACAAGAATATGCTGTGATCATTTCAATGATGCTGATTTTACTGATCTCTCCAAGTCAAGAAAATTGAAAAAAGAAGTTGTTCCTGATATTATAAATGCAACTGGCATTACTTCCAATCCACTTCTCAATCTTGTCGATATAGAACATCCTCTGTTAATAGATAATTTCAAAACCGCACAAAAGTAAACGGGAGCCACGCTTTAGAATTCTCTAGTCCTCTATTCTTTATCTCTATGTACGATACTTGTAACATGGTCTTCTGTGATCCTAATTTGGAACTACGAAATTCGTCACAGAGATAATTATTGATTCTAACATTCTAAAATACAATGAAAACATTGTTGAAGCAACAATTTTGTCACCATAGCCGTCCATGTAATATTATTACGTTTACAAAAAAAATAATGTGATTGAGAAATTAAATTATGAGGTTGCTTCTTCAGATTTACAAGGAGTTGCTACACTATTACATTTCATGTTCTATTTGAAATTTTAATAAAACATCCATGAAATAAAAAACATTCGGCAAACTATAATGAAAAGAGTTACTTTATTGAGAGTGAAAGGACTCGCAAGAGTTCGTGTTTTTATTTAGAGTTGAAGAAGCTTCAGCCCAAATGTGGGGTGGAAGAGTGACTTCGTCGGATATAAAATAATTTACCAAATAATCAGCAAAAACCGTTAACCTATAGTCACTTGATTTTATCGCAAGTAACTTAAAAACAAAAAAAATCGCCAACTTTTGTATTTTACTCCACCAAGACTGAGTAAAATGGAAGCGGCAACAAATAATTGTATGGTTTTCCCACACTCTACGAACTGCATTATGAATGGGAATTTCAAAATCAACTACTACTTATTCAGGTATAACACTTATGTTGTTAAGAGAACAAATAAATCTATTTTTTTCCAAACAACGTCTATAATAAGTTTCTTCTGATTGGTTTTCCAGTGAACTAGACACTAGCGGTATATAGTATCCATTTATGTGACAATGTATGGTAAATATTTGTGTGAAAAATGTTATGCAGTATCGGAATGTGCCATCAATCTATATAAAACTCGACTTACATTAGAATTTACAATTTGTATGGCAGCTAAAAATTACAATTCCATTTCGGAGATCATTATCCAGAGCAAAATTTTCCTCTTTTTTTTCTTTCTTTTCTTTCTTTCAATACCATCTATAGAACAAAGCCTGAACGCTCGATCGTGACGTCACATGTCAGAGGCTATGTTTCAGCTAGTCACTCGTTATTCTGCACAATGATACCATAACAACAGTAAAATGAAAGTTTCATTTATTCTGTAGGACATACAAGGTGTTCCATCTCAGACAAGTCACCCCGTATATTTCTTATCCCATAGTGAGTGGAAATATCTCCCGAAACACATCGAATGATTCTGTTTGAGGGACATCATTTGACGTATATTTGAGGCTTGAACAAGCAACTCCCTAATAGGGGGCGCTTCAACCCCTCAAAATTGAATGGGGGAGAGGAGTTGAGTGATAGTCATTTGGAAGGCCTTGGAAGCCTCTTTACAACGGTGTATGAAAAACGTAAATTTGATGAACTGTTTTCGCCAAAAATTAGTTTTGTTGCTCGAATGCGCCACCTTGAATATTTTGGTTATTTGTACAATGTACAAGCTCATTTTTATTAAGCCTTTTTTACAAACTCAAACAATCTTCAAAAAATCACATTCGTAAAAAAATTGAATTGTGTTGTCATGGTTACAATGAAAAAAATTAAATCTGCGTGTTTAAATCAAATTCCTTATGTTGCCTTCATTTTTTGTTCTTAGAAGGTGTTTATCTGGTTTTGACGTTTCTTCGACCATTTCATGATTTTAATCAATCTGTTGAGTTACTACTTTGCTGATTTGTTTAAAATTTCAAAAAATATGGTGTACACATTGCAAGAACGTGTTGAGCTGGTTAGCCTTTATTACCAAAATCAAAATTATGCCCGAGCGGCTGCAAGGATATTTAGCGAAAACCATCCTGAACGTAGCGTTCGCCATAAGTACGTAATGGAATTGATTTCAAAATTTGTGGAGACGGGTTCAGTAATGGATAAAAAAAAGGCACCCATTGGAATTGATGAAGGAGCAGCTGTGGCGGTATTGGGACATGTCCAACTTATGCCAAACATGCAATCTGTACGACACGTCTCAACAATTACCCAAATTTCTTGTACAACGTTTGCTTTTCTGACGAATGCACCTTTTTTCTTAATGGAGAGGTTAACCGGCATAACTGTAGAATTTGGAGCGATACGAATCCTCATGTATTTCGAGAAGCTCACACTCAACATCGGGAAAAGCTAAACGTTTGGGTAGGAATTTTGGGAGACCACCTAATTGGACCTCTGTTTATTCCTGGTAATAAAATGGCGAAATTTATCTTGAAATGTTGGAAAATGCGATTGATACGTTAATAACTGAACAATTAGAAAACGATCCTCCACTACTTGAACAACAATTGCATTTCCAACAGGACGGAGCTCCTCCTCATTACGCCGCACCAGTTCGCCAATACCTCAATTTGCAATACCCCGGTCGTTGGATTGGAAGAAGAGGTCCTATGGAGTGGCCTGCCCGATCTGCTGACCTGAACCCTCTGGACTTTTTCTTGTGGGGACATCTTAAGTCCAAGAGTTTTGTGACTCAGCCTGAAAATTTGGACGAACTACGCCAACGAATTGTAAATGAGTGTCATCAAATAACTCCAATTATGCTGAACCATGTTAGAGACGGTTTTCAGTCAAGATTGTATTATTGTATGGAAGTCAATGGAAGACAATTTGAACATTTGATTTAAACACGCAGATTTAAGTTTTTTCATTGTAAGCATGACAACACAATTCAATTTTTTTACGAATGTGATTTTTTGAAGATTGTTTAAGTTTGTAAAAAAGGCTTAATAAAAATGAGCTTGTACATTGTACAAATAACCAAAATATTCAAGGTGTCGCATCCGAGCAACAAAATTAATTTTTGGCGAAAACGTTTCATCAAATTTACGTTTTTCATACACCGTTGTAAAGAGGCTTCCAAGACCTTTCAAATGACGTATCACTCAACCCCTCTCCCCTATTCAATTTTGAGGGGTTGAAGCGCATCCTACTAGGGGGTTGCTCGTTCAAGTTTCACATATACGTCAAAAGATGTCCCCCAAACAAAATCTTTCGACATGTTTCGGGAGATTTTTCCACTCACTATGCGAGTGCTTTCAATTCCAAAGAATATACAAATTTCAACAATTTATCATGTTCTGGTTCTTGCATTTTTTAAAACAAAAAATGGGGCAATTTTCTCGTCTCCCGAGTCGAAGTTGGGATACTGCATAATTCATTTGGTTTCGAGTTTAGCCAATTATTCATTTTACATTTGAGAGTGTGAATCGGATCGAACAGATCAAGTAATGGTCTTGAATTATCAACTAGATGAGGATACACGATACTTAGGTAACTTGTTATGTTTATAAAAAAGGTTCATGGCTTTGCTATTGACTGCATTATTGTCACTTAAGATACAGAATAGTATGTATCCCATTGGTTCTTATTTCAAAATAATTGACAATATTTATTATTACTACTTCTGTTATGGTTGAAATCATGACATTTTTTAGACGGACCGCCGATTTTCATTGTTTCCGTAGTTTATCTTCAAGAACACTAAACTTTCGAAATTTTGGTTGTAATTTTTCTTGCAGCCAGGTTCAAAACATTTAGTACACATAAGTAGTTAACTAATAAACGTCCGTAAACTGTACGCACGACACAAAACGCGGGAAGAGCCAACATAAACATTTACTTAGGAATCCATATTGTAACGCACTTCATTCAGTCATAACACTCTTTTATAACCCTTGTTTACCGGTAAAATACGTTCCAATTACACAAGCATAGCTAAGGAACAGGTGCAACATATAATTTTCCACAAGAAATGGATTAACCTTTGTTCAATTGTAATATATTATATCACATGTCGTAGTCAATACCGCCTATGCGCCATTAGGACTAAACGATACCGAAGTGAGCTGCTCAATTTCCTTGTTGATGACGTCACACATAAATGGCACACAGAGTCTCGGTCCAGACATAAAGACCGTCGGGACGGTGATGATCCTTATGCCTGGTTCGAGACGTCATCGGCCTCACTCTCATTAGAAAACAATATTAAACAAGATGTACTATCGAGTTTTCCCTCAGATAAATCACTCCATGTGGTGGTTGACGGAATATCCTCCGACACAAGGGCTATCAACGCTGGTGCTCCACATGGGTCTGTCTTGGCACCAACTTTGTTTCTGCTCCATATATCAACGATCTGCTGGAAGTGACCATATGTCTCGTTCACAGCTTTGCAGATGATGGTACACTTCATATCGCTTTCTCATGTAGAGCATCCATACCATCCATTGAAGCCAGAGGAGCGAGACAGGGACAGGTTGATGCAATTACTGGAGATCAGGCAAAGATTTTGAAATGCGAATCTGATAATGCAGTAGAGTTTAATGTAACTAATAAGACTCAAGCTTACGTTCTCTCTAAAAGGGCGGATCCCACGATCCCTAAAATGATGATGTCAGGTGCAACTATTCCTGTGAAGTCTTCCATAATATTGCTCGGGATCACAACCAACCACCCTCTCATGGGACGATCATGTGCCAAAACTACTAAATCCCAGCAGCTCCTCATAATCTACAAAGCACAGATTTGACCTGTACTGGAATACTGTTCACATGTTTGAAATTCGGCTCTCAATCAACGCTGAAGCTCTTTGATTATATCCAGAAGAGAGCTATTAGTTTGATTGATGATGTTACACTCAATAGTTCATTGACTCCTCATTGACCTCTCGAACATTGTAGAAAGGTCAGAGATCTCTCGCTTTTCTATAGATATTTCCATGGGCGGTATTCATCAGAAATCTCATCTGTTGTTCTATCATGAACGATTTCAGATAGGCGAACTGGACGAGCTCAAACTAGTCACCACTCGAGACCTGCCGAGCTCCTTCCTACCAGACTTCATTTTTTTATCGAACAGCGAAGTTGTGGAACTTTTCACATAGTGAGGTCTTTACTTATGCCTATAACCTCCAAACCTCAAGAAAAATACGAATGCCTATCTCCTCTCCCTTCATTCCTCTGCTGGCGCACACGATGTTCTTCGAACATTATAGGTTCGGCTATAGCGTATTTTTTGCTATTTCTTTTTCTGAATGATTTCCTAATAGCGACTCATCCCATTTTAACAATGCTATTGTAATATTTGATTTCTCAATTTTTACCCATACTGGTACTCTGGTGTGTGCGCGAAAATTTCATCTGGATAAAATAAAATAATGGTTATCCAATAATATGTAACCAAGATTTTGTAGATAGTGTTTATTATATTCAATATCATTAACAATTCTAAATGTGACCTGTTGCTAATACCCAAAATTTGTGGACGGACCAGTAAAAATGAATCAGTCGGTCGCATCCATTGGTAAAATTAGATTTTTGACTAACTATTCAATGGATGTTTCAAATCTACCTTAGTTAAGACTATGTATAAAAATTCTCGGGAAATAGGTCACATTAACACTTTGTTTTATATTTTCGTCTTTACGTACGTTTCGGTCTCACGACCATCATCAGAAGACAAAAAGGTTTTTTTTTTCAAACTAATTATAGCACAAAGCGTCCATATCGCACCAATTTCAATCAAAAGTGCCCACGTCGTCGAAATGAACAGAACCACAAATAATCGAAATAGTACCGTCAATATTTCAAGTATAAAATATAACAAGAATCCACTATTCAGTAATATTCTTATAATATACAAGCGCATGTTGGTATAGTGTCTCAACGACTGGAGATTAACTATTATGTTAAGTATCTACTCTCGAACCAGATGTAACGATTTATGAGGTACTTGAAAAAGGTTGCAGACCTGTATTGGAATATTACTTTTGAGCATTCTTCCTCAAATATACTTTTAACATTATAAAGACGTATGTAGGAATATGCAACAGTTTTAATCAATTAAGTTAGTATAAATCTGACTTAATGTCTGAATATCAGTATTATGATTTACAGATTTGGAGTCACGTTTTATGTGAATCATCTCCAGAATAGATCTTTCAAAATAATTGGTTTCCTTAGTTGAAATATTAACATTTTGTAATCAAATTGATGGTTATAATCAAAGCAGTGTTTAGCAAGAGCGGTGGAATTTTTTGAGTTTTTATTCGTTGTGCTATACTTATGGCCACACACTCTTTTTTGTAAATATTGCTTAGAGATTCCAGTATAAGTCCCATCGCAATCTAAACAATTTAATTTGTATACTGTGTGGGTTTGCTTATATTTAGGTATTAAAGGTTTTAGATTTGTGAAAAATTTTCCAACACAATTAGTAGGTTTATGCGCGACATTTATATCATACTCTTCAAACATTTTTTAATTTTCTCTGAGGTCTCCGGAATGTAAGGTAACGTTATATAATTATCTGTATTACCTTTTAAAATACTTATATATGATGATGTTCCATTATAGATGTTGTTTTATTCTTTCTTTAATGATGAGTTTGAAAAACATTTTTGGGTACCCATTCATTTCCAATGTATTACGAACAATTTTTAAATTTTTGGGACAATTTAACCGCGCAATATGTTAGGCTGTTTATCACACTTTTTTTATACGCTGATGGTGCAACAGAATTAAAATGAAGATAACGTTGAGACCAAAGTTCTTTAGTAACCCACGAAGTTTTCATTTGTCTATCTGCATCATGCCTATTGTTCATATCTAGGAAATTAATTCTTTTGATCACAAGTTAATTGAAGTTCACAGTGGAAATTGTTAAATTTATTAATCACGTACTGAACTTTATCGTTAGGAACACACATAAGACAATCATCTACATACCGTTTGAAGAATACGGGTTGAAAATCTAATGAATTAATAACAGATTCCTCTAGACATTCCATAACGGTTAGCGATAGTAGCTGAAATAGGAGATCTTATGTGCCGAATATTGTCTAAAATATTGCTACTCGATGCCAAAACGACTGGTATATTTGTGAATAACGAAACAACGTCCAAAGAAATCAGTTGATGATCCACGGGTACGGATTGATTTTTTATAAATTCATTAAAATGCCATTAGTCTTTCACAAAAAATCAATTTTTTCCTATTAAATTGTTGATAGATTTTGATACAGATTTTGATAAATTGTAGGTAGGCACTCCAGTATTACTAACAATGGGTCTTAAAGGTATATCACTTTTATGCAGTTTTGGAAGCCCATAGATATAAGGTGCTTGCCCATTATGGCAAATTAGTTTTGATTATATGAAAGAAAAACTACTATGTTTTTATACCACTTTTATTAATAATAACGTGAAAACGTAACTATAGTTTCACCACCGAAGTGCCATTATCAAACAAATAGAAAATTACGAAGAAACCAATGAAACAGTTGAAGTATAAATAGATTAGAGTAAAGTAGGGTTGAGGTTAAGGGATCAACGGAAATTCCAAAACAGGTAGATCCTAAGAAAGTACAACATTACGTAGTAAACAATTTGTGAATTAGTGTGATTATAATTAATTTATTTTTCATCCTATATGGATTATCTTATTATTGTACCACTTAATAATTAATTTGGTCATGTTATTTTGTACTGATAATGTAGGGTCAGACTTTGTTTTTTTGTATGTTGTTTCATCATTTAAAACGTTTCCTATTTTATTTTCGTAGTCATTCCTATGCATTATGACGGTTTTATTACATTTATCCGCGTTCAAAACTAATATTTGAGGGTTAGCATCTAAGAACTCTTTTGTCTATTTTGTATGATGATTAAAACGACTTTTTGCTATGCCTATTTCTGTTTTCTGTTTATTCTTTTTATTTGTCAAGATATATTAGTAATGACGTATTACTGCTTATCATGAATATCTGTTAATAAATTAAAATTTTGGATAGTTCTGCCTTTGGTCATGATTCTGCTTGATAAATTCAATGCCCTACCTTTAAATTATATATGAGACGTCTTTTTTTATTATATCGCCCTGCTGTTGAATTCGAAAAGAAATAATCCGATTCATTACCACGTCAGTTGAAATATACCGCGACATAGATTACGTTGCTAATAAAACAATGCCTACATTAATTTCATAACCGCATTCATATGGAAAATCATCAGGTTTCATTTCGCCTTGGAACAATACAATACGACTTACGAACAAATTGATAAGTGTTCCAGATACAAACGGCAACGCAAGACACTACGTATGCTAGAATTTATTTACCCCAGACTATCGTAAATAACACGATAAATACCAGTAAAATTCCAACAAGATTGCTTTCAATACATGCAGGATTGGACTAGAGATTAGAGATCTTGAAACGCTAATAGCGAACGAAACAACTTCTTTAATATTCTACATAAAATATACTCAGAATTATTAAAATCGTATGCAATATTTATACTTTATTTCTGCACAATCGGATATAATGCTTGCGAGCTGTTGTCAATTCCTTATCTTCTGTATGTTTTAATGAAGCTTTATAGAGACATAATTTAATAATTTGAAATTGTCACTGCATACGTTACAAAATTACTTCAATTCCAAGTAAGTTGAAGGCTTATCGTATGCACGTAAAGAAAAATAAACGATTTTTCCACAATCGCAATGTATTGTCCTAAGTAGAGAAAATGCCGACTAGGATGAATTTTATTTATTTGTCAGCTTATCTGTTTTGGAAGTACCTAGTCTAGCAATTCCCTTGCTCGAGTACTAATAAATACGAAATAATCACCCTTATCCGCTAAAAATACTATAAAGTACATAGCATTTTGAACATGACGCACAATAAGATTTGTAAATTCCAGATTTGTGAAAATCGGAAATTTTATCGAAGGTACTGACTAAATGGTTTTTCTTAACTTTTTCTTACATTTATAAGCGTGTTTGTTTTATTGCAAATTATGGAATTTATTGATTACTGAAGGATGATAAGTGGAACATTCGAATTTGGTTTGTTAATTGCTCTTTTTTCCGATTGTGGTTAGAAATTAACTTATTTATCAAATATTTGTCGTAACCGTTGTCCGTCGCTATTTGCTGAAGTTTCTCAACTTCGTTATATTTTTTTTGACTCAAAAGAACGTTTAATAATCTATGAATAAACAATATTATCGATTGGAGCGATTTTATAATTAATTGGGATACATGAATCCGCTGGATATATCTACTCGTTTGAGTAAGTTTTCTGCATATGTCGAATTCCAAACTTATTAATAATATAATATTAATGTCAAGAAAAGGAAGCAGGTTATTACTTTTTAATTTTATAGTGAATTGTGAATTGAACTGAATTGGGTATTAGGCGTGTTCAAAGAACCATGTAGATCAAAATCTTTACTTACAATCCCGAAAATATCTATGCGTAACTTTTGGAAACTGATTTAATTTTGATTTAAGAAGGTTCGCTTAAGAAATGTAGACCAGGAAAGGGTAGAGTGAATTGCCTATTGCACATCCGCTTGTTTGTTCATAGAAATTCATGGTGAAAGTGAAATAATTTTGCTCCATACATAAAGATGTAAGAATCAAATATGTTGAACAGTTTTTATCGGAAATATTGATATTTGAAACCCATTTCTCTTGAAAGTTTATTGACTATGGGATTGGAGTGCTTGTGAACTAGGGTATTACTAGGGTGAAGTTCGAGATCTTCAGATTTTGCAACTAGTTCCAAAGAATTTTTTTAAGACAAATTTGGTTGGGGTTTGAAGTTGCTAAATTCGTTCCCTCACCATTTTGCTACGTTATACTTGCGGCAATTATTGTTTAAAATTACTAGATTATGAATTTAAGGTAAACAATACCGTTTAGGAAGATTAGTTTGATTTTGTATTCTAAATTATCAGAGATAACTGAGGTATACAATTTTACGCTTTGTTCACAGATTTACTGCATTTAGAAATGAAGGGTTTTTGGAAATCTATTCATATGGACCGTTATTGCGCATTATATTTACTGATTTATTATAATCTTCTTTGTGCATAATCACCATGGAATGTGCTTCCAAGTAATGACAGTTTTTCTCTGTTCATGATTTTAAGATTTTAGTAGAATTATGGGATGCACTTTTATATAATATATTTGAATGTTCAAGGATTTTTTTTGCAACATAGCGTTAATGGCTATAGTGATCGTTTTATCGACGTGTAATAAACAACGGAAAAACTGTATCTATAGCAAAATATTTTGTGTTGCCTCGAACTTCTTCTTTTGCCAGTGCAGCAAGAAGCCTCGAACTGCAAAAACCTAAACACCGATTTTTGAACATAATATACTGTTGTCAATCTCGCAAGACCTGCCGAATTTTATTTTTACCTTACTCCGTTGCTTCTTCTCTCAATATCCCAGTTCTAGCTCGCACGACTCTACACTATTGTACTGTTCTGGGGATGTTTGCTCACTGCGACATTAAAGATCTATTGCATCCCATTCTGCTGCTGCGTCTATATCTCAGCGGCTATAGCAGTTCGTCCAACCCTGTGGCTTTAGGGAAGTTCAGTATATCAGATGGCTTCGCGTCAGATGAATCTCTCCTATTTGGTATGCCCCAAGGTATCGTGTCTTGAAGTTTTGCAAGGTAGAGCATTCTGCAAGGATGTGGATCGGAGTTTCGTTCTCCTAGAAGAATCTGCACCTTTATCCTTCTACTAATCCCTGCCTTTTAATTGCAGTGCCCTGTTAGAATTCCCGTTAGTATACTGAATTTTTTTTTCGCACACTATGTTCTACCAACATTATTTCATCAATATCAGTAATTTTCTCTTTTGAAAGGTGGAGAAGGGAGTTAGTGTTGAAAACAATGCGTTTTAGGTATAGGAATATGATAAATGATTAGATGTGCGTTATTTCCTTTACTGACTGGTTTCCTTGAATAAGTATTGTTCCATGTAGAAATGGAATTTATAATAAATAAGAGAAAACTCCGATCATTAGCATTCAATAACACATAAAGTGTTTCCAAATATTTGCTATTACATTATGTCAGAGTACATATTTTATGAAATGGCCGGTATGCATTTCATATTCGGCAAAGCAAATAGTTGTAATTGTGACTTCACCAAGAATCATTTCCGATTGGTCGAGTTCCCTCAAAACATTTGCTCGATTACAACAACGCTCAAGAGAAAATGGCACATATTTGTAAAAAGAACCGATTGTGGCAGACAGCGTTCCACTAGGAGTGCAGATGCAGAAGAAAATGGTGTGTCTGCAAACCCAGGAATTAGTACCAGGAGACTGGTATTGATAGAAAACGTACCAAAGAGTAGTGTATTGAGGCAGTTGCTGAAGCTGTAATCAAATGCAAGGTTTTTAACTCTGAGAAAATTTTATTCAACAGATCCAATTAAAAATCCAACAAGACTACAATATCCTTCGGAAAATTTTCACAACAGTCACGTTCAGACCAAAATCCCCCATGCAAAATTTCAAAACAAATTTTCCATAGATGTATGAGCCACCTTTTATAATGCTTCGTCTCTCAAAAGGTGAATTAAATTTTAATTTTTTTGGAAAACAGCCTTACAGGTCTCCTAAATAATGTTCCAGACGCAATTAGATTAGCGGAAAAAAGAAGGTTCATTTGAATGAGTAAATATATGCATGAGGAATCGGCAAGAAAAATGCATTGACATGAAAGGCGGACATGTCCAGCACGTGTTATAATTATTTATTAATTTTTGTTATATAATAACTATTCTATGATTCATTTGTCAGTCAAGAAAATGCTGTAGCTTTTTATTGAAGCATGTCCGGACATATGTTGATAAAATTTTCAGATATTTTATTGTGTGAAGAACCGGACCGGAACTGACGTCATTGTATCTTAAAATGAAAATTTTGAACACTTCTACAGGTTGAATATATGCGTGTGATATATATCTACAACCAGACAAACACTGCCATTATGGTACAATAGAGTACTATAATTCCGTTTGAAAAAGTGAAGATGGATGTCAAGAATACCACTTGAGATGAGACTACCGCGTCCAGAAAGTTTCTATTTCCATCACTTTGAAGGGATCACCACAGTTTCTACGCAAGCAAGTCAAAAATAGTCTAAATCGATTCATAAATCCGCGAAAGTTCAAATAAATTACAATATTTCCTCTACACTAGATTCTACATATAATGGGGAAGTAAATATAACAAGCTATATTTTGATTTAAAATTAATTCTCATCGTTTAACGTTCCATTAATAATCCGTACAAAGTTGTCGTGAAGAACGATAATGAGGGAAGTGATTGATCTCATTTTGTTATCCCATTGGGTACACGAGTAGCTCGGAAAAATGCACTAGGACAGAAAGCTGGAAGTAACGAACAGTTCTGGAAATGAAGTTCAGGATATCCTTGGGGACATGAGCCACATATTCTATACTGTAATGTACTAGGTTGACATTGAAGTAATAAGACTAACATGCTCCTCGTCATGAGAATGAAGTGATATTTTGAAAACATTTATAGGATCCTATTTCAGCTAGGTCACGTAACGAGGAGTGGATCTTGCCAAAAGTAAAATATAGCTCAAGAGAGGGCTACTTCGAATCGAGATAGGGAAGAGGCCTTGTCGGGTACTATGGACGTCATAAACCACATGATCTTATAACGCTTCTCATCTACTGACTCATTATATAATATGCGAATCGGTCGTGTTGAGGATACATAAATACTGCGCGCTATAACTTCCACTGCTGAAATATATCTAATATGAAAAGCCAAATTGCTAAAATAGTTAAAATATAGTTAGCGATGTTGACAGGATCTGACGAAACCCCGAAAAACTTACTAATTCTGATTAATATCGTTCATATAGACAGCGACGGAAGCAGGATTTGGACAATGATGTGCCATGCTCACTCATTTAAATGCAATTTGGAATCAAGTGGAAATTCAATGATTACATACAAAAGCCTACAATAGTAAAAATATAGCTCAAGAGAGGGCTACTTCGAATCGAGATAGGGAAGAGGCCTTGTCGGGTACTATGGACGTCATAAACCACATGATCTTATAACGCTTCTCATCTACTGACTCATTATATAATATGCGAATCGGTCGTGTTGAGGATACATAAATACTGCGCGCTATAACTTCCACTGCTGAAATATATCTAATATGAAAAGCCAAATTGCTAAAATAGTTAAAATATAGTTGGCGATGTTGACAGGATCTGACGAAACCCCGAAAAACTTACTAATTCTGATTAATATCGTTCATATAGACAGCGACGGAAGCAGGATTTGGACAATGATGTGCCATGCTCACTCATTTAAATGCAATTTGGAATCAAGTGGAAATTCAATGATTACATACAAAAGCCTACAATACAAAAGAATCAATGAATAAAATTTATCATTATTATATTCTCGAAGAGTATATTGCATTTACTTAAGCTATTTCTGAAATAGTTTAAAAAGTTCCCTCGAATTTTAAGCATACAAAAATCCATCTGACTGTCTGTCTAGTTGTCCGTCACGAAATGTTTGTCTCTACTATAACTCAAAAAAATAATAAAAAACAGGAAAATTCAAATTTTGACAAAGAATCATTTGCTGTTCGGTGACGAACCTTAGTTTTTTCAGGGAAATCGTGTGATAAACAACCCCTTTACTTAGGTGTTGAGACATTTAAAAAATCATAACACCCAAAGTATACATTGAATCGATTCAAAACTTTCACAGTAAATTTATGTTAAATTGAAACTGCTTTCAACCAAAGTTCAACAACAATAAGATACCTGTCTCCCACTCAGTATATATCACACGTATATATTTAATCTGCAGAAGTGTCCGAAATTCTCATTTTAAAATTCAAATGACGTCATCGAAGTGTAAGGTTGCAGTCTATTTTCTGTGTTCACTCTGTGGTGTAATGGTGTAAATAGTTGGAATGTCAGAATAAATGAAGGTTAAAATAGTTTCAGTACTATTACAAAAATACACTATTGATTTTTAGGATTCCTTTGCTGCATCAACGAAAAAATAGATGGCAATTGTGCAACGCTAAAACTTTATTCCAACAATGCTGACCATTTTTGTAGTTATAACTTCACAAATAATAATCATTTATGTGATTATTTAACACATATCGCGAATAGCTAAAACATGATATTGTGCTTAAGTGGTCATCAAAAGTACAATTCTGCAAATCAAATTGCTGTGTCATGACCTTCACATTTATCTAATGATTATATCTCAGCTTCAAATGATCTTCCTGTCATTTGTATCCTTCAAATGATATATAAGAACCTGAATATTGCTTCACAATTTTGTTTTCAAAAAATAACCTTACAGAAAATTACAATGAAAATCAGGAGCTATTTGTTTTGTCGAATTGAAAGTATAAATGAATCTTACATGTTGAAATGTAACACTGTAAATAAGAAACATTCACCCTTATCCATAACTCTGATGATAGCTACTTGGTTGTTGACAGCATCAGTACTTTAACAGTATTTCTGTGATAGGGGTAATTGTGTCTTATTTATAGTGTTATACAGTCTGTTGTAGTTTACTATATCACAATGTGAATGACTTGACATAACAGTGCTCTTCAGTTCCAGCTTCATAGAGTATTTCTAGAGGAAGCTGGATATCCAATGTTCTTTTTTCTTGTTTTAAATAATTGCAAACTGTTATTTTTTTCTTCATTTGGTTAACACTACAACTGTTTGGAAACGGTTTTGATTTGTATTTATATTATTCTATATAAAACACTATTTTGATTGTAACCCAATTTATTATATAACAATGCGAGTAACAATGCTTCAAATCTACAATAGCAACACCCTGTTGATTTTTCTGTAAGCAGAGGATAATAAAATCAGCAACGACAATTTGCATGTTCTCACTAGCATGATATTTGAAAGAAGTTGAAGTGAAGGTAGAACACAACCTCCTTTGAAATCAATCGGATATTATTTAATATATCTCATAAAGTCAGATAAATATTGTAAATTATTTGAAAAAAATTTCAATGTAACATAAAGTGTATCTTAACGTCTTTCTTTAGCGATTTCCAAATCATTTCCAAGATATTTTCTCTTCCAAAAATCGTACATTTGACCCGCAACAGTGTTCGAAACCTATTTTTGTTACAAAAGTGAGGGAAGCCCCGGGATCAACTGATCACATATTTTTTTGTATGAAACTAGGGTAAAAAGTTGTGGTTACGAATGAAAAGCTACAGTAAGGTTTTGGAACAGGAGGTATGTAAGGTTGAGCTAGGAATAAGTGGTTTTCAGAAACTACTAATTAGTGTTGCTATAACAGAAGGAATATTTGACATATTATAACTTGAAATTGGCTTTTGTGTTGGAATATCAGCTATTTATTTTGTTTTCACTAATTGCTGATCATATACCGTTGAAGATGTCGATGGCTGTTGCTTAGGTGAACATGACATTTGTCATCTAATACTGTTAAGGTCAATATACGAGGGCAAGGTGAAAAATCCCTGAGAAACACATGACGCCACAATCGAAAATTCCATGTGACATTTGTGATGTACCATCTAGAACGCATTAAAAATTTCAGACTGATATGTCATTCAGTTCAGTTTTGACACCCATCGTAAGCAACCTTGAAGATTTTAGAAAACATGTCTTGAATAAACATTATGAGAACGCTTCATCATCGATTGGAACGATTCACAAGTGGTTTGCAGATTTTCATTGTGGTAGTATGACAACAAAGGACGCCGAACGTTATGGTCGTCCAATTGAAGTTACAACGCCAGATATCTTCGATAAAATCCATGGTATGATATTGGATGATCGGCGAGATCATGCACGACATTGCTGAGGCTATAGCCATCTCAAACGAATGGGTACGGAACATTTTGCATACATTTTTGAATATGAGAAAGCCATTTGCCAGATGGGTGCCGCAAAGAAGTGTTCAAACGCGATGACAAGGACTTTTTGCGCCGTTTCGTAAACGTGGACGAAAAGTGGATTTATCACAACACGCCAGAGACCAAAAAACTGTCGAAACAGTTTTTCGGGATGCACACGTTATCGTCCGTATCGATTACCTCGAAACGGGCAAAATGATCCCCGGCGTATATAATACAGAGCTGTTGGATCGATTTGAAGCCGATTTGAAGCGGGAGCGGTCAAATTTGGCGTAGTGAAACGGATGTGAAACGGCAGCCCATCTATGCTGGGCGCCAGTGAAACGGACCCGCTTGGGTCGGTTTATATTGACCCAACTAGCTCAATTTGTATTAATTAATCTCAGGGCTCGTAGTGAAATGTGCCTTGTGATTCTAGACTGGTGAATTGCTTGCGCGCCAATTGCTTAAAGAAAAACTATAAAAATAAATGAATTCACAGCCTAGAATACAAGCACCACGAGATGGTTTATTAGTTGATGGAAATTAGAAAAACAATACAAGTTCAACTTAACAATTTGATTTATTCCAGATGGAATTTGGTGTTTAACAAAAATAAATTTACAGTTTATATAATGAATTAATTTATAAAAAAATGAATTTTGGAGTAAAACAATTACAAAATTAAATCAATTTGTATATAAAGGATTTTGAGTAAATAGTTATGAAATTAACTCAATTTCTTAATTGAAAGAATGGATAGTTAAATAGTAAAGAGACCACGAATGGCTCAAAAAAAATCTAGCGAAATACAATTTTGGTGAACAACAAAATCAGAAAATGAAATAGTGGTCACTCAACAAGAAAATGTTACCCTCCTTGGAACTCGTAGGAACTGGAAGCTGGTCCTGTCAGGAAAGTCACTAAACCGTCTTGGAGTGAAGGGGTGAGGAACCTCAGACGTTCAAACCCTGTAATGTCAAAGAACGAACAGTACCTGACTTGAGATCAAAGGACAAGTAACACCGTCGGCCGGAATAACCAAATGATTCCACCTCCGATAATGTTATCTTCCCCAATATGTAATACACTATAACAAAATTGATATCTTGAAGAGATATCAATTTAGACAAAAACATAATTTAATCTACAAGAATTATATAATTACAAGAATTACTTGAAATTAAACAATAAATAATATGTGACTGAATTAACGATACAAAAAATGAGATAGAAAGAAAAATAATCAAAAAAATAGCATGTGCCAATGCGGAATTAAACTTACAAGGACTACAGAAATATTATCATGAGAACCTGCCTACGTTCCGATGGATTATTCTCTTACAAGAGTTACAACAATCAATGCTGTGATGGAAATGATATTCTTTGAAATATGCTATCCGCAAAATGATCGGGTGTGCCCCCCCTAGGCAAATCGAGATAAAAAATCCGCCGAAATACTATCACAATCAGGCTTCGAACATCCAGACGTTTAATAACAAATCTAAATCAAATTAAATAGCCTGATGTGATGATATTTCGGAAGCAAAATTAAGAAAATGTATTTAACGACAATGAATTACGAAATCTCGACTTACCTAGGCAAAGGAACAAACCACAATGAGTTCTCTTCGACTTCCGTTATTCTACCTCCCACTTCGCGATATATAGTGACATCTTACATCAGGAATGGTAGTATCATATTCTCTAGTTGTGGCCCCTGCCATTTTATTTCAAACTTCAAGAAATTGTTCGGCGGAAAGAGGTTTGGCTCCAACAATGAGGTTGGAGAGCCATCACTGAAACAAACGCCTATTTTAAAGGATTGCCGAAATCGTATTATTTGGAAGGTATCGAAAAATTAAAAAAAACACTGGACAAAGTGTATCGGGCTACAATGAGATTATTTTGAGAAATGAAATAATTTTTGACCAAATAAATCATTTCTAATTTCATTTTTCAGAAACTTTTCATCTTGCCCTCGTATAGGGTCATTAGAAAACCAGTCTGTGGCTTATAGAAGTTATATTCGTAATTGTTCCGGGAAATAACATTGTAACAGCCAGCGGCTGTCGCCGCAGAACGTAGAGTCGAATAATCGATTAGAAATATAAATCAATCAAATGATCAAACTCTGTTTGCCACATTCTCTCTACTAATTCAATATTAAAATTTGGTGAATGTAAAGAACTTACGGGTCTAACAATCAATCGAATTTCGAATTTAATGTACCTATGATGTGTAACAGATTAGCTGAACAACCACATTTTGAACTTCCTTTTATTGTATTCCCTCGTTATTCCATTATGTTTTGGAATGCTCGAGTCTTTGAGAGATTGTTTAATCGAGCGTCTTATTTTTAGAACAATGTAAAGGAATATGCGGTGGTTACTTTTAATTAAATTCTTACCACACTAAACTGCAATTATTCAATATACTTATAGCTGCAATTATTTGATACACGTGCTGACATATTTGTAGGCTGTTTACAGTAGCACGTAACCTGCAAATTTTAAATTAAATCAAGGTTGACTGTGTACGTTTGGTAAAAAAATCTGATTATCTTGATTGATTTTGTGTTTTATAATCCAATTGTTGAATATTAGCATACATATAAGACATGGTCACCTTGTTTTATTCAGTTATACTTGTTTTATGCATATTCTCATACAACACTAATTGTACATGAACGGAAACATAAAAACCAAGGACCCATTGCTTAATCAGAACTACATTGATCATAATATTATCAGGTTTTACGTCGAATTGATTGATTTGTACAAAATGTAATAGCGCTATTAGTTATGGTCACACGTTTTGTTGTGAAACTAGTATCCAAAATTATATTTCTTCATCCATGAATTATATCTGGTTACTACAAATATTCATATTTTTTCTTCAAATTCGATTCAAACAAACGAAATTTTGTAGAATTTGTAATATTTATTAATGTGGTAACAATTTTTAGAATGCGTTTATTCTGATGAAGAACAACCATTATATTTCTAGATATGCCTTTGGTAAACAAATAAAATGTGTGATTACTCATTTATTAATAAATGAAGTTTTGTTCAAGTAAACATTTTATTTAGTACTTTATGGATTTTTTTGAGATTTGGTACTTTTTTTCAACTTAAGGTTTGAAAATACAGAAAGTTAGGAAATTTGCCGTAGATTACGAGACAAATATTGGCTGAAAACCTCCAATGAAGGAAAATGTCTTAATCTATATATATATATGTATACGATTTACCGTGTTTTTCCGGGAAAGAACACTTATATCTTCGAAAATAAGCATTTTAGAAGGAAAAGTTTCAAACAAAAGTTGTTCAGCATTAAATTTTACACAGGAATTGACTATTCTGAAGTTAATTTTCATCAAATTTTCCAAGCATTAGATGGGTAAACAAAATATCAGAAAACGTTTTTTTAGTTAATTTTGTCACGAAATTCAATTATTTTCGTTAGTATGTAGAGCAATAAGAAGAAACAAATTATGTAAAATTATGAAAAAAATTTGAGAAATTCTTGATCTCCCGCGCGTTTAAAATTCTCAATCGAGCACCACTGCGTTAAATCTATCGATCCGCTGGACTATGTATGTAGCACCAATGCAATGAATTTGTGCGCAAGCGTTCAATCATATGATGCCCAAAATAAGGCCACATGTGCTCCGTTATTGTATACGTTGAACGTTATTATTGATGTATTTGATTAAAAAATCGTTTAAGTGAAAAACAATTTGATTCTAACAACCTGGTTTTTAATATTAAATTGTTTAAATTAAAATTTTCGGATATATATTTTCAATGATTTTTCACGATGAAACAAAGTAAAAAAACATTTTCAGAACCCTAAAAAATATAAGAATTGATCTGTCAGACGCCATAATCAAAATGTACGTTTTCAATGACTTTTCACGGCAAAATGAACTGAAAAATCGTTATCAGAGCTCTATAAAACCTAAAAATCGACATATCATACACTAAGATTGGAAAAAATGAATAAAAATTTTCCTAACCCGGAAAATTTGGGCAAATATTGGAAAATTCTCAATTATAATCATTTCCAGTAACGATATATACATCAATGTAAAATCATACCATATTTACAAGCCAAATGCAATTTTTTCTCATATATAGTTCTTATTCGAAAATATTTTGTTTTCCCATCCAATGCTTGAAAAATTCGATGAAAATTGAATTCAGAATACTCAATTCCTATGTAAAATTTAATGCTGAACATCTTTTGTTCGAAACTTTTCCTTCTAAAATGCTTATTTTCGAAGATATAAGTGTTCTTTCCCGGAAAAACACGGAAAATCGTATATATGAAAAATCTTGTCTTCCGGATGGATTCCGCGTCACAATAGCTCGACTTGATGCCAAGCTATTGTGACGCGGAATCCATCCGGAAGACAAGATTTTTCAAGATTAGCTGTCCGCGGAAGTCTACTATCCAAGAAATCGTATATATTGTTATGATTTCATTTCCTAAACAATAAAATGATAAAATTAGAACTTACCGAACATTGAAAATCAGAAAAGATTAATAAAAAGATATTATATGGAATTAAAAATAATATTAAAAGTTAAATAATAGTTAGTATAATATAATGAACAATGTAAAACATAATAAACAACAATGTAATTAGAATAAAAGTGTAGAACAAGAACTTCAGTGAAAGTGAATAAACGTACAGTGTTACGAAGGCAGAAATCATAATTAAAATGATTACAAAAACTATCATGAGATAGCACAAACTATTGAAAAATGTTGTAGATATAAGTTAAGATTAGTAAATTTGAATTATATAATGTTAAAGAAATGTTATTGATATATTATATTATGTATTAGTTTTTAATAATGACAACTGTCAAATTTATAATAATTATAGGAATAATCATATTAATAATAACCTAATCATAGGTTATCTTATACCAAAGTGTGTGGAAAAATGTAGGCAATATGAATTTAAAAAGAAGGAATCATCATCATTTGAAATAAGATGAAAATCTCCAATAATTGAAAATTTAAAGAATACTAAGTTCTGATTGGTCGAGGCGATTTTATAGACGTCAGACTAGTAACAATGTAATAGTTCTGTCAGTTTGCAACAATCAACAAAGCATTCTTGATAGGTAAACTAAGCACCTCATTGGTTAATTTTGAAAATACTTAGCGTCCTTTTTGAAGGCCTATAAAAGGCATCTGAAGACAAGTCAAGTTAGTTAGCCATGAACATCTGAAGAGTCAAGGTACTCAAGCTAATCATAAAATTTCCATAACCTTAGATTATTGGATAAACATCGGTAAACCCAAGTGTTCCAGTAGCTTCGTGAGGTTGAAAGTAACCGAAGCAAATAAGTAATTTCTACAAGTCAAGTAGTATTCCCAGTCTTCGAACAAAGTTTCTAAAAGTTATTATAACCATAATTCACATGTAGCATCGTGTAAAAGTTAGTCTTTGACAACGTTCCAATACATCATTTAAGGTTTTATATCTTCTGAAAAAGAATAAGACAAGTTAACAATTATCAACAGTTCCTGATTTCTAAAGAAGTAACCACATTGTTTACCTGTGATTTGTGTATATCAAAGAAATTGTGTACCTACGGTTAAAGTGAATTATCAAATAATTAATAAGATCAAGCCAAGTGAACATTGCCTACATTTTAAAACATATTCTTGGATATAAACTAAACGTAAGTTTATTTATTATTTCTCCATTGTATTATTATCTGTCTGTAAATCTGAAAGAAAGATTGTAGATTATAACTTTGTAAACAAATATTAATAGTAAATAATTTTAGATCATAGATTCATTTGAACATAAAATTGTTAAAATTGATACTCGAGATAAAAATAGGGTCATAGAAATTTAAATATAAAAGTTTTTAACATTCAAAGAACATTGTGTTGAATTCCATAGATATAAAATAAAAAGATAAAAGTTCATTATTCAAATCATTAGATTTTTCAAATCAAAACAAACATAAGATTTAAATTACAAATAAAAGCTAGCCGGTAGAATTCAAAAATTGAAATATTCAAATCAATATTCAAATTAATTCAAATCATAATTAAAGAAAAAAACTCAGTAAAGAGTTATTATAACAATATATATATACATGTATAAATTAAGACATTTTCCTTCATTGGAGGTCACTATTTTTTTCGTAATCTACGGAAAATTTCCTAACTTTCTGTATTTTCAAACCTGAAGTCGGAAAAAAAAGTACGACCAATCCATAAAATGACTGTACTAATTTTCCATCTTTATCGTTTTTTGGGTGAAATTTTAAAGTTACATTTTATCAGTTTTTTATTTAATTTTTTCTGAGTGATTTTATCAATAAATCTATCAAATTTTTGTGGTTTTTGAATATAACAAATTTTAATTAATTATTGTTAATTTTTATTTTATTTATTCATTAAATGAAACTATTGATTAATCATTTATTATCAAAATATCTAGTCAAATTCATTCATTAGTTTGTAGGGAATTAATTTAATTCAATCATTCTTCAAATATTTGTAGGGAATTATTAGAGTTATTTTGATTTTATAAGAAATAATATTTGATGAAAATTGGAATAAAAACAAAATTTCTCATAAACGCTCTGGAATATATCTGAAATTTTTCATTTATTTATACATTATAATCGAGAACACGACAATAGACATTCGAGTTACTAAACAAATGTTTCCTCCTTTATAACCTTTAATAGAAAAGTCCTTCATAGTCAATATTTTCTGTTAGGGAATTCAAAGCTTAAGTTCCTTTTATTTTGTGTAGTTGCCAGGGATTTTGCTCCATCAGTTTGAGCTATTAGGCAAAAATACCACTAGTACTTAACCACGTATTCTGGTTCGGTAACGCAACCCATATTTTTGTTATACACATAAATATTATGTGAATGTTGCAGTATGATAGGTTTTTTACTTTCCGAGAATATCGTGGCAATTTATGGAGTGGATAGATAACAACAACATTAGATACAACACATGCGATATTTTAATATTATTATATCGTCTACGAGAGAACAATTACTATGTTTTGTTTGTACCACTTTCAATATAAGACATGGAATAAAGATAAAGTAATTTTTCTTTCATTTAATCATAATGATAAATTACATAAAATAACGGCTTCTACCATCGATTTTTACAATATTGTTATCATACCAAATTGAAACAGCAAATGTATAATTCATGTTCTCAGTTTTGATATCACATGAGCATAGAAAATAATCGATTATATTTCCAAGTCATGAGACGACCACAACAGCGTTTAGCTGGAGTGGTGTTTTAAGAGGAGGTTAATATAATTGAATATTTCCGTTTGCTTCAGCGGTATTCGTTACGAATGAATAGAACGATAATAATAAATTATTATATTTATCTTTTATTTTGTATTAAATTCGAACGTACAATTATTGTAAGTAATATTTGAAACATTATCTGTCGATGAGCTTGAGCTACATATATTGCTAGTGCAAGGGAAAGTTCTTTTTCTAATTTTTCCAACGATGTTAAGATGATTTTCGTTGCTTAGCTTTAGGTATGGTTTGAGAGACTCTCTTGAAGAGTGACTAGTTATTTGAATAACTTCTTGTAAGTTGGTTCCAAATTTTGTTAAATTACTCACAGTGGAGGATCGATTTGAATGACTGGTTATTTTTACCTTCTTGATATCAATTTCAATACCTTACGCGCCTAGACGTATCCCCTTAGTGGGTTAATACCCATTGGTCAATTTTTGTACTGAATACCTGTCTTCTTCCAATCCGCATTTGGAGTTAAGAACAATCGATTCGTTTTGATATTTGGTGTTCTTTTGCTTAATATCTTCTGTAGTAGACGCACTGGACACTTGTCTTGACATTCTTTGTTCGATGTTAACCTTTTAGATGCAGTGGTGTTTTTCTTCGCCCTATGTAGTTTTCAAGAATATGGTGTTGTATTCAATACATGTGGACTTTGTTCTTGAGAAATTCTACTGTGCAAAAGGTTGCTTCGTCGCCACGCCAGCGGCGGGCTCGTCGGCAGAAATCTGGTGAAACTTTCTTTGTAAGCCGTCCGGTGAGTTCACGTCATAGTTTTCAATCTTGATCTCTTCAGTTGTCAGAGCCACAGTACTGGATTTTTTTTCTCTGGAGAGCTTTTTTTTTCTTTGAATTTTTCGATTAAAAGTATTTCTTTCGAAGAAGCTTTCTTATAATCATTGCAATTAGCTCGCTTCATGTTGAAAGGCCAATCTTTGAGAATATTTGCCAACTGTTCACAAACTGCCAAAAACTGCTTCCAAATGCATTTGCTCGTTTTCACCGTGTTTGCAGGAGTTGAAGATTTAATTGATTCGCTTATTTCTAAATCTGAAGCTTTCCCGAAGCGATTCTGCGATTTTAATTGATGTTTGTTGATAAATACAAACCATTGTTATTATGACAGTTATTAAATCATGGCTCCAGATTCAAATTGTTATTCATTTATTTTTCTTTGTTGGACCAACCGAAAAACTGAAGTGATTGAATCACGTCGTCAAGGGTATGTATATTCGTGTATCTATACATGGTAACTATGTACAATTTGTGATTGCTATTTGCCTAATTTATGATGAATTATTTAATCTATATTATATTCTCAAACATTTCTTGTGGGTTATTGGGCAATTTGATAAATGGTTAGCTTGAATTGTCCCTGTTCCGCGACTTCTCGGTAACGCTTAAGAAGTGGAGACAGCAGTAAAGTTATTAAAAAATATCACGTCTTCATCTGTCATCTGCCTGCCTAGAACTGCCTCTCTCCTAAGCTGAGAATCTGACAATTTATTGAATGTTACAAAATCCTCATTCCTCGAATTCTTATCTGTAACATTATCTCAGTAGTTAAGATGTGGAAATAATGACATTTCTCTTTCATTTCAGCAAACTGTTGATAATTCATCGTGGGTGAGATCCTTATAACAAAACATAAAATGCGATGTCACAATGCCTATCGACATTTTAAGACGATGGTGATATTTATATTTATTACTACGTACTACCAGATACTCCAAATAAAAATTAGAAATGTGTTACCGCTTGGATAATAGTTAAATAGTGTGCTTGGCAAAGTTACTCTTCGCAAATCATTTGATTCGTTACTGATTTTTATATAATTGTCTCATATTCTAGATTTTCTAGGTTCTCTTCGCATTTGTGTAGAGATAATGAAATAAATTAGGTATTTCATTATATTTACTCAACTGAATAATATTTAAATTAATACAGTTTTTAAGAAAATGTACAAGAACAAATTTTCCGTTTATGTAAATCGAACTCGAGTCTGTTGAGTGGAAGTCAGCCTAGCCCCTAGACGACATACCCGTTTTTTATAAACTGTGGTTAAAGGGAGATGTAAATTTAAGTTACTTCAATAATTGTTGTTTTTAAACGATTTTCTTGTGAAATTTGGATGGAAACATGATTCAAAACTTTCACACTAAATTTAAGTTAATTTAAAACTTTAAATTAACTCAAATTTAGTGTGAAAGTTTTGAATCATGTTTCCTGAAAACAATTTATTTCACGATTTCCCAGAACAAAATTCGAATTTGGACAGACATACACATTTTCTCAAAGTTGCTCAAAATTCGATGAAAAATACTACGGTGAAGAAATTTTTGTTGTAGGACTTTATTAACGATTTCACAACTAGCTTGAGTAAATGCAATAAACTTTTCCGACTTTGTCATGAAGAGTATAATAATAGATAAACTAAAATATTTACCTAACCAATCTAAGATTCACCGAAGCGGCCACTGTTTAGTAACTACTATTATACAAATATTATTTCAAAAAAAGTATGATCAAATGATCACGTGACTTCCCTCACTCACTAATGTTGTTTAAGTAGAATATTGAATGATTTGGAAATAACTGGCAATCAAATTACCCACAAATTGGTATGGTATAATCACTTATCTGACTACATGAAATATCTGATTGATTTCTGAGGAGGTTGCATTCCACTTTTACCTCAACCGCTTTTAATTCTCAAAAATCATGCTTGGTAGTTAAAATATGCAGATTGTTGTTGAGGTTTTATTGGAGATGGAGTCTTGAGTAGATCCAGTCCACTACATCTAGAGCGGAAGCGTCTGGCCGGCATCCGGTCGAGGTGCAGCTAACCCAGAGCATAGATCTCAGAGCTAACCTAAGTTACAGAAGGTCACAGATTTCGAAACCATAGAGTTCGAGGTTCTATAATAGATGATGTATTTCTACGATGTGTCATGACGTCAATCATGTGATCATCTCCGAGGAGGTGTTATTGCTTCTATATGAACTGTCTTGGTGGGTGTATGTTGAACGATGAACTGTCATGGTGGCAGTGTCATAGTGGAACTGTCATAGCCGATCTATCAACTGTCACGGGCGAAGATATGAACTGTCACGGATGAAGTATGAATTGACATAGCTGTCTGCGCACGCCATCTAGGAATGAACTATCATAGCGTTTGTATGTTTAAACTATGGCGCATCATTGAACTGACGTAACTATCTGCAAACGTCATCTATGAATG
This sequence comes from Endomychus coccineus, assembly GCA_958510875.1. NCBI lineage: Eukaryota > Metazoa > Arthropoda > Insecta > Coleoptera > Endomychidae > Endomychus > Endomychus coccineus. Next base: position 143,510,608 of record OY294068.1, read on the forward strand.
AATCCAAAAACTAAAGGTGAATATCCGCAACAGTTCGTTATCAGTTTTCTATGAATTTCAAATATTTTAGTTCAACTAGCGCATGCTCATTTCCAATTCAAACTTAGTTATTTCAAACCAAACAATAAATATAAAAGTCATCCCTAACTGTACAAGATGTTTGAGATTCGAACTGTTATCATAATTGTATCACCATTAACAACCTGTATACAAACAGCTAGGAATGATATTTACTTCTGATTACTTCTTTTCGAATTGAAATATCACTGATTCGAATTCACTATAGATATCTTTAGAAGTGCCGCAGATCGACATCATTAAATTTATCTGAAAAAGAAGTGTGAAGAACAATACAATAACAGTTTAAAAGTTCATTCAGAAAATAACAATATCAATAATAATAATAGTAATAGTAATAATAATAATGATGATGATAATAATAATACTAATTCGCCGTATCTGAAAGCATACAACATTATTATCGAATATTAAAAGGTAAGTGTCCTCATACTTCGCTGATATATTCCTGAAAGTGTCTCTCAGTAACCCTGAAGGAACACGCCAACTTTATTCAGTCTAACGATGGGGTATGGCGGCAGAGGTGTAGATATAACTTGATTTCCACCCCTGCTTCCACTCTTCCTTATAGTTTGATGATCGAATTTCAATTATTGTGAAATGAAAATAATATTGAAACTCACTTCATTTAGATGATATTCCGAATCTTCCCGTGAATTATGATATGATAATTGTTGAAGGGCGGAAGAGATTCGCTACATTTAATGTAAATAAAGAGAGAATTATAGTGGTTTTATTTATCTGATACAATTAAATAACTCACGTTAAATCTAAATGCTCATCAGGAAGAGATAGTGATCTATGTATTTAGCAAAATCTAATGTAAATAAAGATAGAATTAGTCGCGTAATTAACAGAAATAATTAACATACGTTAAATCTACTGGTTCGTTTGTAGGAGGTGATGATCTTGACCTTTTGCGTAATCTAATGTAAATAGAGAAAATTAGCATTTAAATAATCTTACAATAAAATAACATATGTATGATCTAGAGTTCATCATTTTCAGGAGGTGGTGGTTCTATTGTAAATAGGGAGAGAGAGAGAGAGAGAGAGAGAGAGAGAGAGAGAATGTTGAAAGAATTGAAGAGAAGGAATTACATTTTGGAGAAATTGTGAAGTTGTAGTGAAAACTATTTTGGTTATTGGTGAAATCATTGATTAAGTGTATATTAGTCGATGGTGGAATACAGGGCCGGATTAACACTATGAGGGGCCCTAAGCACAACAGATTTTGGGGGCCTCTCCCCCCCCCTTTTTTTAAATTACTCTTTATTCATAGAATAAAATAATTTGTAGAGTAAATATAATGCTCCAAATCGTGGAGAAGGTTATTGCCAAGAAAATAAGTACATAAATGAATATGTACACTATTGGTACGTCTTCTTAATTTGACATAATATACAATGCGATGAAGAGTAGTTATAAGCACGAATTATTCGCCTTCAGGGCCGTAGCCAGCCGTAGCCAGCCGTAGGGCCCGACGGGCCCGGGTCCCCCCCCCCCCCGAAATTCCGTGAAGTCATATTTCTTATGCCAACTTCACGCCTGTGAGACATATAATATCTCTATCAGAACATTTGAACAGAAGATTACTTTTTCATCTGGATCGATTATCTCGAATCCGATCATCAAAAATTGCTCGTGGAACACAAAATACGCTTTTACTAGACAAGTGTTGGTTTTCACACAGTTTACTGGTGTTTGAAATTTCCCGCGCAATTTTTCGTGATCCAATTCGAGATATATCGATCCGAATCAGAACTCACACTCAGTTGCAGTTTCGATAAGCAACTGTTACTGGCGGCGTAAGTTAAATATTGTTTACGAGAATCGAAATTGAAATGAAACGTGCACAAGGCCAAACAAGTATTGTTGGGTCGTGAACTTATTCAGAAACCACGCTTATGCGACGAAAATTCTTCAAGATCTCATCCAAGAACATGTTCCGGAGAGTAAAAAGAAGAGGCTTATTCGTCTTTGAGAAACAAGATTCATCGAACGACATGACAGCATACTATCTTTTGTAGAACTGTTTCAAATCATCCATATGGGATTAGAAGAAATTTCAGAAAAATCTTGGGCTATTTCGAAAACTGCGGCCTGCTTACTTGCAGCAGTTCAGAAAAGTGAGTTTCTCGTCAGTCTCTTGGTTTGTAACACACTTTCCAGCTTCACGCTTCCTTTGTCAATTCAACTGCAAGAAAAGTCACGTGATTTGGCATCAGCAGTAGAGCATGTTCACGAAATCGTGAATATGCTTCAAGAAGAACGAAAAACTGCAGAAGTATCGTTCAGCAAAATTTTTATAGCAGCTGGAAAGCTTGCAAACGATACATTCGATATGGAGCTGAAAGTTCCGAGACTCACGTCGAAGCAAACAACTCGTTCCAATTATCAAACAGACTCTGTTGAATCGTACTTTCGGTCTGCTGTTTTTATTCCTTGCCTCGATACGCTGATTCAGAATTTGTCTGACAAATTTCTTAATGAGAACGCGGGAATCTTTTCAAGCTTACAGATACTTCTCCCTAGATTTGCTGTAATTGAAAAAGTAGATGACTTGCATCATCTTTCGCCATACTTTGATGATCGAGTCTCAGAATCCGCTGTAAAAGCTGAGTATAAGTTGTGGTGTGAGAAATTATCGGGACTCGAGAAAGATGACGAGGCTTTACAAGTATTGGATTTTTGTGACAAGAGCAGATTTCCAACAATCAAATATCTATTAACAGTTTTGGCAACTCTTCCGGTCACAACGGCAAGTGTGGAAAGGTCATTTTCGACAATGAAAAGAATCAAGACTTACTTACGTAACTCAACGGGCAACGAAAGACTTAGTGCACTCGCCGAACTGTCAATTCATGGAAACTTAGGTATCGATCCGAATGAAGTTCTTGAGATTATGGCAGCAAAGACATCGCGAAAGTTAAAATTTTAAATTTTGTCTACTGAAATTGACGCTTTTGTTTGACAATTGATGTGTATGTGCGTGACTGACAATTAAAATACAGTGATGATATTAATAACAGTAAAGCAGTTTTTCACTAATGAGTCCAACTTTGATAACAAATATCCTTGCAAGACTACCATCAACCATTTCTGCCCCCCTGCCCCCCAAAAAATTATTACTACGTTTTACGTGATGTTTTGGAAAAAATCACATTAAGTTACTCAAAACCTTAACGATTGCCATACAAATTGGTTTTTAACACCACATGTTGCCACCATGTGCCTGAATTATTGATGGCATTCTCCTCGGCATGCTTAAAATTAATTGACGAATATCCTTGGAGTAATAAGTTCCTGAGAAATGTTGGCTTCCGGATGGATTCCGCGTCACAATAGCTCGACTTGACGCCGACGTTTCGCCAACCATTACAGGTGGCATCTTCGGGGCAGGCTTGAGGCTTGAACTGAAACTGGTTCTACAGGTTTCTGTAGCCGTATTTATTGTAGGAAAATCTTTCACGCCACACAGTTCACTGCCTTTATTCCGGTGGTTAACTCCGTTCCGGCACCTGACCCTGCCGTTGTGTGATCATGTGCGAAGTGGAATTTTCCAGGATGGGTTGGGAAGGTAATATCCTGAGTCACGGTTCAGATTGATCGGATATTTTAGGATATCTATAACTTCAAGGATTTTTCGCTGATAGAATTTTGGGGCTCGGGCTAGGATTTCAGTATCTTCAAAAATCATTTGATGATAGTGTCAAACTTGTATTCCGCAAGTGCAGATCTACTGGTGTCACGAAGCCTTGTACAGCGCTCATGTTCTTTCACACGAGTAGCTACTGTACGACCTGTTTCACCAATGTAGACTTTACCGCAAGAACAGGGAATACTATGAACATCTTCTGATTGAAGAAGAGGATGGGGATCTTTGATAGGTTTGTAAAACTGAGATAATTTCGGAAGTGTGGAAAAACGGGTAGAAATATAATGTATTTTGAGGATTTTGGAAATTCTGTCTGTTGCATTTTCAATATATGGGAGATAGGCCGTGGATGAAGCAGGCGGGGGGGTTTCTGGCTCAGGTCGATTTGAAATTTTAGATGAAGTGTATTTCTTTATGGCTTTTTGAATGTTGTAATGGGAGAAATTGTTTGATAATAAGGCAGATGAAAGATGTTTTAATTCTGATTTTAAGGATTGAGGTTGAGATAAGTTGATAGCTCTGTGGACCAGGGAGCTTATGACAGATTGCTTTCGGGCAGGGTGGTGGTGGGAAAGACCATTGAGGTATCTATCGTTATGAGTGGGTATTCGATACACAGAATGTCCTAAAATACCGTCAGTCTGTCGACTAACCAATACATCCAGGATCGGGAGTGAACCTTGCTATTAGACTTCCATGGTGAAAAGGATGTTGGGATGTAATGAATTCAAATGATTGAGGAAGGGAACAAGCTTTTCGCGACCATGTTGCCAAATAACAAAAGTATCGTCGACATGTCTAAACCAACATTTCGGATTGAGAACAGATGAGTCAATGGCATCTTGTTCAAAAGCTTCCATGAAGATATTAGCTATGATCGGAGAAAGTGGGGAATAAGTTCCTGTTCCTCTAAGATAGGAACTGCAACTGATCCAAGGTTGAAGGAGCAGGAACACGATTTCGCATTCTCCCCCCAAGCATGTCTCAAACATGTTTGATTGAATTCGCATCTGAACTCCTTGCTCGCCACTCCATAATAGAAATAACATCATTCAAGAACTTTTGAGTGATACTTGCGCTTTTGAGGTTTAGTATGCATCAGAAGGAAGTCTTCTTCAACGAAACCGAAATCCTGGAGAATTTTGTCAGTGTGATTGTGAGCTATTGAGGAGCTTCTTGGATCGATGAAATGGGTGTACCTCCAGAGGAATTCCAGCCCACACCATAACTGAGCCTCACCACCACCTGATGTTCGAAGGCAAAATCTGGACTCATCTGTGAACAAAACGTGTCCCCATTCATTTCAATTCATCAGAGTGTTTAGTAATGTAGATTTAATAGAAGGAATAAGTTTCACCGTTTCCTGATTTCCAAAAGACTGCGGTTAGTTCCTGGTGCGAAAATGTTATTTTCAACCCTTGATTAATAAGCTATAGGACATTTAGTAGAAGAGTTGGTTTCAGAAATGATCATCAAGATAAAGCTTACTCGTATATTTTTACTACAGAATAACTACCATAATTTTTCCCGATTTTTCTGTCAGACTTGATTCATAGATAAACACGAGTTATTATTTTTGTAGTACGAATGTAAACATCAAGAAGAAATTCAGTAATCTGTTGACATTGCTCTCGTCGAGTAAATGATGTTTATGTGAAATCGAATTTACTCACTATAGTTGAAATGGAATCCCGTATAAATAATCCATGTATATTAATGTAACGTTTTTGTGATAAAATCTTTGAAGAAATAAACTCAGTAATGTTGTGACTAAGTTACATGCTTTGTCTTAAGTTCGGTTTGAAATCAATAACCTGCTTAACACAATTAAATCAACATATCCTTGCTGACTTTTATTTTTTGGATTAGATTTTACTGCCATAGTTCTTCTGAATGCTAACCTTGGACATGTAATTAAATTGTTTTTAGCACCAAGTCCTTGCCTTCTGCGTTTATTACCTTTAAAGTTAGCTGGAGTAACGTCCAATTTATGATCGCGTAGAATGAAAAGTCATGTTTAACAAACAGAATCAGACTAGCAATTTGTTTCTTTAATGATGAGTGAAGCTCATGTAAGATTAACAAACTGAATTTATGAAAGAATTAGCATCAGGATGATAGATCACATTATGCACAATTATTCTTTCCATTTGAAACTTCTCAACTCACGTAAACTTTGTTATGAAATTAGATTATCCAATACTGGCGAAGACTGGGATAGAATGAAGTTTGTTTTATTGTTGCAATAAAAGATTTGGCTCAACTACTATAATGGAAACGCAATGAAATCAATACCTCAAGCAGATTGGAGACTATCTAGAAATATGAGTTTTTGTTCTATCTTCATTTCAGTATTTTGGTATTTAATACTTGTAGAATTATTACAAATTGGTTAACAGTATAAGAATGAAACAAAATGTTCACTCTTTAACAATACCAACATTAACAATGGCTTCACCTGTAACCTACCGAGAGACACAGATTGAATGACACAGATCGAATGACGTCACAACTGAATGTTAGAGTACGGCACTGTTGAGGACGGTGCGGGGAAGTCCCATAGTTGGTCCGGGGAGATCCCTCTATGCGTGGGCCATGAAGAGTGTATATAAAAGTGCAAGGAAGACAAGATGGGGATTACGCATTCAGCATAATAGAATATCAGACGTATTATTGACGTAATATTAATTATGAATAGTCATTCTTAAGATTGTAATTCTTTTAGAATATAATTAACTTTTATATGATAAGTGTTTCCTCAAAAATTCTAACATGAAGATGAGCCGCCGGAGCGTTTCGTTGCTTTTTGTAGTTATAACTTTATAAATAATGATTATTTATATCATGGTCTGGAAACATATCGCAAATAGCTATAACCTGATTTTGTGCTTCCACGTGGTGATCAAAAAGCACCATTAAGTAAAACAAATTGCCGTATCATGAATTTTCCATTTATTTAATCTCAGCTTCAAATGATAATTGTATCCTCCAAATGATATGAAAGAAAGTGAATATTGCTTCACAATATAATTTCATAAAGTAGAAGAAGTATACATTACAATTGTTATTATTAGATTATTTGTATTATTTGATATGATAAGTAAAGAACCCAATTCTATTTGTAACAGTTTATTATATAACAATGTCTTAAAGGTGCAATAACTTATGATCCGATATTGATTTTTCTGGAAGTAGAGAATGGTAAAACTCCAATAAAATCAACTACGACAATTTATTACCTAGTATGATATTCGAGGGTAAAGCAATTGAAGTAAAGGTGGAATGTAACATTGCAACCTGCTGTGAAATCAATCAGATATTTATATATATTTCTAAAATCAGATGTGTTTGTTGATAATTTGATTGCTAGCTATTTCCAAAAGATGCAACGACATACATTTTCACATTCTTCCTTTTCTTATACGTCTTAGTCAGATTCACATAAACATGATAATAATCTTCAGAATCTAAAGAACTTATATAAAATAATTAATTCTCAGATAACAATGATAAGGCCACTATAGGCTGGATAAATCAGTAACGCCACAAACTAATAGTTCTGGACAGCTGTTCCACTCTTCTCATAGAGCTCATCAGTAGAACGAGCAAGTTTGCAACGTTACTGAACAATATCTGTTGAAGGTAGACATAACCGGCCAACAGTATGGTAAAAAGACCTAAATATCTCACGCCATCATGCGGTTGCATGGAGAGTGAGAGATGATAAATATTAGAATTTAACAAAGTTATTTACGTTTCTTTTGGAACATTATAAGTTCCACCTATTACTTAGCTGTCCTTGTGTGGTTGGAACGTGTTTTCACCTCTAAATAAGCATGTATGAGAGTGTTATGACTGAATGAAGTGCGTTGCAAAATGGCTTTCTAGGTGAATGTTAATGTGTTGGAAATTTTAAATTCCATTTTCTATCGAAACAGACTACACTGCAGACGGCTTACAAGGAAAGGTAGATATTCTGCAAATACTATGATTTTATTCTCACTTTTACATACAATTAGTCTGCACGCATATCAGTTTCTGAGGAGGAATGTATCAATTTTACCTCATCAAAACTTATGATCTCCAAACTTTCAAGAAAAATTCGAATGCCTGTCTCCTCTCCCAACATTCCACCACTGGCTCACACGATGTTCTCCGAACATTATAGGATTCCCTCTCGTGTAGTCAAAGTATACATATATATTAAAAAAAACTATGAAAACAGTTTATAATTGATACTTAAGCGATCCGGTAGATGAAGAACGATAAATGTTTCTTATAAACCTCCAAAACCAAAATTTTGAATAAAATTGAATATATCACGATACTTTTATTCGATGAGATACATATTAAGGCATTTTATATTGTGAAGCTGGAAATATTGTAGGTACCGCTTGCTATAATACATTACTTGCAAGAACAGCATTTGTGTTTATGATTGATAGTGCTAATGCAAAATTCAAAGAGTTAGTCCATATTTCTCCTTGAATGAATCACGAATTATTGTTTATGTTTATAAAGTCAATTATTTTGGCATAAGGACAAATTAGATACAAAATATTGATATTATAACTGACAATAATGCAATCAACAGCAATGCGATGAACAATTTTAAACATAAAAAGTTAAGTATCACGTATCCTTCCAGTTGATAATTCAAGACCGTTATTTTATCTATTCAATTTGGTTCACATTCTCTAACGTATAGGGTATAAATTATTAATGGAGTCTTTCTACGGAAAAATTGGACGAGGTTCGTAAAAATTTGATACATCATATTGTGTTCTTATGGATATAATATGGTATGTAGAATATCTACATGTGTTTCTACTTGCATATATATGTGCGTGCGTACGTTCATAAGTGCGTGTGTGTTAGCATGTACTATTTAGTGGGTCCATTCACTATATAATATCATTACAACTTTAACTCGGGAAACGAGAACATAGCCTCATTTTATGCTCAACAAAATTCATGAACTAGAACATGATGAATTTTTGAAATTTTGATAATTACGTATTGTTAGGAAAAGTTGAAACAGATCAATCAGAAGACAGGTTTGCAAAATATCGCCAACCAAATTTCTTTGTGACTTAGTTTTGAAGCATATAATAGGGGAAGACTATCTTCAACATTTGGCTGTTTGTGAAAGTCACAAAGAGGAGGACATTGCTTACCTCATTATTAAATGCACAAGTAACACATTGCTGATTATTGTTTAAGAACTAACGATCAATTAAAAAAAAGTGAAAGTAGAAAATTAAGTACATATAGGCACTAGTTGGTAATTATATTAATACATAGAGTAGTAATTTTTACAATAATGACTCGTATGTTATATGCAGGATTTTTTCTATTAAAAAGGAAATAGGGTGCAACTAAGAACTCAGTCCACGTATGGCAACCGTGTTTAAATATAAGTCCTTATATATGTCCTAAAAATTTGAAGCAATGCGTCGTAACGTACGGTTGACTAGTTACAACATAACCTCCAGCTGGTGACGTCACAATCGAGCCGATAGGCTTTGTAATATAGAGAGTGTTGGCGTAGCACGCGAACAACAGCTTACTATTAATATAGTCATTGCCTGGTACATCATAAATTGATTATATTCAGCCCTCATATTTTCCTCCTGTGAACATTAATATTTACTTGAGTCTTTTTTCAGATATTGACTACAGCCAATTAGAAGTTGCTACGTAAACACCTATAATGCTAATCACTTCAACTGATGAATTGCTTGCTAGTAGTCTCAATGCAACGTAGATGTAAGTATTCCTATTTCCTTCATAGGCTCGTATTCTTTTCTAATAGTATTTTAATAAATTTTTATATATCAGAACGAAACCTTAAATAGATGAACAATGTGAAGCTGGCTTTATCAATTTAAATGGTGGTGGGATGAACTTTGAGTGGAGCTCCAATGCCAGAATGTATGATGATACCCATCTTCCACAATTTTATCCACGATTTGTTCTTCAATTCATTGAAAATGATATAATAGGTTGACAAGTGACGATAAGGTTTCTCTAGTGTAGATCGATCATAACACTACAAACTAATTAATAATTCTGGAAAGCAGTTTCGCTCCCTCATGGAGCATCAGCAGTTATCTGGCATAAGTCATTTATTTCTTGACTGATTCATTGGTTCGCTTAGGTGTCGCCATGTGGCGATCAAGTATTGTAACATTCCCGTAAATTTTGTAAGGTTCGAGAAATCTTTCAGAGAATGCTGTAGATTGTTTCGATTTCTTAGTGATACATCTACTCGTGGATGGCGTTAGATATTTTTGGTTCACTCTAGCATTCTGTTAGTCGGTTATGTATCACCTTCGACAGAAGGATCGTTCCGTAACATCGCAAACTTTTCTGATCTGCTGATGTGCTCCTTGAGAGAAAGATATAGAGAGAAAGAGAGAGAGAAATCGCTAAATAGCATTAGAGATTGAAAAAGCTAAGCTGTCCAGAACTATTAGTTTGTAGTGGTACTGATCCACCTAGATTGAACAGGCCTCATCGTTGTTCTCTGGCAAAAAGCCAGTAAATGAGTATTCATTTATTCCCCAATTGGCAAGTCAGTTGAGTTGATTGTGAATGTAGAATTGTTAAGAAGGTAACTACATAGAAAACAGCAAAAAAATCAAGTGAGAATTTAACTTTTTTCCCCAAAGAACGGTCTTTATCAAATTTACGTTTGGGTATTTACAGTTAGCCGAAAATTAATACTTAATATGTAGTAAGAGGCTGTTCTTATTTTATAAAGACATTTTTTGCCACTGTACAGTAATAAACCTTATTACTATGGTTGAATAGACAATTAAAGAAACCTTTCAGAGAAGGTATAGTATGAACCATATTTCCTTACAATAAATATCGATGACGTCACGAATGAAAAGTAAATCTGACAAAACGGACCTTTGAGAATAAAAATCCACGGAATTTTTCTCAGAAGTCAACGATTTACGAGATAATGAATTTATTCTTTTCAATTTAACCATAATATACTACACAGGGTGTTTCAATTTATTACCGGCAAACTGTAGCAGGTGATTTTCAAACTGAAAATATTCAAAAAAAGTTCACGAACGTTTCGTTTACCTAAGACTATTACAAGGGTGTATTTTATTGTTTTTATAATTTGCGTTAATTTTATGCTTGTTCGAAGATTACGTTTTTAATATTCTGTACATGTATTTTGTAGTAAGCAACAAAATAACTCAAACATGTTTGAAAAAAAACTGAAGGATGGTAATTTTATCGTGGTCACTACCAATTTTCTTATTGCGATGGCACTGGCCTTCGTTTAGAGAGAAAATAAATTCTTTGAGTTATTTTCAACGTTTTTGCCTCCTGTACTTTGTTATATCTGTCTCGAATCGCCTAATAAGACAGGATAAGTATAACCATTAGGGCGCTTAACTTTGAACGTGTCGATGAATGGGAAATTCCCTAAATCAAGATTGCTGGGAAACAATTGCTTATTATTTCAGCGGCATTCTCGTTGATTATCATTTAATTTTTACTCAAGGTAATATATGTGAACAAATGCAAGGAAAATGCACAATCAAAAACAAACTTTGAAATAGCCTACTAATCTAGTATTCCCAAAAATATATGAAAATTTGATAAACTCGCTAAATATTTCACAAACTAACCTGCGATAACGTTTCCGCTTGAAGTTCGAACTTACCCTATTATTAGAACCAAAACTATGTAATTACCGATTCTGTTAGGACCACTGATGCAGGATCAACAATGAATTGGGTATATGAACTAGCGGTTAGACATTTACGTCTAGCGGGATTTATTCGGTTATCGGTACCTTTAAGTAATGACACATTTTCTTTAATACTTCATGGTTCCGCAGATGCAAACGAACGAAATGCACAGCACATGCATGGGGAGAAGTTTCCCAATCAACTAATACCGCATCATGTCTCATTTGCTGCTACAAAAACATGAAATTCTGAGACGGATACATTGAAGTCTGATAAGCACCTTGAACTACACAAACAGTAGAATTTTTAGGTTTTCGACATAATTGAACAAGATCTTTTTTATTACCTTAGCAAGCTGAACTATCGTCTTAATTGGTAACTTATCCATTCCAGTTTATATCTTAACATCTAATAAAACAACTTTTAATAGTCTACAATATATATTATATCCAATAATTGGTGACTTCAAACGACTATAGTGGCACTGGTACCATATTCAATAGGTGATACCGACTAGAATTGCGACTTGGATTTTAAATAACTCCTACAGGAATTTTTAACACTCCGATTTGGATTATGTACATCCTGTGAGGTTCTGTCAAGTTCTGCGAGGATCTGTATGATCTAATAATCCTAACTAGCTCAGTAAGATTACTTACACTCAGGGCTCGTAGTGAAACGTGTCCTTAGATTCATGATTGAATGAATTACCCTGAGCGCCAATTGCCTTAGCACAAAAAGATAAGATATAATTCACAATCAAGAATTTCAGGCACCACGACGTGAATAAATATTAATGAATATTTCAGAGAAATAATAAAATAAAGAGTAAAATAAAATCAATTAAAATAAAAATATTGTGAGAACAAAATGGATATGATATTATGGAAAAATTGAATGTAAATCAACTATAACTCTTGATGAATTAATTTGAAAAAAAATGATATAACTAATTTTAATCTGCCTGGAAATTCCCTCTACACACGTCACGGAAAGAAGGTGTAATATAACCATACGAGCAGTACCTTGGCACAAGTTCGAGGAACAAATAACTAAATCAGCAGGAACAACTAATATAATTCCACGACTGGTAATGCTATCTTCCCAAATTGTATATATAAAATTTATTGAAAGGTTTGAAATCTTGAAGAGAACAATGAATACAATAATCAAATCTGAAGTAATATTTGAATATTAAATTATTTATTGTAGTTATAACGATTCATAATATCATGTATAAAGGATAAAGGTAGTCTTAAAAAATTATGGGAACTAGTTTGAAATTGACAAAGTACAACTAGATAATAATTTACAAGAAATGAACACTGAAATGGAGATCGCAAAATCTAAAAGAATAGCCTGATCAAGAAGTAACATGTTTTATTCGGAGTTCTCATAAAGCAGTAAATGAGAATTTCGGCTTTATTATCGTTTACCTAGATCAACAAATAGTCCGTTAAATCACTCACCAGTCTACAACGACATAATCATTACAAAGGTGATACGAAATACCATGTTAGGCACGTGGATTATTGCCAGGTAAAACGAGCCTTAAAAATTGGCAATAAGTTATCTGACTACAAACTTCACAAATTTAATCTGAAGAAAGCAAAGAGAAAAATCGAATGATGTGAATGATTATCTAAGATAGATGCAATCAAGCAAATTGAGTCAATATGGACCCTTGAGCAAGTTGGTTATAATTTCATTGAAATATATTGTCAATCAGGGAATCGACATATCTTTAATTAGATTTAAGAGCTAATAGACAAAAAATTAAATGATCTCTGATGACAATAAACTTTCAATGAAGAAAATTATTAAGATGAAAGAAAATATATTGAGAACCAACTTACCCGACTTATGTCCAAAACAAGAATGTCAGCCTTTCGTTTCCGTTCTCCCGACAACCCGTCCTCGCGATATGTGCGACATCACACGTGTCTTCGCGCTGGATTAATTATCGATCGACTATTGAAAGATACATGATGCTCAGTCATTAAAAGTGTGAATCCAAAATTGCGAGCGGAAATCGCTATTCAAATCATTACAGCGATCTTTAGACAAGTAACGTGAGAAGGCATTACAATCCCAAACAAGAATTTAGAACTTCCCGATGGTACATGAACATAATCCTGTAGCAGCATCCATCAACCTTTCAAAGTAGATTCAATCAACTACGGGAGTGCAACTATTTCATTTATACATCGATTTTAATTTCTGTGAGTAAACCATTTATATCTTTTTCCTCAATTCAATATAAATGGTCACAGGGAGATCTTATTTTTGCAAAATGATGTTATTATCTTTCTGGTTCATGTTTTGAAATATGATTCATTCTTTGTCAAATATAACTGTGAACTTAGTAAAGTAATCAACAAAACACATTTTAGCTGGCATTTTCATATTAAACTTTGGAACTAACAAGCTGAATTATTCAACTTCATAAAATAGTAATTTCAATATACAACTTTTATACACGACTTCATCATTTTCATCCTACAAAGGTAGCAATTACCATCAGGGTATTTTTCATAACATCATACAATTTCGAACATATCTAGATTCCTTTAGTTTTCTTCATTATTATTTATTCTTATTATGTAACTATATCAAATAGTTAGATAAGATAATTTTGAAGCTTACGTATTCACCATTAATTAGGAATTACTGCAGATCAGTATATTTTCCTTGTTTTGAATATAGCAGGAGGACAATTTGTTCAAATTGAAATACTGCAGATCACAACAAATAAATCAATCAAAAAACAGGGATGGACAAGATGAACATTCAGACCGCTTGAGTGGCTCCATTGTGCGCTCCTTAATGACTCAGTCCAGCAGACCTCAGGCAGCGCCGAACGCTAGACTTCTGCTTGGACTGATGTCTCTTATGGCCTCAGGCATGTATACATTGCCGAGGTGTTGTAATATAAGAGAAGCCAGTGCTGGACATTCCACTAGGATAGGAAAGACAGTTTCGTCCGCCTCTTCGCATTTATTAAAAACTGGGACATCAACAATGCCCATTAAGTATAGATGTCTGTTCAGATGACCGTGTTCTGTCACCAGTTGTATACCTCTTCTGCTCATGAGAGGAGAATTTTCGAGCGTTTGGGCGAGAACTCCGCCATGTTAAGTATTGCCTGCTTCATACCGGGGCTACGCCAAACCGAAAGCCCGGTGGTCGATGAGATTCCGACTTTTGAATCGAGGACTGGTGTGACTAGGGAACCACGTTTGATCAAGTTTGTTTCTTCTGGCTAATCCAGCCAGGTCCACCCTACACCCCAAAATAAGTCTAGAAGTCGTTCTATGGCATAGCACTTCTCGGCGACGGTAGGCAATTTATTTACTTATTTACTGCAGATCAGTACCTAAAGGTCATGGATCCAAGAGAAGTATTGCAGATAAATACACTGTCTCATTTGGGGCATAGGTTACAGGTTGTTGATTCCAATTGGGACCATACTTTTTTTCGCGAAAATGTAAATTACTCATTTACACATTTGCATTGTGGAAGAGACGTTAAATTCTCGGTTTTGATTGTTCGAGAGATAACAAGAACATTTTCAAATTTTAATTGGAGCTGAGTTTAATTAGGCTCAGTATATTAGTGTATTTGTAAACTCATGTTGACATTCTTAATGCAAATAATCTAGAACATTACAGACCTCGATATTAAAAAAAAATTACTTTTCGGAATGGATGGAATGGAGAGCATTCCAAACTAGGATACCAAGTTCAGAAGTTATCTATAATATTTAATCTATGCTTTCAATTATGTTACTTAAATATGTAAATATGACAATAACATTATGGCAACGATTTGTTTGTCTGGTATGATATGTGGAATCACAGTTATTTCATAATGTTGTGCTCCGAAGGAACATTGTGCAGAACTGTCGAAATATGCACATCTTTCCATCGTGCTGCTTGTTTTAAAGTCAAATCCAAAAGGATATAAGCAATGAAATTAGTATTTATTCTCCATCACATATCAGGGGATTATTGTTGTCACAATTTCATTATTCATTGGAAACCGATAATTAATAACACACTCACATACATAGATTCTATTTAAAAGGCGCGTTCATATAAAACTAGCTTTTTCCCACTTCCTTATTATTTACATCAGTTTGCATTCAATTATGTTTCATAATACATATAGGTTTGCTTATATTTTCTAGAAGATTTTATGTAGGCTATGATACTAAAATCACATCTGCAACGCAAGGCTAGTAGACATATTGTCGCCAATCGTCAAAGACTAATTTACATGTTTATCATTAGCAATATATGAGGAATTTATTCAGACATTACATCTATATACAGGATGTTTCCATATTATATCGACAAACTGTAGTAGGTGATTCGCCAACTAAAAATATTTGCAAAAGTTTCTATAATATATAGTGACGAAAACTATTCTTTTCCAAAGTACAGGTTGTTAAAAAATTGTTGCTTTTATTATATGCTTGTTTGAACATTACTTCTTTAATATTCGGTACTTGTATTACATAAGTATCAAGAAAATAACCATATTATGATTAAAAAAGTATCTATACCGTATTTACCTTCCTTTTTTGCTTTTTAATATCTCGTTCGGATAGCCTCCCTGCTTTTCGACAGAATAAATAAGACTATTAGGGCTTATCTTTTAACGAGTTTGTGGATGAGACATTCCCTAAATCGAGATTGCTTTAAAACAAATGCTTACTATTTCAATGTCATTTTTGTTGATTGTCACTGTCGCATCATGTTATTTTTACTCTAGTTCTGTAGATTGTGAGTCCAATTGCATCAAATGCTGACCACATTCTGAGAAATTAATATTAAATAAATAAAATTGAAATACAAATTGAACAAAATTTTGTTATTTCAATTTTATCATGGTATTAACAACAAATTGAGATTCAAAAAAAAATTCCTTCCATTATGTTGTACACAAAGACCGAGTCGACGTAATACAGATTGTCGCACACGCTCAAGTATTTCGGACGGTTGTCTTACCTCGGCACAAACCGCCTATATTCTTTGCAGCAAGTCTACATCGTTTTCTATAGGAATTTGACACGCCCCCCGAGAAAAAAATCAAGTGAGTTAATGACTGGCGATCTCGCCGGCCAGCGACAATATTGTTAAGTATCCACCTATCCGGCAATGTATCATTCAGGAAGTCTATTGCCGCACGTGAAAAGGAGAGTATCTGTGGTGTACATCAGTAAATATATATAATATGATTGTTGAAAACGTATTTCATCATGTACAATCACAGAAGCACAGTAAGAGTGCTAGTGAGTTCACCATAAAAAAACTTTTTTTATACATTTCCTTATGAATTTCAATCTAGTTTTAAATAAAGCAGGTTAAACTTAAGGCATAAAGAAAAAAAATAATACGTTAAATCGCTTATCTCTCAACTCATCTAAAAATATCACATTGTTTCCATTACAACTTTTCTGAATCGAGATTGTCGTTGATTAAGTTCTCTAACTTTTTAACGAAGTCTGTCAGTTTTCAGCTTTGGAAAGTGCAAACATAATTAGAGCGATTCAATTCAATTCGAGTCCTACTGTGTATTTCTTCAATTTCGTTGTAAATTAATTATAAAACAACAGCTTCAAGCGGTGAAGGAGATAAAATTACGTCAAGCTTCAGATCAGCAAGGTCCTGGACGAATTCTAATAATCAATATCGCCAGGTTTCTAGACTCCCTTGTGCTAATGTAAATTAATGCTGTTTGATGTTGGCTTCTTAACTTACAGGATAAAAGACTTGGTAAAAATTAATATCTATGACAACATTATGTAAGTTCTGTATCAAAATTTATTATGTTCTCATTGGATATTATGGTCTTGAGCAACTATTGATATGGTTGAAACCTCTATTGGCTGCTGAAATGGAAAGAAAATATCCATGATTTTAGAAAAATGTGAAGAGTATCATGTATAGAAAAATCATAAATGGTTGTGAACGAAATTGCCAAGAAATTGAATCTGTTTGGACATACCGAGTCTCTTCAGAACAGCAAATTTATATAGGCTCATCATCATATTGAATGTAAATATACCTATAATTCAATAATTCCATATGGTAAAGGAGAATATGGCAATAAAGACAACCTATAGAATGACTGGAGCCTCTCTGTAAATGAGCAAATCCTGGGATATGACCCAAGATAAGATGGAAAAAAGTATAGGTTCCGGAAGAATTTGAAACGTAATTGAGTCGCAAATGTGAATGGGACGAAAACACCATCCGTAGACCAAGTAGAAAGCTCATCAAATGATAAATTGATGGTTCCAACACAACAGGAGGAATTGGAATAGGAGTATATGTGCCCTAAACCAAATATTCTGAATGCTCCCCGAGCATTCACCAACCGGCGATTCACGATATAGGAAATTTTGTCCAGTTCAATATAGAAAGAGACTTCCACAGACAAGAAATGGTCATCATGTTGGTATTCATCAACGCGCTATACTCCCACGTAATCGACATCAAGATGATCAATAGATGTAACGACTGCATCAACCTGAGTAAAAATAAACTCAGAATACCAACAGGAATTCTAACAGGGGACTGGCCGTAGAAAGGGCACCTTGAGAGGCTCGGGTTAGTAAAAGAATAAGAGAGAAGGTTCTGCGAGAAGGAGGACGAAATTTCCATCCACATCCTCGCTGAATGCACTACCTAGAAACCCAAGGGCATGATGCAGAGGAGACTAACCTAAAGCGAAGCCATCCGATATACTGAACTTTCTTAAAGCCACAGGGTTGGAGGAACCGCTGTGATATCCTAAAGGGGGCACAATATATATTTTGAGTCGCAGTGAGCAAACATCCCCAACACAGTACAAATCATATAGAATGTAAATATACCTATATAGTCTAGGAGCTAGAGCGATATAGTGGGCCTGAATGAATACACTTTGGCACTACTGTATATTGGTGGATAAAGGTTCAATGTAGAATGGCTCTCACAGGCCGAATCGTGTATCGTCAGGCGTTTCCAAGCTACATCCACCTCAAATTTTAAACTTTTTTATTGCCCGAACCCTTTTTCGGAGTCATTGTATATTGAGAAGCATGTAATTCTTATACGTTTATACCTAGTTCCAAGGTTTTTTATCGAGGCAATTTCTTGGGGCTGGCCAATTAATTTAGTAGACTAAATTGAATGCACGAACACAGTTTCTTACCTGGTGGAAAATGTTTGTTATTGTGGCCAGTTGTTGAAAAAACACATGCCAAGATTTAATCGGGGTATTTCCGAGTAATTGGCTATTATTTGAACCAAAAAATTATTTTTTTTACCACTTTACGGCTAAAACTGGTGCATTGCTACAAAATATCTTTGCACCATGTCAGATACGTTAAATTGCTGTCAAAGAATAACCAATATGAGTGCCAATGTTTTTTCCCAATACTACTTGTTCCTCAACCCCGAAAACCTCCCCCGCAAAAAAACCGGTAATGTTGATATTTAACCGCTGTCAGAGCCTAAATAATTGCGTAATTTATCATAATATTGATTTAATTATTTACCTATTCCATATGTATGCTTTATTTCCACCATCTACCCTCATTTAAATTTTTTTCACCCCTACTCCTACCTCAACATGGCCAATATAATATACAACAGCTTTAAGTAAATATTTTCGGTGACAATATACTTATATATGCATTCCGTGTTGTATATTATATTATACTGTATTTATCAGAAGGGATAAGCCCATAGGGGTTGACTTAGGGGTAGGATAATACTTTGGAATGCATATATAATTATATTTTCACCGAAAATATTTACCAAAAGCTGTTGTATATTATATTGGCCATGTTGATGTAGAGGTAGGGGTGAAAATAAATAAAATGGTGGTAGAGGATGTAAATAAAGCATACATATTAAACAGATGGATGATTAACATTTTTGAGGGTGGTTTTCGAATTTGAGAGAAGGGGGTTGTATTTGGAAAAAAACGTTGACACTCATAATGGTATTCTTTGACAACAAATTAACGTATTTGATACGGTGCCAAGGTATTTTGTCGCAATGACCCGTTTTACCGTAAAGTGGTCGAAAAGTCCATTTTTGGTCCAAATAATGGTCAATTAAAAAACCTTGGATCTAGGTGCAAATGTATAAGAATTATATGCTTTTCAATATAAAACCTCCGAAAAAAATTTCGTGCAATAAAAAAGTTCAAAATTTGAGGCGGCTGTAGCTTGGAAACGCCTAACAATACATGATTCGGCCTGCGAGAGCTATTGTACTTTGGACATTCCTCCACCAATATACAGTAGTGCCAAGGTGTATTCATTCAGGCCCATCACATCGCTCTAGCTTCTAAACTAATAGTTCAACAATCCTGTGAGAAGAAAGTTTTATATAAATTAAGATGTTTTATGTGGTTTGTGACCGGATATACACAAATTGGTAGGTTTCAAGTACTTGATAGAATTCATGTCTATGTTACCTACATACAGATTGGGGATTTACAAAGCATTCGAAACAATGTATGCTAGTGTTAGAATATAGCCGCATGTGTATCCTACTTGTACGAGCGCCAGGGACAGGAAAGACAATGAACTTCAATGATTGAAGAAATAAAAGTAAACAAATGTTTCGCCACAAAGTGTCTTCTTCGGGGGAACAAATGGTACTCAGTCTTATAAAGGTATTACTAGCTATATACATAAATAGATAATAACCACGGGAGCTGACTTAATAATTAGGAATTCGGATTGTTTAAAGATAACTTGATGATTACAAGAAAACGAATCTAATAATTAGTTTGCGAAAGGTTGTTTGTGTGAGTGGAGAATAAAAAGCGGAGAATATGAAAATTCTGCCTGATTATTAAGATAAGGATTACTGTGCTTTCATTTATTAATTTCTGAGTTATTCGAAACTTCATTTGCTACATGTAAGATTGAATTTTTTTAAATAAATTGGTGACCACTCTCTAACAAATGTACGGCATAATGAGAGTCAAGTTATTTATTTCCATAACTCCTAAGTTGTTCCCTCAGTCTAACTTACCTTTGTTATTTTTCAAATGTTGACCTAGTGTGAACACTTTTGAAAGAAGTTATTAATTTCATATCGTCCAATTCATGTTTTATAAGATTCTAGATTTCAACTAAGTATATAATGCTTCTATAATTTTCAGATTTTTTGTGATTTACAGTGAATATTTCTGTAATAGTAGTGTTATATTTCTTCTTTTTCAACATATCTCTATCAGATGGTGGCCGGAATTATTGTTAATTGCTACCTTTATTATAATTTTCACTTCCTTTTGGAAATTTTGGGCTGACATTTAAATCAACACAAGTCTGTGAACTATGCTATGGTATTCCGTTAGAGAATGCAATATCGTTCTGAGTGGTAATCTTAATGCAAATAGTACACTCATGCTCAATCAACAAAAACTTAAGGCAAATTCACTGTCTGAACCAGATCTTGAAACAGATGTTGATTTTGACGGATTGTGGAGTCTGTATCAGTACACCACTCCATTTTCACTCTCTCGTACCTTCGACGAAATATTTCTCATATTTCCTCATGGATGAAAGTCATATTGGATTAGATTCAGACGTCAGCAACATGGCCGTCATCGCACCGGAATCGTCTTCATTTTGTCAAACGTATGCTATGCTACGCCCGGTCCAGGAGTTCATATATTGTGGTTATTCTCATACCAACAAGAATTTCGGAATGGGAGGGATCTAACCCTATTAGTGATCCCCTCTTAGCTACGGTCTTGCTGGTACCTACATTCGAAATAAGTTCATAATTTTGAGGAATAAGGAACATTGAGGAGTTAATATTCAGAATCTAGTTTGCTTGAGAAGCTATTTCATTGTTTATTTCATTAAAAACCAATAGAACACATTCATTGAATTATAGCTTCCTTTGCTTGCATTACTTCTTTTGCGAATACCTAAAGCAATATTCACGTTAGACGTTACCTATGTGTCAGAGACAATAGAAAGACATTTAGCAGAAACAACATCTTCATCATAATCACTACATAGTATAAAACAAAGTCGCTTTCTCTGTCCCTATATCCCTATGTATGCTTAAATCTTTAAAACTACGCAACGGATTTTGATGCGGTTTTTTTTAATAGATAGGGTGATTGAAGAGGAAGGTTTATATGTATAATAACATCCATTAAATAGTGGAGAAATACTGTTATTTTTGAGGTTTTTAATGTGATGTCGTAAATAATTACATTTTTTCCGCTTACATTGCAAACGCAGGCTGAACCCTACGAGATATATCAAAATAATGTACTAAGTATAGTACACAGTGAAAAGGTCTACAGAAAACTCCGCGATGGTATATGTCTATCTCTTTTGGTTATCCCACAATACCATTTTTTTGTCATTTACTTTTTACGACAAATAATGGTTAATTTTCGAAGCGATTTTAACCAATACAGCATTAATCCTTATCCAATTAAATACCTTAAATACATTGTTGATTTAATATATATCTATAAGGCCCTTTACAGCATATGATTTAAATGAATATTTTCGAAGATGTTACGGATTTAAAAATTGCGGGACGTAGCGTTTGCGGCGGTACCGGCCGGAGCGGGCCGCTATGTTTTATATACAACGTTCACAGTTTTTCTGTAGTGTACTTAGTTCAGCATTGCACCTGTGCGAAGCCGGGGCGGGTCGCTAGTAAATGATAATGTGAACATTCAGGGAGAAGAAATTCACAATTACAATGAAATGACCATTAATAACGATTCTTCACCCAGGTATGAATTATACATTCATAGGCCACACTAACACATATGTTTATTATTTTCATCTTTACATACGTTTAGGTCACACGATCATCATCAGAAGACGTATCAATGTGTAAAACGTGATTTCTTAAAACTTATTATATCAAGCACAAAGCGTCCTCATAGCATTAATTTCAATTAAAAATGCCCAAGTCGCCGAAACGAACAGAAACAAGATTAATCGAAATTGTAACACCTTAATGTTTTAAGTATATAAATATGTATCAAGAATTCACTACATAGCTAATATACTAATAATATTTGAAGTCATGAAAAGCAACTCAACCTAATGATTGAACATATGTTCTAGGATTTTTATGATATGAACATTAGGATTGATTCAGATGGAAAAATAAAAATTTCGTGGTTTACTGAAGAAGTTTGGTCTCAAAGATATCTCCTCTTGAATTCAGTTGCACCAACAAGTTATACAAAAAATGTTATGAACAGCCTTACAGATCGAGGTGTTGAATTGTTCCAGAGGACAGTCCCAAAGATTTGGAAATTGTTCGTAATATACTGGAAATCAATGACTACCCAAAAACATTTTTCAACCCCATCATTAAAGAAAGAATAAACAAAATCTATAATGATACGTCATATATGAATAATGTAAACGGTAATACAGGTAATTTTATAATATTACCATACATTCCGGAGACCAGAGAAAATGAAGAAATGTTTAAAACAGTGTGATATGAATGTTGCGCAAGAAACTAATAAATGTGTTAATGAATACTTTTGAAATCTAAAACCTTTAATACCTAAAGACAAACAAACCCACACAGTACATACATTAAATTGTTTAGATTGCGATGGGACTTATACAGGAATCTCTAAACAATATTTACAAAAAGAATGTATGGCCATAAGTATAGTACTAAAAACAAAAACTTCCACCGCACTTGCTAAACATTATTTTGATTATAATCATCAATTCGATTACAAAAATGTTTATATTGTAACTAAAGAAACCAAATTTTATGGAAGATCTGTCCTGGAGATGATTCACATAAAACGTGACTACAAGTATGTAAATCATGAAACACACGTTCAATCGTTAAGTCAGATTCATTCTAATTTAATTAATTTAAACCCTTGCAAATTCCTACATGCGTCTTTATAATGGTAAACGTATATTTTGGCAACCTTTTCTTATTACCTCATAACATTCCAACATCTTGAGCGTTATATTTTGGTTTCAGCCTTAAACAAACATCGCCTGAGATGACTTCGTAGATTGCTATGCAGTGGATTCTTGATACATATTCAAATATATCAAACACTAATACAATTTTGTTTACTCGTGTTTCTGTTCGATAAAGACCCTTTGTGCTTGATACAATCAGTTCTAAAGAGGCCCGTTTTAGACATTAATATGTCTTCTGATGATGGTGGTAATTTATATATAATGATATGATCTGGTTCATGCAAAATAATTTGCTAATGTTGTCTGCGCGAACAATTGAGAGAATCTGAGGAAATAATAGTTAACAGAGAATGAGAGAATAAAGCGAGTATTCTTAAGTGGTACGTCCTGTTCCGTTCGGTATAGGTATAACCATATTAACCCTCATTCGTTTATCGTTTCATTCCGACGAACTTACATTCAGCTTTAAATGCGACTGTCTGAATGCACGGCTGGTAAATGCAAATTTAGCAGCAGAAACTTCCCACAACTGCATAGACGAAAATTCGATAGAACGGAAATGTGAATAATCTATCTCTACCTCTAGAAAGTAGAACTTTACTCAATTTCATGCGCGAATATGGACTTTTTCTATGTATTATGGAATGTCATGTATAGAAAATATATTTTGTATTTTCGAACCAAACGGATTTCACAACAAATACGAAACGAAACGAAATCCGTTTGGACATACTGAGTCTTATCAGAACTCTCAGGCAAATTTATATAGATCATCATATTGAATGTAAATATACCTATAGTTCAACAATTCCGTATGGCAGTGAAGGATATGACGATGAGAATAACCTATAGAATGCCGGGAGAGGGAACCACCAAACGTAAATATGAACCGCTCCCTGTAAATTAGCAAACCTGGGATATGACCGGAGATAAGGTGGAAAAAGGTATAGCTTCGTTAAAGAATTTGAAACGGAATTAAGTTGCAAATGTGAATGGGACGAAAACACTATCCCTAGACTCAGTAGAGGTCGTTTTTATCTTCTAATTTTTCGAGTTGAATTACATCTTTCTTTTCTATCAATTCCAATTCCACATATCCATGAAAATTTGTTCTCTCAGATTTTTCCCCGGGGTGTTATTTTCTGGAACGAATTCTGTGTAATTTCCATATTTCGGCGATTCCTCCGAGGTTAATTTCAATGGAGAGGTTATACCAATCACTACAAGAGGACGTGGTAGACCAAGACTTATCGGAACTGGTTCGAGGAGGAGACCTAACTGAAATGGCGAATGGTTCAGAATAATCAGTGAATATGTTCCAAGAATCAGAGTACATTTTTCTTTCATAAGTTCCCATGAACCAATAAGTGGTATGATGCAATGATGTTTGAGATAGAATCAATTCTGAAAAATGATACTTGGCAGCTAGTTGAACGTCCTGAAGACCGATAAGTCTTTGTAAAACACATGTTATTAAGAAACAAATACAAATCGGATGGTACTCTGTGCTATGTAGATTATGGCGAACTGCTGGGATATAAAGTAGCTCTTGACACGGAATAGAAAACCAAGTTTTCGCAATGTACCTCACATGATCGTCCAATGAGGAGGTGTTATTGGTGGTGATACCGAGCATTGATATCGAAGACTTCATAGGAATAGTTGTACATGACATCATCATATTAGCAATTGTGGAATACGCCTTCCCGGAGAAGACGCAAACTCTACGAGATTATCGGATTCACAACTCAAAATCTTCGCCAGATCTTCTTTAATCGCACCAACCTGTCCCTATCTCGCTCCTGTGGCTTCATTGGATAGTATAGGGGCTCTAGATGAGAAAGCGGTATGGAGTGAACCATCATCTGCAAAGCTGTGTACGGGGCAAGTGGTCACTTCCAGCAGATCTTTGATATGGAGTAGAAATAAAGTTGGGGCCAATACCTATTCCTGTGGTACACCAGCGTTTATAGACATCGTATCGGAGGATACTCCATCAATCAACACATGGACTTATCTATCTGAGAGAAAACTCGATAGTAAGCGACAAAGTTGAGGCGGCAAACCATATGATAGAAATTTCCCAAGAAGGCTTTGGTGCCAGACTCAGTCAAATGCTTTGGAGATATCCAATGAAACAGCTAGAGGTCTCCCATGAGTTTCAATAGATTTCTGTCATACATGTGTTACGTAAGCAAGCAGGTCTCCTGTTGATCTCTGCTGACGAAAGCCATATTGTCGGTCATTCACAATTTTGTATTTCTTTAGGTATTTGATGAGCTCGATCTTGATTGCTTTCGCCATCACTTTAGAGATCACAGATGATAGTGCGCTGGGTCTATAATTATAAGGAAGGGTCTTCTTTCCTTTTTTTGGATTTGAACTTTTTAAAAAGAAGAACCTAATTATCTCTGAAACAAATGAAAATCGGACTAAAACATATGCGTTTATTTTGCTTAGTTTGGCTTTTTAGAGATGTCCTTAAAATATTCCCATTTCCTCCCTAACCATCCTTTATATCCGAACCATTCCCTCCGTTGTCAATTTGGAAAGTATAAGGACATTTTTATTGTCCTCCCTAAATCGTTCGTAGGCATCGAAACGTGTGACACAAGAACTTCCATTGGTCGCCACGACGATATTGCAAAATAGTGGGGAAAATAATTAAAATTATCGAATGAAATTAAGATAAGTTTCCTATTTAAGAAGATAGGTTGATATGTGGAATGTGGAATATAAATATCGAAGCTTATCGATTCCATTCATTCCTTATTTCTTCATAATAGGTACCCTTGAATGACTGAAACTTTGTTTTCTGCATGCTTATCATATCGAAAGATTACTCCTATCCATTAAAGGACTTCAGTTATTTCAATGCAACCTGTCAAGGAATTCAGAGCAATTGTTGTGAGTGTAATAATAGATAGATAAAAGAAAGACTTCATTATTGGTTTTCCATTCAGAACTGCTGAGTCGCAAATATCGCAGCTCTTAACCTTAATACCTTGCAATACAGTAGCATCGAGAAATGCTGTTGCATGCATTCATTCCTTTACACTACAAGCGTTCACAAGAGCGGTCTAGTGGGGCCGCCATAAGTAGTTCATTCGAATAAAATATGTTTCATGGAGTATATTATAAGAGGGGATCGCAATAGCTTGTGATTGTTGATTGAACGAGTTTCTTATTATAAATATAAAAGATTATTTATCTTGACTAATCATGAACTATAAATGAGAAACAATCACCCTAACCTAATAAATTCTATTGTTATTATTTTCTTTTATGGTTTATTAATCCTAAACTGTCAATATTATAATTTTGTTCGTATATACAGGGTGACCGATAATCCATATGCCATTTCATATTCCAAATTTGAGGAGGTGTTAACCCTCGTATAAGAAAAAATTTCACATCAACATATATCCGAATCTGGCACCAAAACCTTCTTGTGAAACTTTCGTCATACGGTTTGCCGCCTCAACTTTATCGCTTAATAGAGTTGCCTCTCAGATTGATCACTCCATGTGGTGGTTGATGGCGTCAGGCGTATCCTCCGATCCAATGGCTATCAACGCTTGTGCTCCACAGGGATCTGTCTTGGTACCGACTTTGTTTCTGCACCATACAATGAAGCCAGAGGAATGGGACAGAGACATGTTGACGCAATTAATGGAAATCTGGCAATGAATTTTTGAAATGGGGATCTGATAATCTAGTAGAGTTCAGTGCAACCAAAACTCAAACTAGCCTCTTCTTCAGGAAGTCGGATCCCACAATCTCTAATATGATGATGTTTTTCATATTCATGCTCGGGATTACCACCAACAGCACCCTCTCATGGCACTATAATGTGACATCCATTGCGAAAACAGCTTCACAAAAACTTGGTTATCTATTCCTCATAATCCACAAAGCAAAGATTCGACCTGTCCAGGAGTACTGTTCACACATTTGGAGTTCGACTCCCAAACATGCGCTGAAGCTATTGAATTCTATCCAGAAGAGAGCTATTCGTCTGATTGATGATGTCACACTTACGAGTTCATTGACGTCTCTAGAAGATTCCAAATAGGTGTACTAGACGAGCTCAGATTAGTCACCCCTTCATCGTACGCTCGAGACCTGCCGAACTGCTTCCTATCAGACTCCATTTTCTATAGAACAGCGAAGTTGTGGAACTCTCTACCTTGTGAGGTCCTTATGCCTATGCCCTATGCTCCAAACCTTCAAGTAAACTTATATATACACAACGCATGAGCGCTCGATCGTGACGTCACAAGGTTATGTTGCAGCTGGTCATCCGTACGTCAAAGCACAATGATGGGTTCCTGAAAAATGTCTCTGAATCGTTGCATTTTGAGGGGAGTTTCACATTCATTATCTTTCACCAAGCTATTATTATTGATAAATTGGGCTGTGGATTTAGAATGCACTATACTTTAACCAAATTGAAGTAGAGCCTGCATAACATATTCATTGAATACCTTAAGAGCTACTTTAACATGACGTTCCAAATTTGTAGGACAGAGTTCTCTGAAATTGAAAGAATATCCAACTTTCAACAATTTATCATGTTTATGCATTTTTTAGAGCATAAAATGAGGCAACGTCCTCGTCTCCCAAGTCATAGTTGGGATACTGCATAATTTGATTGGGTTTTCATTTCGGCCAATTATTCCTTATAATGGGTTTTCCAATAGGGACGGGTAGCTTCTGACAATTCATGGCAGCCATGTTATTTAGGCTGCATCTGTCAAATCTGTTGTTTATTATTCAGTCACTCAAGACAAATCACCATGGCAAGTTACAGTATCGAGCAACGCGTTCAAATGATAAAACTTTATTATCAAAATAGCATCACCGTCAACGGAGAGCGCTACCGATCTATGTTAACCAATTTCTTTTAGCCCAAATTGGATCATATGGATGTGGACGATATATGGTTTCAGCAAGACGGCGCCACGTGCGACACAGCTGATGCCACAATGGACATTCTGCACGACCGATTTGAGGGCAGGGTTATCTCACGCAGAGACGACGTGAACTGGCCACCGAGATCGTGCGATTTGACCCCGTTAGTGTTTTTTTTGTGGGGCTTCTTTGAGTCGCAGAACTATGCCAAAAAGTCGCAAACGACCGGTGCACTCAAAGTCAACATAACCCGTGCCATTGCTCAAATTCAACCTGATCGATGCGCCAGAATCGTCGAAAATTGAACCTCTTGAATGCGCACCACCCACCGCAGCCGCGGCGGCCATATAAACGATGTAATATTTCACACATAATGCCATTAATAGACCTTTCAAATAAAACAAAAAATTCGTTGATATCTCACACACAACTTGTTTTATTCAATTCCAACATCTACCCGGCCTTAATGGAAAACCCATTACATTTGAGAATGTGACTAATCGAATAAATAAAATAATGGTCTTGAATTATTATATATACAATTTCGGGAGATACGTAACGCTAACACATATGCTTGATATTATCGTTTTTACGTACGTTTCGGTCTCACAACCATCATCAGGAGACGTATTATGTCTAAAACGAGATTTCCTAAACTAATTATATCAGCACAAAGAGTCCTTATCTCACCAATTTCAATTGAAAATGCCCAAGTTGCTGGAACGAACAGAAACACGAATAATCGAAATTGTAACTCATTAATGTTTCAAGTATATCAATAGGTATCGGAAATCCGCTGCTTAGCGATTGTCTTATAATATACGAACTCGTGTCAAACAAAGTCTGTATACGACTGAAACACAAAATATAACGCTCAAGTATCCACTCTCGAACCAGATGTTAAAGATTTATGAGGTAATAGAAAAAGGTTGTCAGACCTCATTAGAAATATTGCTATTTGAGCATTCTACCTAAAATATACATTTAACATTATGAAGACGCATGTAGGAATTTGCAAGCATTTTAAATGATTAAATTAGTATAAATCTGACTTAATGACTGGATATTTGTTCCATGATTTACAGACTTGAAGTCACGTTTTATGTGAATCATCTCCAGAATGGATCTCTTATAATAATTGGTTTCCTTAGTTAAAATATTAATATTTTTGCAATCGAATTGATGGTTATAATCAAAGCAGTTTTGATTTCTTGTCCTATAGTTATGGTCATTCATTTTTTTTTGTAAATATTGTTGACCCATCGCAATCTAAACAATTCAATTTATATACTGTGTGGGTTTGTTTATATTTAGGTAATGAAGGCTTTAGATTTGAAAAATATTTCCCAACACAGTTAGTAGGTTTATGGGCAACATTTATATCATACTTTTTCTTAATTTTCTCTGAGGTCATGTTATAAAATTGTCTGTATTACCGTTTATGGTATTTATATATGACTCTCCATTATAGATTTTGTTCATTCTTTCTCTAAAGATGGGATTGAAAAATGTTTTTGGGTCATTTATTTCCAGTATATGACGAACTTTTTTCAAATTTATTGGATGGTTTTCTGGGTGTGACAATTTTATCGCGCGATATATGAGGCTGTTTATGACACTTGTATTATAACTTGGTGGTGCAACTGAATGAGATTAGAATGAAGACATCGTTGAGACCAAACTTCTTTTGAAAACCACGATGTTTCCATTTTTTCGTCTTAATCATGCCTACTGTTCATATCTAGGAAATTTGTTTTTGTTCACTTCTGTTTGACATGGTAATTGTTGAATTTAATAATCACATACTGGATTTCATCCTTGGGAACATCATTAGGCAATGATCTACAGACCGTTTAAAGAATACGGGTTGAAAATCTAGCGAATTTATTACAGATTTTTCAAGGCATTCCATAACTAGGTTAGTGATAATAGCTGAAATAGGACATCCCATTGCTATGCCGAATATTTGCCCAAACGTATTGGAAATAACTTCATTCTAAACAAACCTTTTCTGCAATTATGAATTCAGATTGATCTAGAAGTGTGTGGTTTTCAATCTCTGCCCAACGTTTTGCGATGTTACTCAACGCATAAACGACTGGTATATTTGTTAGTAAAGAAACGACGTTCAAGGAAATCAATAAATGATCTACGGGTACGGAGTGATTTTTAATGAATCCATTAAAATGCCCTGAGTCTTTCACATCAAATTAATATTATATTGTTGTTAGATTTCAATAAATTGTAGATACGCGCTCCCATATTACTTACAATAGGTCTTAAAGGTGTATCACTTATATGTAGTTTCGGAAGCCCATAGATATAAGGTGCTTTCCCATTATGGCAAATTAATTTATTTTTCAATTCAATAGGGATTATCTTATTTTTGTACTATTCATTTATTTATTCATTCATGTCGTAAATCTGGTTCGAGAGTGGAGTTTGTATATTATAATAAAACTGCTAAGCAGGGGATTCCGGATACATATTCATATACTAAAAACATTAATTTGTTACAATTTCGATTGTGTTTCTGTTCGTTTCGACGACGTGGGCATTCTTAATTGAAATTGGTGCAATAAGAACGCTTTGTGCTGATACAATTAGTTTTACTAATCCCGCTTTAGACATAACACGTCTTCTGATGATGGTCGTGGGAACGAAAAGTACATAAAGACGAAAATAGTAATCATATGGGTTAGTGTGAACTATTTCCCGAGCATTTATATATAATTCATACCTGGGTCAATATTGGTCTTGAATTATCAATTTGACGACTATAAACGATAACTTATTTGTTATGTTTAGGAAAATTGTTCATGGTTTTGATGTTGAGTGCATTATTGTTATTTATTATAATACCGAATATGTTTACAATTTGTTCAAATTTCAAAATCACTGATTTTATAAACATAAGCAATAATTCGTGATCTATTTTTGATAGAGAACAAACACCACCTTTGAATTTGAATTAACACTAACAATAATAATCACAAATGCTGTTTTTGCAAGTAACGTGTCATTGCAGGCGGTACCAACAATATTCCGGCGTTAGGATCCCAAAATGGCTTAATATGGATCTCATCAAATAAAAGTACCGTTATTTCCATTTTTATTCAAAAATTCAAATTGATTTTGGGAGTATGTAAAGAACATTTGCCTTTCAACTAGCGGATCGCTAAAATATAAATTAGAAACTACTGTCTTTATAGTTGTTGAGTGCGGCAAGATTAATACATTTGAACTTTTTAAAAACTTAAAAACTATGATTATGAACTAATTGTATGTAAAAGTGAGGATAGAACCATGGTATCAAGAAAATCTTGCCTTGCAAGTTGTCTGCGGTGTAATCTGTTCCGATAAAAAGTGAAATTTGAAATTTTCATCAACAGAAACATTCACTCACAAATTAATAGCAAGTTATTATTGATGTTTCCTTGTTCAATTTAGATGTGAAGGGAAGAATCGTATTGACGAGGACAAATTAGTTGTATTCAAAAACCATAAAAATTGTATGAATTTTGTGATAAAATTACTTATAAAAAATTAAAATATAAAATTACAAAAATATGCCTTCAAAATTTCATCTAATGTGAAATGAATTTTTACTCCAATAAAAACTTCACTTACTAATAGCAAAGAAATGAACAAATTTTTTATTTATTTTGAAATTTAAATTATACTAGTGAATGTAAAAGAAAAAATTCATAATTTCACCCAAAATTTTCAATGAAATTGATTGAAAATTAAATTTTTAAATTAATAAATTTCAGCAAAAAATGCTGAAACAGAATATTTCTTACTTTAACAAGACTTCATATATTAAAATTTAAATCACGAAAAATAGAAAAGAAAACATTCATAAACTTACATAAAATTTTCATTGAAATTATTTATAAATAAAATTTTTAAATTAAGAAGTTTCACTAAAAAATGGTGAAAAAGATAATTTCTTACTTTAACAAAACATCATATATTAAAATTGTAATCACGAAAGTTCAAATATTATTTTTCGTATCTTAATAATAAATAATCAATTTAGTTATACTGCTTATTTATTTAATGAATAAAATAAAAATTAATAATATTTTGCTAAACATTATTTCAAAATTTAATTTTCAATTGTAAATATAAATAAATTCAAAAACTATAAAACTTTTATAAATATTTCGATAAGATTACTTTGAAATTTCATCTAAAAAAAATAAAGATGAAAGAATAAAAATAATGCACTCCTCACTCACTAACATATTATGTGTAAACTATTTATATTTATGACAAAATAAGTGATATTTCAATCTTGAATAATAGAGTTCGGCGGGTACCATTCTTGGCACTTCTTGGCTTCCGGACGGATTCCGCGTCAGAATAGCACGACTTGATGCCGACGTTTCGCCAACCATTACAAGTGGTATCTGTAGCGCTAAAGAAACCAAAAGAATCAGTCTCAGTTCAAGCCTCAAGGCTGCTCTCAGGATGCCACCTTTGACCGTTGGTGAAACTTCGTCATCAAGTTGTGCTATTGTGACGCGGAATACATCCGGAAGCCAAGAATTTTCAAGATATTTCACTGAATACATTTATACAAGACCACTATATTAGGAAAGTTTAGAACGTCTGTTTTCCGTGGATTAGAAGACCTCTAAAACAGTAATGTTTTAATACATAATACCACGCTTCGAGTTTATAGCATTTTATTTATAACTATCATAAATATTAACATTAACATTTATCTCAAGAACGATCTTGTCATTTTGGCCGGAATTATTCAAATTCACTCGATAGGGAGTTTCTCAAGAGCTAGAAGGGCTCACAACTTCGCTGACATTAGATATAGGACCTTGATTTTATCAGCAATTACCTTCTTGCTGGACAGTGATTCTTCAATATAACTTTCCGTTATCGTAATCCATTTCCAACCACCGTGACACTTCACTGTGGTAATATCGCCCACAGCATTGGCCAATAATGTTGCGAAAAACGTCCCATTCCATGTCCGGTAAAATTTTCTGGATCAGGGAACCCAAAATAGAGCCACTTCTGAAAAGATTTTCGAAATTGTGCTGATGCCTGCATACTGTGTAGTACATTTTCCAGTCAGATATCGCAAAAAAATCTCCCACTGACAGTTTTAGGTCGCAAATTGATATATTTTCGACACATTTGCACAGCATTGATCGAAAAAGCTTCTTCCATGACCGGGAAATTTCTTGAAATTTTTATTTTCGTATCCGGAATAAGTACCTACAGGTAACTGCCTTTGTCTTGGACATGGCTGATATTCAACAAGGTTTATTCATTGCATCGACAAGCAACTGCGACTCCCATGATCGTTGCAACCTGTTTAAAGTTCAAAATGAAAAGCTCAATGTATAAATTGAAATATTTCCTAGCTTAATTTGTAAATATTCCTCGTCCTGTGCCTTTTAAAATAATTCTTCAATTTGGTTTCTCTCCAATATTTTTGCCTTCTTTGGTTTATAATTTCTTGGTCAGGCTTCCAAATATGGAGTAAACTTACCATACTTTGAAATATCAATACGTTTGTGCACTTTCATCTTTGATTTTAGCATTGAATACTTTCTCCACATTAAAGAAGCAACAAACCGTTTCTCCACATTGTAAAAGTAGCACCTCTTCTGTAATCGTTCCTTCTCCTATGCCCCTTTTTTCGCCATTTATTGAATTCCACCAATTCCGTCTCGTATACACTTTTGCTTTTCACTGGTAACAGACGTAATGCTGATTATTAAGCTCCCTGCTGGATTTCAGCTGGAATGAAGAAATTCTCAGCATTCTCACACATTTCTTCTGTCGATTTTGCAATTTTTTTTTCCATTGTTGACAAATAATCAAACGCATGTCATAGAAATGATTCTAAGACTCATTTAACATGATACTCTATTAAACTCTACAAAACTTTACGTAAGGAATTTACATTATCCCTATTCACTAATATTTATTTATCTGTAGTGTGGCCATTTAATATAGAGAACCATGACACGTTGGGGTTGGATCTCAATCATTCATTAGCCAGAACAAACGTGAAAAATATCTTAGACACTTACCCTTTTTATTTCACTAGACACTTATGGATTTAAACACTGGAAAGTGAATGGAGGGATAAACGCTAGTTTTAATCAGAGAAAGTCGTACTCAACAACAATAAAATATGTAATAAACAACAATTAAAAGATAATGATAATAATAAAATAGAATATATATGATAATTTAAGAATATTATAATTAATTTTATTGCTAATATTATAAAATTATTAATAAGAATAATCTAATGATGAAACCTAAAGTTAAATAATATTACTTAGAGAATCTAAATTAACTGAACTGAAGAAATAAAACTGAATTTATTAAAATGATATCCTAACCAGGATTAACCTAGGGAATCCAAAAGCTATGAACTGATCAAATGTGTTATTAACTTGAACTTGAATAGAACTGATTTCAATGAAAACTGAAACTCTGATTTTAGCGAAAACACCCTCTTACCAAAAACACTCTGAATAATCTATTAAAATTAATTCAATTAAAAATGACAAAGTGCCACCTGATTTTCCAAGAGACTAATTCAAGTTAGAAAATATAACTGAAGGTCTTAGGCATTATCCCTAGTATTTGTAATGCGTCCTTTTTCTCAAGAACCAATCTACAATTCGGAAACGGATCCCTGAATTGTTCAACCAATAAGCAGTAAGATTCCTCTCTTGAGGTCTCTAGTTCAGAATGTTTTCGGTGGGGATTTATAAATATGCCTGTCCTCTTATATATTACTAACTGATTTGAATGTACATATTATTTCAACTATAATCAAGGCTATATTTAATTACAATTTTGATGTTCAGGTACTATG
Source organism: Endomychus coccineus (assembly GCA_958510875.1). NCBI lineage: Eukaryota > Metazoa > Arthropoda > Insecta > Coleoptera > Endomychidae > Endomychus > Endomychus coccineus. The sequence continues at coordinate 143,545,805 of OY294068.1, forward strand.
TCCCGATTTACGTGTGATACGTTTTGATTAATTATGTAAATTATGAAAGAAAGACGTGTGAAACTTCCATATTCAGTTCAAGAATGAGCCTGGATCACCCATTACCTGCACATCTCCAGATGGTTCACATTAAGATTTATCATGTAGCTACGCATTAGTTTCTCGTCCCATATTGGTTATTGATCTTGGCAGGCTTATGATTTCCTTCACAACCAAACTTTCGTGAACTTATTGTAACCCTCTTAATCATATCAGCTATGGTATCATATCACCCACCTTCAAGCGAGTGTGAAACTAATTTTGTTTATTTCTTCACTTTGCTTTAGATATTTTAATTTTACATCAAACTTTAATTTTCTAAATATGATTTTGTTTTTTTCTAAACGTTGGAAATAAACTGTACATAACCCTCATTACACTTAGTCAAAACGTTTTTCTAAACCAGAATATTTCACCCGCTCTCACTCTTCTAATCGACCAGTTTTGGCAGTGGTCGTGGATAAAACGTTGAACTACATTGGGAATTGACAGCCTGTAATCCTCTCGAAAAAATGTAACTCTGTGCTGCGCCTTGAGTGCCCACTTTTCACGTGGATTGAAGACAATCCCCTTATATAATTGATGAATATTATTGATATATTAAAATATAGTTTAGTACTTTGGGAATAAGAATCGACATAGTTTTAACAATGGATAAATGTCCGATTCCCTAATGAAAATTATGAGAAATCGAAACATTGAAAGCTGTATTAAATTTTGTCTCTCTTATCTTACTGCCACTAATTCGGTCTAATTATTTGATTTAATAACATTTCAACTAGGCATTTAACCATTATTTGTAGTTGGGTTCAAACAATTTATATACATTCCTATGATACATTGTTAATTTGGAGGACAGAACTAGCAAGTTTGCGTTTATGTACCTACTCCTATTTGCATGTTCCTTCTGGTAGGTAGTATAGTGTCGTGCGAGATTGGTGATTCAGTCTGTATATACAAAATGTAAATTATCTATGAATATATCACAGCTGTGATTAAACCAACAACCTGAAACGTTAATACCCAATTGATGTACTATTCTCGTCCACAAATAATTATATTATAAAATGTTATGTATGAACAATTCAACGCGAATCATGACTGCCTCAATCGAAAGTACACAGATCCCAGATGCTTGTTCCGTCCTGACATCTAATACTGAGACTAATCAAGATCTAACGGCATACCAATCAATTCTAAGCCAACTGTCGAGTCGAGGAAAGAAAGCATTTACTACCAAATAACGGTCAACCATCTTGATAGTTCTTATTATAATAATCTTACAATGACTGGCTACGTTTCTGTTACTCAATGTCATTTCATATCATTCACACTCTTTCGGTTGTAACGGAATTATTAAAATTGACAGTTACTATTTCTTTCCAAGTTGAATAAAACATATTTGGTTATATTATCGAATGTTCCATTCCAAATGTGTAAATATTGAATATGAATTAATTTAACCCACACGGAAAGTAAAAATTATTATAATGTGTGTGTATAACTGAAAATAAAAGCGTGAGGAGCAAGAACGATGTTTAATGATTAGCGTCTCACTATGCTATTCTCATATGTTCTTCTGAGAAGAGAAATATATAAAATTTCGTTATATATTCTAGTTTCGTAGCTTTTCATCGATAAAATGTTCCTCTACCTATTTCTGCCCAAAAGTTACAGGGCTACAAAGTCAAATAATGCCTGATTCCAGAAATCACGAAATCAAGTTTTCCATGAAAACGATTTACAATCAGTGAGACCGAAATGAAATTGGAATGTGAAATTAATTAACATTTAATTGAAGAAATATAATATAAAAAAAACAATTGAGAACTGAGATTATTCCGAAATACGAAACTTTTCCTATAAGGTTTTCGGTAAGACCTCCTTCAACTTCCATACTCATCTAACACATGCACTGTAGCTTTTTCAAACACTTCTCTAGCGATAGATCTACAGGTTGTTAGTGCCCCATAAGTAGAAATCTAAGGGTGTTAATCATTGAGACTTAGGTGGCCATTGTATCGGTCCATTATTTCCGACCCACCTATCTCTAAAATTAGCATTTAAAGATACAAACTCTGATAAGGGGTGAGTATGTTCTCAGATCGTTCTGAATATACAGTAAAGGAGAAATTTCCATAAACGCCCTTTTTATCTCATCATGTATGCGATTGTCACAGCCACTGAGAAATATGATCTTATGTTTTATAGAAAGCACCATTATCATATTTTTATCATTTTAGTATGTGAACTTTCATTCATCATGATCTGTAGTAATATCCTTAGGACATTCATAATAGACGAGATAATTTTATGACAATCGGAAGCTCGTTCCTTGGTATCAGCCCGAAGCCGAAGGCTGAGGGCTGTTACCAAGCCACGAGCTTGAGAAATTTGCCATAAAATTATGAGGCATTTGTCAATGTCCGAGGCTTATTCGGCGGAAATTTTTATTACAAAAAAATTTATAACTCAACACAACGAACACTTATTTATTTATTGAAAGTAGTTAGTGAAAGTACCATTATTAAAATTCAACTTAACATTAGATTCGTTGCTCTATTATAGAAGATTTATTACCACGCATAATATTTATGATCTTGTTGTGGTGTTTTTGATCGAGATTTAAGCATGGTTTTATAGAATTTTGATTGTTTTGACCAGTAATTTTCAGCAATTGTTGTTCTTCTACACCATTTTTTGCCAATTCGCTAACAGCAGTTGATCTATTCGAGTGATTTGTTATCTTTTTGTCCTTTACATTCAAGCCAATTGCGTCAGCAGCAGATTTAGTCCATCCATTTATTGTATTTCTTCCAACAGGTACATTATCGTACCATTTGTAAGTTTCATTTTTCCAGTGTCGATTTGATTTTGTAAACAGTCGTGCTGAGGTAATATTGTCGCCTCGTTTTGATATCAGTTTATAAAAAAGACGTGCAGGGCAGCTTTGTCTTTCACTATTGGAAACCAACCATTTACTACTTGTACAGCTTTAAGAACCACCTTGGCACGTTTTATTGAACACCGGATTGTATTAAATGCGATTTGTGGAGAGTCATCGTTATTTTTCTCGTTTTGAAAAAAATCCACCAGGCAAGCAACTGCCTCTCCTCCTCGCCACGCTAATTCTACAGCAGCAATATGGTAACATTTACGCATAAGACCTTCAGGAGTATTTTCATCCCATAGCAATATTATTTTGTTAACTTCAGACAAATTCAACGAAACTGAACTGGACTTACGTTTACATGGATCTGCTTGTAGTTTCTTCCTGATTGCATCGCGGGCATCTCGGGCTGGCTTAAATACTATACCTACTGTTAAACGGGTCAATCATAATATTATAGTCATTAAGTACTTTAAGTTTGCACGAAACGTTCCACATTGTCTTCACCGTTGCTTCTTTTAATTCGGTTCCGTCTTTCTCTCTCATATTGACCATCCAATCCTTCAGTATCAAGCTTCTATGTTCATTTAATTCATATTCTCGTTCGCAGCAAAATTCCATAAGTATTCCCCAAATATATTTGTGACTGTAGGTTGTATTCCTGGGAATTTTTTCTTCGATCAGCGCATTCATACTTTGAACATTCGCATTGCCAAAACGTGACATTTTGAAATTTATTTGGAATGAAGTTGTCAAACTCAATCGTGTTGTCATAATGATTGATAATTGCACTGAATGCAATTATCAGTAGTAATATCCCTAGGACATTGATAACAGACGAGATAATTTTATGACAATCGAAAGCTCAGCCTTCGGCTTCGGGCTGTTACCAAGCAACGAGCTTGAGAAATTTGTCATGAAATTATGAGGCATTTGTCAATGTCCGAGGAATATTCGGCGGAAAATTTTTTGACTCGTTGTCATAGTGATTGATAATTGCACTGAATGCAATTATCAGTGTAATGTTGACATGATTGGGTGAAATTGTTTCATATGACACAAAATGACAAAATTTGAATGGTTGTTAAAACTGTCAAAAAATGTTTAGTGTAATATTGACATGATTGGTTGAAATTGTTTCATATGACACTAAATAACAAAATTTGAATGGTTGTTAGAACTTTCAAAAAATTTTCATCATAATAATGCAGAAAACTCCAATTGCAATATTAATTCGGGAGATTTTGAATGAGTAACATATGGCAACCTAGCGCATAAATGAAAGTTTTTGGCGCTTCAACCGTTTCTGTTTTCACACTGGTGAATGTTGATTATGTTGGCTTTTTCCAGAAGCATCTCTGCTCGCCCGAGGTTTTATTTTTATTTTAAAAAACCATGCAATTTACAAAATTCCACCCCAGGCAAGATCACAATAAGAAAATCTTGATTCTAAGAGGGGAAAATATATTATTTTGAGTGAAAATGAATCAAGGGAATTATTTCAGAATTGAATTCATATAGCTTTTTGTTTGTGTTATTTTATTGATATGCAGTTTTTATTTCAAATGTCTATTTAGTATCAAGTGTTTTTTTTTAACTTTGGCTACATGTTCGAAGAAATCGTATGAGCCAGCGGTGGAATGTTGGTAGAGGAGATGAGATAGGCATTCGAATTTTTCTTGAAAGTTTGGAGGTTATAGGTATAGGAAATGCCTCACTAAGCAAAAAGTTCTACAACTTTGCCGTTCGATAGAAAATGGAGTCTGGTAGGAAGAAGTTAGGCAGGTGCTTCAAAGGATGACTAGCTTAAGCTCGTCTAGTCCCTACCTGCAATCTCTCAAGATGGAATAACAGGCGAGATCTCTGATGAACGCCGAGTATGGAAATTTTTACCGAATCACTTTTCTACGATATTCTACACATGTCAATGAATTCGTAAGTGTGACATCATCATTCAGACGAATAACTCTCTTCAGGATGGAATCCAAGAGCTCGAGCGTATGTTTGGAAGCCAAATTCCAAACATGTGAACAGTACTCCTGGACAGGTCTGTGTTTTGTAGATTATGAGGAGCTGCTGGGGTGTAAGGTAGCTCTTGGCACGGAATAGAAACCAAGTTTTTGTTTTGCTGTTTTCGAAATGATCCCCACTTGATCATCCCCTGAGAGGGTGCTGTTGGTGATCTTCACGATCATGATGGAAGACTTCAAACGAAAAGATGTGTCATATTAGGGATTGTGGGATTCGTCTTCCTGGAGAGGATGCAAGCTTGAGTGTTAGTTGCATTAAATCAGATTCTCATTTCAACATATTTTGCCAGATCCTCATCAATTGAGTCAACCTGTCTCTGTCTCGCTCCTCTGTCTTCATGGGATGGTATAGGACACTAGGTGAGAAAGCGGTTTGAAGTGTACCAGCATCTACCAAGCTGTGGACGGAACAGGTTGTCATTCCCAACAGATCGTTGATATGGAGTAGGAACAAAGATGGTACCGAGACAGGTCTCTGTGCAACACCAGCGTTAATAGTCATTGTATCGGAGGATACTGCGTCAACCACCAGATGGAGTGATCTGTCGAGGGAAAACTCGATAGTAAGCTACAAAGTTGAGGTGGCAAACCATATTACGGAAGTTTCCCAAGGAGGTACTATACTCGGTCAAATGCTCTGATGATATCCAATGCTTCAACTAGAGATTCCCCAAATCATCTAATAGATTTCTGCAAAACGTGTATTACGTAGGCAAACAGGTCTCCTGTTGATCTCTGCTGACGAAAGTCATATTGCCCTATTCATGATTGTGGAGCCTTCTAGGTATTGGGTGAGCTCGATGTTGATTGCTTTCTCTATCACTTCAAAGATGCGATACCTAAATACACAATTATAATAATTATTACTCTTATAAACTGTAATACTTATAATTACTGAACGTTAATTTACATTTTAGATATATACATATAGTCTAGGAGCCAGAGCGATATTGATGGTCTGAACATTAACCCGATGGCACTATGGTTTATCGTTAGATGACGGTTCAATGATCAATTCATCTCACAGACCGAATTTTCCACGGCTGCTAGATCCCGAGATACAGCATGTGCATTTTTTCTTTTTTTTGACTGAAGGTTAACCCTAACCCTTTCCAAGTTGTGGTTACTTGAGAAACATGCGATTCTTATACACTTCCACCATGTGCCATCATTTTTTATATTGTCCGTTTATCAGGCCGACTAGTTAAAATTGAACCGAAAATGGACTGCAAGTTAACCCTCAAATCTGGTGGAAAATGTGCATTGGTATTGGCAATTGTTAACATACCCTATGCCATCAGAAGTTATCGGTCCATTTCCGAGTAATTGGCCATTATTTGGACCAAAAATGTTCCTTTTTTTCATTTTGTGAATAAATCTTGCGGGTTACAAGGTAACATGATGGCACTATGTTAAATAACTTTATTGGATGTCAAATAAAGATTTAAAATTATTGCCATCACTCCTCGCCTATTTCAACCCCCCAAATCCCTCTAAAACCACCCCCCAACAAAATATGAATCATATGATAATATGACCAATTTTATGATAAATTAGTAATTATTGAGACTCTGGGTGGGTTTAAAATCGAAACAGCTCTTTTTTATTTATTTTTTTCATTCTGCCGGATGATTTTATGGAGTTTTGGGGGGTTGAAATAGGCAAGGAGTGATGGCAATAATTTTAAATCTTTATTTGACCTCCAATAATGTTATTTAACATGGTGCCATCATGTTACCTTGTAACCCGCAAGTTTTATCCACAAAATGAAAAAAAGAAACATTTTTGGTCCAAATAATGGCCAATTACTCGAAAATGGATCGATAACTTTTGATGGCATAGGGTATGTTAACAATTGCCAACACCAATGAACATTTTCCACCAGGTTTGTTGGGTTAACTTGCAGTCCATTTTCGGTTCAATTTTAACTGGTCGGCCTGATGAACGGACACGATAAAAAATGATGGCACATGGTGGAAGTGTATAAGAATGGCATGCTTTTCAAGTAACCGCAACTTGGAAAGGGTTAACCTCCAGTCAAAAAAAAAATGCGGATGCTGTATCTCGAGATCTAGCAGCCGGGGAAAATTCGGTCTGTGAGATGAATTGTTCATTGAACCGTCCTCTAACGATAAACCATAGTGCCATCGGGTTAATGTTCAGACCATCAATATCGCTCTGGCTCCTAGACTAATAGCTACTCGTCTACACGTGGGATTCGACATGTTTACGCTAATGACGGGAATTGTATCCTATTCTTTATTTTCTGGCACTGGAAGTTGACCACTCTCGATATCGAAAATTATAAAGTTTTAAACTATTTTAGACATGATGATTGTCTGTACTCTACTAAATAAATAAAAATAAATGAATGAACAAATGAATACTTTACGAATTGTCTGTACTCAGTGTACTCTACTTAATAAATAGAAATGAATGAATGAGCAAACGAATACTCGTCGAATTTATCTGAATGAAATTATTACTTAATAATAAATTGTTATATGAATCAATCCAAAGTCATTCTACTCAATTGCGGAAAGCAAATTTGGAGATATTTTTAATTATATTTTATCGTTACGTAACGAACATATTAACCCCCTAGCCCTTCATAATGCTGCGTAACGATTCTTTGGACCCCACCCGCCCCCTTGAACCGTTACGTAATCTAAGGACAGCCTCTTTGCACTATTTTTCAACTCATGTTTGAGAAATTGACTCACATTTTTTTATTACAGTAGTCAGAAAGCTTTACTTTATAATATGAATTATAGTTACATTGACATGCCTGAATATTTTAAACGTATAAACTATCTTGTTGAACCTTCAGATTATGTTATATAAAGCGTACTCTATTTTCATCAAGTTAATGCTGTCAGATGTGCAGCAGCGTAAGTGGTATAAACCGGCCGTACAATATATACACATATGTTTGGTTTTGATATGAGTGTAACTAACAGTAAAGATATTTTTCTCCACTTTCTTCGCCAGCTTCCTATTTACGATATATTTACGTTATATACTATTCTGCAACGTAAACTTGGATTTCATTTAGTTATAGTTAAGTTATAGTTTTGAATAAAACATCTCACAGATTCGTTACGATAGATTGGAAACACTTCTACTATACTTTCAAGAGCCCAGTCTGATATGATATATGATGATATCTATCATGCGGAAGGAGCTAGTACATGCAAAGTCGAGTAGCTTAAATTTTCTGGCACGTATTATTCGCCTTAGTACCTTTCTATACAAAACATGTACTCTAGGAGCTAGAGCTATATGGTGAGTCTGAATGAATACACCTTAGTACTACTGTATATTGGTGGAGAAAGGTTCAATTTACAATAGCTCTCTCATAGTAGAGGAAATGAATGCATAAAATGACCCAAACCTCTTGATTTTTGTTATATTGTTGAATTTTAATAAAACCTTCTGCATTCGCTTCATTTTTTGATTAATAAAAAATGAACGCTTAGATTGTGGCGGTCGCACCCCCTGTAATTGTTACAGGAGTTGATAGCACCCCTATTTTGTATCTCGCCGTGTTCTCAACCGAATAGCTGAAAATGTATGTGCAAAGGGATTTAGGGGTTGCTGATTACGAATCCTTTGAAAAAATACCAACATTCAAAATGGCGGCTACAAAATGGCGGTTTAAAATGTAAAATTAGATTTTCTAGCGTTACAATTGATTTCAGAGAAAAATATAGGGAGTCAAAAAGTGTTAAGAATTTCATTTTGTATGAGGATACCCTATTTTCAATATCATCCAACAACAACCACTTACCCGAATCGTTAATCACCGCCCCCCCGGATATCGGAAATCATAATTGAAATGGAAAATCCAGTCAGGCGTTTGGTTTTAGAGAAAAATTTCGAGATACAAAAAATGTTTCAAATTCAGGTTTTTGTTAGAATTGGCCATTTTCTAGGTCATTTACTACCCCTTCCACTTTCCCTCACCCCTAAAATTTTGAATGCATTTTCTGGCAATTCTATTGGCTTTAGGCAAAATTGACAAGACACAAAAAGTGTTCAGAATTCAATTTCACATAATAAAAAGATATTTATGTGGTCACTTTCAACCTCATTTTACCCTGAGAGGTTAAACATCCCTACTGATTTCGTAAAAAAGTCGGATTTTTTCATGAAAATAGGGAAATATTAAATAAAAACACGTGAAAATTGTATTTGAAGTATATCACTTCATTCTGCACTCTATCAGATAGACCTCAAGGAGCGGTGGCTTAGTCACATGCTACATCGCTATGTTCAAGACGAAATAAAATACCTATTTTTTTCATATTTAATCACCAAAAATGTATCATAAATCATAAAGCTCATATATAATACAAATTATTGTTTATTCAGTCATTTGTATAATCTAAATAAGTTTGCATGGTCACTTACATACCCCTTAACACACTCAGTGAGTTAACATCCCTGTGTACTAGTCGGATTTCCGCATAGAGGAGGGGGTTGTAAATATTTAATATATTAGGATATTTTTTTTATATAACATTTACTAATTATCATTCAAGACTTCGGTTTGCTAATAATCGACGAAAGAGGGGTGTTCACCCTTTAAGGGTAGAAAGGGGTTAGAAAATGATTATATAAATATACTTACATTACGTAAATTTTAATTCTAAATATATTTAGTATCTGGACAATTTTGCCTAAAACCAGTAATCCAGTTGCAAAATGCATTCTAACATATTATTCATGGTGGGGCAATTGGAGGCGGGAGAGCGTGAGGCGTAATAATTAATTCGTATAAAAAATCGAATTTGGAACCCTTTTTGTATCTTGACATTTTTATCTACAACCAAAGGCCTGACTGCATTCTTCATTTCGATTATGATCGCCGATATGCGGGAGGGAGGTGATTAACGAGTAGGGTAAGGGGTGGTTGTTGAATGACATCAAAAATAGGGTATCCTCATACAAAATGGAATTCTGAAGACTTTTTGAATGCTATGTAGCATGTAACTAAACCCCTTGGAGTTCTATCTGATAGGGTGCAGAATGAAGAGATATACTTCAAATATAATTTTCACGTTTTTATATAATATTTCCCTATTTTCAGGGAAAAATCCGACTTTTGTACAAAACCAGTAGGGATTTCTAACATCTCAGGGTAAAAAGGGGTTGAAAGTTACCATAAAATATACTTTTATCATCTGAAATTGAATTGTAAACACTTTTTGTGAGTTGTCAATTTTTCCTAAAACCAATAGAATTGCCAGAAAATACATTTGAAATTTTAGGGGTGGGGAAAAGTGGAGGAGGTAGTAAATGACATCGGAAATGGCCAATTCCTACAAAAACTTGTCTTGTCGTAAGCTTCAAATCCTCGGGCGCCAGATTTTTCTAAAGGTTTACTCCTTTTTGAAGACTTCTGCTAGGGTCTTCACCGCAAGGCTTGTCACTCTGCTATCTATAGATAGCCTTGTCCCTAGGGTAGCTACAGTGAAGTATAACCAGAGTCCAATGGGCAGAAAACAGTATCAAAATTGTAGGCTTTAATCACAATTGATACCTGGTTGAAACTTAGCTCGTTTGAAGATGGAGCAGAAATAATTCAATAAAACGGGGAATTCCAAATAATAAAATATATAATAAATATAACAAATACACTTTCAGAATAATCAATATAAATGCAATTGAACGGTATTATTTACAAAGATTTCACCCATACGGAAAATGTAATGAAGCTCAAACGGTAAATGTAAACTCTTTCGAAATATCTACTCTACGATAAGTTCGGTAACTAAATTCAATTTAGCGATACGGAATCGGTTGACAAATGATTCAGAATGATCAATTTGCGGAAAAGTACGAATCAAACAGGTCCTAGCATAATGAGCGGTATTCGGTAAATATTCAGACGGCATTATTACGTGAAATGTTCAAATCACACTACGATATATTAAACGGTTGAAATTTCTGTCGGAACGGAAGATATATCGTAATGCCCAAAAATATAAACTATTAAGCTATCATTACCTTATGTTTAATCCACAAACACAAACACTCTTGTTAATTCACATTTTCAAATCTGACTTGAACTCGGATAAATAATTTACTTCGATTCTTATATGATAATCACATTTTAACGGTACGGATTGATAATCACAAAAGAGCACTGATACTGATTGAAGTTCAAAAACACAAGAGGGCAACGGTACTGATTCTAAATCGAAATCACAAGAGAGCTACTGTACAGATCAAGATTCAAAAACACACTTTTGTCTGTCACGGCTTTTATATGTTTCCCGAGGTTCTGGACAGGTCTGCTCCACCAATTCCTTATTTTGTGCCAAGGGTTTTTAGTTATGCCCCGAACAATGTATAAAAGTGACGCTACTTTTCAGATCCAAATTTCGCGCACATGACGCTCCGGTAGTTTCTCTCGGCGGATTAAGCAAGTGTTTTCGGAGTTTTTTGGTTGTTCGCCTTTTTATACATAAGGCTGCACAAAGTTTGGTGTCTTAACTTGGCCAGACCCCTGTTTTTGCAACATATTTTATCGGAATGAAATGCAATTTTGAACGGGCATGAATTTGATTCATCTATTTGAATAATTACACTTATTCGAAATTACGGAGATTTAGAAAAGTGACTATCACGGAATACACATTCATAATTCATGCATATCTATTGAAATAATGAACTGTTTAAACTGAGATTGCGTGTAATATATGTATTTACTGCCTGATCTAGAATAAAATGATATTTCAGAATTTAAGCTCCGTTACATCTCGAAATTTTTCTATAGAATCAAAGGGCTGAACTGCATTTTCCATTTCAATTACGATTTCCGATATGCGGGGTGGCGGAATGATATTACAAATAGGGTATCCTCATAAAAAATGGAATTCTAAACACTTTTTGTCTCCTCATATTTTTCTCTAAAGTCAACTGTAAGGCTAGAAATTGTATTTATATTTGAAACCGCCATTTTGTAGCGGCCATTCTGAATTTTGAAATTTTGAAACGGATTCGAAATCATCGATCCCTAAGACCCCTTGTATATAGATTTTAAGCCATTCGGTTGAGAACTCATTGAAATACAGAATAGGGGTGCTATCAAACCCTGTAGCAATTACAGCGGATTCGACTGCCACAATCTAGACGATGACATTTTTTATTAATCAAAGAATGAAGCGAAAGCAAGAGGTTTCATTGAAATCATCAATATAATAGAAATCAAGAGGTTGATTCATTCATTTCCTCTACTACACAGGCCGAATCCTGTATGGTCAGGTGTTTCCAAGCTACAACCACCTCAAATGTTGGACTTTTCCATTGTACGAACCCTTTTCCAGAGTTGTTTCATATTGAAAAGCATGTAATTCTTTTACATTTGCACCTAGTGCCAAGGTTTTTTATCGAGGCAATTTCTTGGAGCTGGCCAGTTAAGTTAGTAGGCTAAATGGAATGCACGAACACACTAACTTGGTGAAAATGATTGTTATTATTGCCAGTTGTTGAAAAAACACATGCCAAGATGTCTTATCTGGGCATTTCCGAGTAATTGGTCATTATTTGGACCAAAAATGGGCTTTTTGACCACTTTACGACTAAAACGGGTGCCTTGCGACCAAATACCTTGACACCTTGTTAAATACGTTAATTTGGTGTCAAAGAATAACCAATATGAGTGCCAATGTTTTTTCTCAATATAACCTCCCTCAACCCCGAAAACATCCCATCAGTAATTCTAATATTTCACCGCTGTGGGAGTCTAAATAATTGTGAAACCAAATTTATTGATATCAAAATTACTAATTTTTTTTGGGGAGACTTTCGGGGTTGAGGGAAGGGTCGTATTGGGAAAAAACATTGGCACTCATATCGGTTATTCCTTGACATCCAATTAACGTATTTGTTACGGTGCCAAGGTATTTTGTCGCAATGCACCCGTTTTAGCCATAAAGTGGTCAAAAGTTCTTTTCTGGTCCAAATAAAGGCCAATTACTCGGAAACGCCTAGACAAAAAATCTTGGCATGCATTTTTTCAACAACTGAAAACAATAACAAACTTTTCCACCAGGTCAGAAACTGTGTTCGTGCATTCCATTTAAACTACGGAATTAACTGGCCAGCTTTAATAAATTGCCGCTATACAACACCTTGGCACTAGGTGCAAATGTCCGAAAAAAGGTTCGTGCAATAAAAAAGTCCAAAATTTGAGGTAGCTTTAGCTTGGAAACGCGTGACAATAGACGATTCGGCCTGTGAAAGCTATTGTACATTTACCTTTATCCACCAATATACAGTAGTGCCAAGGTGTATTCATTTAAGCGCTCCATATCGCTCTAGCTCCTAGACTAATACCATAGACGTCGTTCAAAAGGTCCTGACCAGTTGAACTGTTATACTAAAACCAAATACCTATCTTCATATTGTAAAATTAAACACTGTTATGAAAATTCCAGATGAATTCCGCGAAACAATAGCGGGACTAGATGCCGACGTTTCGCCAACCATTACAGGTGGCATCTTCAGATCAGGCTTCAGGCTTGAACTGTTTTTTGCAGCGGTATTTATTTTGGGAAAAACCTTCACTCTACACAGTTCACTGCATTTTTCCCGGTGGTTAACTCCGTTCTGACACCTGGCCCTACCGTTGTATGATCATGTGCGAAGTGTAATTTTCGAGGATGGATTTCAATATGTTGAGTCCTCAGTCACGGTTCCGATTATTTGGATGTTTTAGGATTTCTATCGCTTTGAGAATTTTTCGCTGATAAAAGTTTGGGGCTAGGGCTAGAATTTTAGAATTTTCGAAAAAGATTTGATGATTAGCATCAAACTTTTGTTCCGCAAGTTCAGATCTACTGGTGTCACGAAGCCTCGTACAGCACTCATGTTCTCTCACACGAGTAGCTACTGTACGACCGGTTTCACCAATGTAGACTTCACTGCATGAACAGGGAATGCTTCAAACACCGTCTAAATGAAGAGGAGGAAGGAGACCTTTGATAGGCTTTCTAAAACTGAGATAGTATTGGAAATGTGGAAAAACGAATAGAAATATTATGCTCCTTGATGATTTCAGAAATTTGATCTGTTATATTTTCAATATATGGAAGATAGGCAGTGGATAAAGGAGGTGGGGTGGGGTTGTGGCTTAGGTTGATTTGAAATATTAGGCGAAGGGTATTTCTTTATGACTTCTTGAATGTTGTAATGAGATATACTATTTCATAATAATAAAGTTGACAGCTCTGTGGACCAAGGAGCTTATGACAGACTGCTTTCGGGCATGGTAGTGGCGGGAAAGGTCATTGAGGTATCTATCGGTGTGATTCCAAAGTACTGTACAGTCTGTCGACTAACTAATACATCTAGGAACGGGAGTGAACCTTTCGATCTAACTTCAATGATAAAAAGGATATTGGGTGTAATAAATTTGAATAATTGATGAACGGAACAAGATTTTCGCGTTGATATCAATATTATTTGTAACTTCCGTGACTCGATTTTCAGTGTTATTACGCCATCTTGAAACGGTACAATTAATATACATTACTTCAACTATACATATACTTATCGATAGGTAGCAAAGGATTACTGTAGTCAGTCATTCATGAACTTATGAGGATTATTACTATAGGATTACATGGTGGTTTTTACATTCTAAGAATGACAAATTGCGAACAACAGCAGATTATACAAGTTAATCAGGACAATAATTCGTGGAATAAATACATTACATAGCTTCATTAATGGTTAACATATTAGGTCTGTTTGATCATTAGGAAGTAGTGTATTGCTTATGTGTTTATGAATTCCAAAGATTCCAGCAAGTTTGGATTCGAGGCTTTATCAGCTAAATGTATATGTAAACTGTCCATTTCATGGAAAGATTGAATATTATCGAACAAATGATCATCAAATGAACCTGTTTTTTTTGAAAGTCTAAAGCATATTTTATGTTGATTGAACCTAATAGAAAAATAGTTATTATTTGGGATGAATTACAATTATTTACTGGGATTTGTTCAATTGTATTTACTTCGTGCTGATAATTTGATTGTCACAATGGTATTAGGAAGACCCTATGTATCATTGAATGAAAGGCAGCCATTTCATATGATCTAAGACTAAACGAATCTGATGGAGGAATGATATACGGGTAAGTTTTTTTGCGATAAATCTAAAGTGATTATCAACTCAGGCATTGGGGTGTTTGTGAACAGTGAAACAACATCAACCACCAGCTTCAAGTTTGAAATCTTTCAAGTTTGCAACTAGTTCCAAAGAATTTTTCACAGACCGACTAGGTAGGGCTTGGAAGTTGCTGAATTTCTTCATTAACCATTTTGCTCTGTTATAAGTGGGACAATTAATGTTTGAAATTGTTGGTATCATGGAATTACTCCCATTATAAGGCGGGATTCATAGATGAATTTCAGGTGAACAATACAGTTTAGGAAGAGCAGGATTCGTTAGTTTAATTTCGTATTTTAAATTATCGGAGATTTTATTTAATGAACCAAGGTTCAACTTTGGCATTTGGAAAAATATTAACTACAAGAGGATTCTCGTATAATTATCAATTAATTTTCAAGTTTTTCAAATAAATTATTCTGAAGAAACAAATATTAGAGCATATTAGTGAAAATCAAACTGATTCAAATCTACTTTCATTCAATTTTTAACAAAATCGTTCACCAACAACAACAAAAACGTAAACTAAGCTTTACACCGTACTTTAACTGCTTATTACAAAGTGCATTGAACCAGAAGTATGGTCTAGCTCTAGACAGTCTAGAGGCTAGTATATACTCGACTACCACTCAGTAGGCTCGGGTTCGATTCCCAGAAATAACATTTCCCTAAAACATTATTAATTTGAATTTCATGTAGTTGTGTGAAGATAATGAAATAAATAATTTATTTTATTATCTTTACACAAATGCGAACAGTATGTTATAGAATGTGAAACGATTATGGAAAAATCAGTAACCATTGACTTTGCCATGCACACTATTTATCTATTCTCCAAGCGGCATTACTAGTGTATTCTTGTACTTTCAGTTATATGTTTGAAGGAGACAAATATCGTCTGCATTGCATCGAAGTGGAAAGTGCAAAGGTCTTCATTTATATCATTTGAAATAATGGAACATGCCTCGTTAGCATCCTTCACTAAATCTACAAAGTTTTACAGCCTTGTCAAGAGAAAATCAATGAACGTTGCAGAGCATTAGCATGTGAACCGTGTTGTACCTTATTTATAATATGTTTGCCTTCAAAATTATGTTCCAATTCGTGGATCTTCTTTGCTTGGTTTTCTTCAAATGTGATAATGGAATAGATTCCAGGGAAATACGTGGAATGTTTGTTTTTAATGTAGCAAATACTTTACCTTCAAAAACAAATCCCATTTTACTTGCGAGATGTGTTTAGTCTGACTATACCGGAGAAACCCGTTTCAATAATATCACGGAATTTTCATCTCGAAAGTGGAGAGAAATCTCATTATGTATCTCTCTTCAGATGCAGGTTCAGTTGAAACTTTTCAAATTTCACCATTTATCCTGGAATAACTCTTATGGATGAAGCCGTTACTACTTTTAATTCCTAGATAAAACGTTGTTTTAACTTGTTTTCCCATTCATCTGACAAAGGTCTAGAGTGATATGAAAATTCGTTTCGATTGAGTCTTGAACAATTATTCATCGTGGAAACGTTTCCTGTATTGCCGTAACATATTTTTGTTTCAAGATGTCATAAGACTCTAGTTCGAAATAAAATGCTTAAATGAATTGAATACAATGGAAATACTGTTTTTGTTACTGTAGTTTATGTCAATTGTAATAAACTATTAGAATGTAACGGCCCCTACATTTATTTGCAGTATTTCTTCAGTCACAGGGACGAGGAACTAATAAACAGGAGAAAGCGTATTTGTTTTTCGAACAATACATAAAAGATTTGCTCGTGACCAATTTGTTATGATGGCAGCTCATTTAGGTATCTACCTGTTTGAAGTAATATTTTTGATAGTCTCTGCGGTAAGTTCCAGAATATGGAAGGGATATCTAAACCTTAACACTATAACAGGATGTGACATAATTTTTGATCATCAATATCAACATAAATGAAAGTGAAAAAGCTATATGTATTCAGTTTTATTTTTATTCTCGATTTAATGAATTGACGGAATCGCTTGACAATTAAATAGATTTCTTTAGTTTTCTGAAAAAGTTTTATGATATAAAATTATTTTTTGAGACTGCTTTTGAACAAGGGACACCTTCATATTTTCTCGTTGAGAATAAAAATCTGCATCTCTTATTACAAGCTTTTATTCAACTTGCCTTAGTTGTACGTTCGCGTGAAATTTTGCAAGAGAAATTTGACCCACTTCTATTCGTCCGAATAACTTGAAATTAGACAATTGTTCATCGTTCGGATAACAATGCATTATGAAATAATAATGAGAAAAAATAAGACGGCAAACGAGTGTTGTGATTATGGTCCGATGCTATTCATAATTGTCATATGCGGGTTTTCGGGGTCCAAAATCATTGTTTTTCAGTCAAAATTCAAAATAAAAAGTCAAAGATTATCATGAATGCACATAGTACCTATATGTGGTGATTCAATACACCTTATTATATTCACGGCGAGATTTTATGTTTATATTCGCCGGTTAACCTCAGTTAATTCATCATCCGGAGAACCAAATAAAGATCTGTTAAGGACAAAGCTTAAGAATAATTGATATAATTTTCCTAATATCTATCGACTCTTCTCTATAGCGTCCTAGAAAAAACTTCAAATTATGAAATGGACTGTCTTTGGAGAACTCGCGATTTTTCGTAAATTTATATTTCACCTTAGTGGTAAAGAATTCGGAGTAATTTTCCATTATACTTTCAACACTGGTTTCCACATCAGGTTGTCCTATATTCTCAGGCATCAAAAACCTGAAAACATCGTTTCTTTAAATCCTCCTGCCCATTATTCCAATTCGTTGCATATTGTACCCAAAACTTAGTAGTAACTAATTCGATGGTTTTCATGCGATTCCTAATGCAAATCAGCAGTATTTTCGACGTACATTATTCTATTTTTCGATTTCTCATATTGGGAAAATCAGCATTTTCTCAATCAATTTCTTACCATTTGTTTTTCGCTTCAAGCAAGAAATTGTTGTATGTGCTTTCGTTTCTGAAGCCTGTTAATTTTCCCAAACCCGTTAAAATGCAGGCTTGTGCAATGATCAAATTCAATTATTCTTTCTGCAATTGAACTTGTACAGACAAATATGAATATAAAAAAAGCATGAAATAAACATTAATTTCTTTAAATAAAGCCAACAACATGTTAAGTACAAGTTTTAAAACACGCACGTTAAAACGTGTGTAAAGTAACTTTTGTTTACAGAAACTGTTACCATTTTACAATCGAAAATGTTTTTACGGGGGATCTAATTCATAATAACCGTGACACAGACCCAGAACAGGTCTGATTGGTTGAAATATCATGACCTCTACTAGGCTCCTCTTGCTTCTCCAGTACTTGTTGTACATTTCATACCAACGCCGAGCGAACATAGAGACGTGTATACTGGACTAGTCAAGAGAGTTAGATAGTGCTATAATAGCGGTCATATTGGAACATGATTTCAGCAAACAGAGTTATTGAATGAATGTTTACCGCTCGACAAATATTAAGAACCTGACTCACATTCTAGAGATCGCTTTGCAAGGCGATCTCTATTGTCATGATCATGAACTATACGTGACTGTCACATAGACATAAGACAGAAAAAACGTATTCTACGTTATTCGTTTTCATTTAATGAAAACTGCTATTTTTTTACTCAACGTAATTCTGAACTAAAATGTTAACAAAGTCGAAACATATCAGTTATTCCACTGAATAAACAAGTAAGTAATATCAAATTGAAAAACAAACATAGCACCAGGCCACCACTGCATCTTAAGTCAGCCATCAGTTGCTGGTTATTCTGCAAGCAGAGAAAAGTGGGACTGTTTAACGCGATGTTGTCATGTTCTATTAGCAATGATGAGCCGTTCACGGTGTAAAGCCACCTGTGGACCTGTGTGTTGCAAATTAATACCGCGTTTGGTATAAAAGTAAGTCTTGATTCTTGAAAGGGCAGGTAAAAATCGATGATGAAAATTATTTAGTTCTTCTCTTATTCATTCCTATAGAATAAGAGAACAACTAAATAATTTAACTGACGGAATGGGATCTTATAATAGTGCTCTGTGCTGAATTTCTCAAATGAGTATGTATCGTAATTATTATCCTACGATATCACATTACAATTTTTGAAGACTTTCACCTCGTACCTGTACCGGATTGAGAAAATTAGCTCACTTCCGAGCCAATTAACATTTGTCGTCAAATTCCAGAGGCAAAAGTTCCTTTCCACTGCCAAAAGGGGACGAATAGAGGAGTAGGGTTCTGAGGAATTGCACATATTTACTCTAAGAAACATAATTTCAATACAAATTCAAGAATCCTGAACACTGAATAGAGACAACACCCAGTAGTCAGTAGAACGCGAAAAACAAAATGAAAGTTGACACTATTGGCAGTTTGGCGTCCAGTTATATTATTAATAATGATAACATTTTTCAAAATCTTACAGGTAGTCTTTTATTATTACTTATCGCACACGGCGACGGGAGTCGAGAGAAACAGTAAAAATAAAGAAACACGCATGATCAGCAAGTGATCATGGCGTAATGCGCCCATGTTCCTATTGGTTGCCTCTACGACTACCTTCAGATGAGTTTTTAAAATATGAAATCAGCCATTACTTGATGAAAATCCATTATAAACTTACATAAAATATTTATTAAAATTCTGATATTCACTTATTCAATATATTAAAAGTGACTAATTTGATGCACTTTATGATAAAATTCGCGAGATAATCTCGTCGATAGTACATAATAAATTGTTGAACCAAAAGAAAAAGCTAAACGATTTCATCAAAAACAAATGTAACAATGAAGTTGATATTTCAAATAATATAAAACCAAACACTTCAGTAGATGAACACCACGAGTTCGGGACCAGGATATCCGGTCTCCACTTCCGGTCTAGCTGTCGATGTGCATCCGGTGCATGAGCTCGTCCTTATCAGTTTTGAAAGGATGTAGGTGATAAGGATTTTATTTTATTTGTAAAGAGTATACAGGGTGTGTTCAAAAAGTGTGTCACATGTACAGAGTCATGTGACTAACACATGGCAGCATGGCGGTCCTAAGGTCCAACTGTCATGGCGACCATAAGGTCCAGCTGTCATGGCGACCATAAGGACCAGCTGTCATGGCGACCATAAGGACCAGCTGTCATGGCGACCATAAGGACCAGCTGTCATGGCGACCATAAGGACCAGCTGTCATGGCGACCATAAGGACCAACTGTCATGGCGACCATAAGGTCCAGCTGTCATGGCGACCATAAGGACCAGCTGTCATGGCGACCATAAGGACCAGCTGTCATGGCAATCATGAGGTACAGGTTGCTTCGTGTAGGTGTCACCACCAAGTGACAGCTGTCATGGTGACCATAAGGTCCAGCTGTCATGGCGAGCATGAGGTACAGCTGTCATGGCGAGCATGAGGTACAGCTGTCATGGCTACCATAAGGTCCAGCTGTCATGGCGACCATAAGGTACAGCTGTCATGGCGAACCCAAGGTACAGACTGCTTCGTGGAGGGGGCTCCGCCACCTCTAGGAAGCAATCTGTACCTTTGGTCCAAAGGTACAGGCTGCTTCATGGAGATGTCACCACCACGTGACAGCTGTCATCGAAGGTACAGAATGCTTCGTGGAGATGTCGCCACCACGTGACAGCTGTCATGGCGACCCTTGGGTACAGGCTGCTTCATGGAGATGTCGCCACCATATGACAGCTGTCATGGTGAACCAAAGGTACAGGTTGCTTCGTGTAGGTGTCACCAACACGTGACAGCTGTCATGGTGAGCTAAAGGTACAGAATGCTTCGTGGAGATGTCGCCACCACGTGACAGCTGTCATGGCGACCCTTGGGTACAGACTGCTTCATGGAGATGTCGCCACCATATGACAGCTGTCATGGTGAACCAAAGGTACAGGTTGCTTCGTGTAGGTGTCACCAACACGTGACAGCTGTCATGGTGAGCTAAAGGTACAGAATGCTTCGTGGAGATGTCGCCACCACGTGACAGCTGTCATGGCGACCCTTGGGTACAGGCTGCTTCATGGAGATGTCGCCACCATATGACAGCTGTCATGGTGAACCAAAGGTACAGGTTGCTTCGTGTAGGTGTCACCAACACGTGACAGCTGTCATGGTGAGCTAAAGGTACAGGCTGCTTCGTGTAGGTGTCACGTGACAGATGTCATGGCGGACCGAAGGTACAGGCTGCTTCGTGTAGGTGTCACCACCACGTGACAAAGACTGCTTTGTCATTGTTTCAATCCGGCGACCATAGTTTACGAACGATGATGACGTCACTGCTTCGAACCGATGACAGTAACTGATTCAATCCGGCGACCATAGTTCACGAACGATGATGACGTCATTATCGTTCACGAACTATGATGGGCTAATGAGGAATAAAATGTGAATAATCATAATGATTGTATTACATTCATACACATGTTTTTTCGCATGATTCAACACATGCTTTAACATTCAGACAAGTGTTTCAACATTCAGACACGTGTTTCAACATTCAGACACGTGTTTCAACATTCATACACGTGTTTCAACATTCAGACGCGTGTTTCAACATTCAGACACGTGTTTCAGCATTCAGACACGTGTTTCAGACACGTGTTTCAACATTCAGACACGTGTTTCAGCATTCAGACACGTGTTTCAGACACGTGTTTCAACATTCAGACACGTGTTTCAACATTCAGACAGGTGTTCCAGCATTCATACCTATTTAACATGTATTTGATACCTGATTTTGACAGAACCGTAGAAGCACCTAACCGCGCGATCAGACATACACAATATAACATCATCATCTAGTATATAAACAAATGCTTATTAACATATGTTCCAGTATGATTTCGATTCGCCTTCAGGCATGATGAAGATTGTTAAGCAAAAAGACTCGTTGAGTATTATGAACTTAGGGTCAAGCAATGAGAATGTTGAACAACCACAACGTCACAGCTCTTTGCTGCCTAATACTCTACGAACAATAATCTGTGGTTCAAGTAATTGTGGGAAAACAAATGTGATGTTATCTCTATTGTTAGATGCAAACGGTCTGAAATTTGAAAACGTGTACATATATTCAAAGTCTTTACACCAACCAAAATACCAGTTACTAAAGGAGACATTGAAGAAAATTGAGGGGCTTGGATATTTTCCTTGTACCGAAAGTGATGAGGTCATAGACCCCACAGAAGCGAGGCCTAATTCAATCATAATATTCGATGACGTGATGTTTGAGAAACAGGAGAAAATTCGTGCTTATTTTTCAAGAGGGAGACACAACTCAATTGATAGTTTCTATCTTTGCCAGTCTTTTGCTAAATGTCCAAAACATGGATTGCGCGACAATGCCAATTGCTTGATTATTTTCAAACAGGATGAGCTCAATTTGAAACATATATTCACCGATCATATAAGTACCGACATGTCACTCGAAAAATTCAAAGAGATATGTAGCGTATGTTGGAAAGATAAATATGGATTCCTTATGATAAACAAAGACTGTGATATGAACAAAGGACGTTATCGCAAAGGTTTTGATAGTTATATATACATCTAACATGTATATATACTTTCATTTGAAATAGACAACCCGCTCAGCATGGACGTGGGTGTGAGTAACACGCTTAAAGAAAAACAACAATTGAAGAAAAAAATTTGGGAGTTAGCAAACGTTGTGAGGAAAAAATATATGGCTGTGAAATTGGGTAAAGCTGAAAATGATGAGATTCTAGATAATATGTTCAGGAATGTATCTAAACCTCTGGAGGAAATTGCGAAAAATGCTGAAATAATCAAACAAAATTCGTTGGTTGAACCTAAAAGTATTGTTTCTACAGCAACACAAATGGAGAACATACCAATCCCAAATATTGTAACTGAAGGGGAAGAGTTCGTATATAACCCCCAAAATACTGAGGAGGATGTGTTTACCCTCGAACCTACTATCGATCAGATTCGTGAAGAATTCAGAAAACATAAGAAAGATAATGCAGAGGCTACAGAGGAGTTTCTGCAACAATACCCCACATTAGCACGTTATTACTTGGAAGGATTCCTATTGGATGATGATGTCAAGAAATACGATGATAGAATGGGATTGCAATATAATTCAACTTTAGACAAATGGTTCATGGGTAATCAACCTATAGAAATTGATAGTGAGAGTAATATAATTATCAAGGGTACTCCGTTCAAGGGTACCACAGGACTGTATAATTTGATATTTTATAGAGATGTTCTACCTGATACTTACACTGTGGAAGATGGGAAAAATTACAGTCAAATGATGGAAATGACTAGTGCCCATAGGCGTAATAACGATCCAGCTGATCGAATAAGAAACATTGTAAAATACAAAAATGTACTGAAACCTTTGATTAATTCCATGAAAAGACCCAGAGCCAAAACATACACTGGAAATGCATATATCAAAAATGATATGCTTGAATATAACGAGAAACCTATCGAATATGTTTATTGGGATGACGTTAACGAAATTGTGGATAGACTGAGACTTCTTGTTGCATCCTCGCATGCAGGTAACCATAATCATCACAATGAGATAATCTCTATAATAGAAGAATTGATAGAGGCAGGGGTAATTGAACAAAAACCAGGTGTAAGACAAATTCATCTCAGTTATAAAGATGGTTTCAATGGATAAGTTTGGCAGAGCCTCCTCTTCCATGTGGATATATGATACAAATGTATTTAATAATAATTTCAAACAAGTTCACGGACAAGGATTATTCCTAACGAGCGATGGAAGTTATGATATGGAAAATCGTAGATTGTGCAACGTAAAATCACCGAATGATGATGGAGATGTTGCAAATAAAGTATATGTTGATAAATTAACACACAAACTGAATCTGAAAACGGAAACCAGTCTTAAAGATACCTTCAATGTTAGGGTTGATAATTTGATCAAAGATATCAACAAGGATCTGGATGAACATAACTTAACGAATGACAAGGTTATTCTCAACATTGATAAACATCTGATGGACATTCAGAATAAATATAATGGAATGGGGATCTATATAAAATCAGAGTATAAAACAATCAGTGATAGTGTGAGGGAAAACAGAAATGAATTGAAAGAGATCAATAACACATTTAACAGTGTGAACATGCGTCTAAATGACATTACTAGTAAAGTGGAGGCGTTAGAACGACGGATGACATCTGTGGAACCTTCTAAGAAGAGACCCTCATCATCCACAACAACAAAGCAGGGCTCTGTGAAACGTATATCTCCAAATCCTGTGAATATACCCAAAAAATTAATTCTACACTAGATTTCCACATTGATAAGATGAGTAGAGAACAAGTTGTGCATGAGCTTCATAAGCCGAGTAGGAAGAATTTCAAACGACGCAGAACGATCATAAAAGGTTTGGATGATTTGTGGCAAATGGATCTGGCAGAAATGGGTAATTACGCTCGTGAAAATAGAGGATTCAAATACATTTTGATTATGATCGATTGTTTCTCGAAATTTCTATGGACACGCCCGCTGAAAACGAAATCAGCCAAAGAAGTTCGGAAAGCGGTCAGTTCTATATTGCTAGAAGGACATCGTAAGCCTAGGAATCTGCAAAGCGATCAGGGAAAAGAATTCTTCAATAAACACTTTAACGATCTAATGAAGAAACATAATATCAATCATTATAATACGTATAGTGTGAAAAAAGCAGCCATTGCTGAACGTGTCATTCGAACGTTAAAGGAATCGCTCTACAAACATTTCAGTCTCAGCGGGAAATACAAATGGCTTGATATACTTGAAGAAACCACAGAAAAATATAATAAACGTAAACATAGTACTATAAATATGGCTCCAATAAAAGTGACGAAACAGATTGAGAGCGAGATATTGAAGCGATCCTACTCACACATCAAGTTAGCTCTGCCTCACAAATTCAACGTAGGAGATGTGGTACGAATAAGTAAGGCTAAACATATTTTTGAGAAGGGATTTACGCCCAATTGGAGTACGGAATTATTTAAAATCATCAAAAAAAAATTACCAACCCGGTCACATATCTACTAGAAGATATGACCAACGCACCAATCAGCGGCTGTTTCTACGAGGAAGAATTACAGAAAACAAAACAACCCGATGTGTATTTAGTCGAAAAAATATTACGAAAGAGGAGGTGTCAACAGTATGTGAAATGGTTGGGTCTAGATAATAATCACAACAGTTGGATCAATAATTCGGATCTCGTTCAATGAATCCATCATTGACCATTTGGAGATTATTAGGAACAAACAAATAGCTGGAATATTATTGACTCGAGGGTATGGTTATTATAATAGAACAAAAATTCCGTGAATATGAGGGTGAATCAAGAGTGAAGATTATAATATTTGAAACATATATTGTTAAGATTATACTTAAGTCTTTTGTATTGAGAAAATTTTGAAATTAATAAAAAATATTATTTTGAGATCTTTGATCTTTCTCCCTCCCCTCGTTAAATAACGGTGCAATCTTGAATTTTCATCAGTCTGTATGGAAGCGTACGTAGGAGAAGGTGTTCTCAATACGCTTATAAACAAGCTCCCGTTTGAACTTCATATTCCTGGTTATCAATTCTGTGGTCCCGGTACAAAATTAGAAGAACGGTTGAGAAGAGGAGATTCAGGTATCAATCCACTCGATAAAGCTTGCCGCCAACACGATATTTCATATCTGCGAAACGGTAGTTTGGAAGGACGTCACGAGGCGGATAAAATATTAGAGAACGCTGCTTGGCAACGTGTCAAATCTAAAGACACAAAATTTGGAGAAAGGATTGCCGCTTTCGGTGTAAATAAAATTATGAAGGCAAAGAGGAAATTGGGAATGGGTATGAGAAAGAAGGTTGGGTTCGGAAGTGCAATTGTCGATGGGGTGAGAAAAGTTATGAAGAATAAGTTTGACTCATCCAATCTGAAGAAAACATCCCAAACAGCGTTGAAAGTTGCACGAAAACAATTCAAAAAAGCGGGTGGTCGGAAAAATGTTCGGTTACCAAGAGTAATTCCTATTCCAAAGACTGGAGGATTTCTACCATTTTTAGTACCTCTGTTTGCCGGCTTATCAGCTGCTGGAGCATTGGCGGGGGGTGGTGCAGGCATCGCTAAGGCCGTCAACGACAGCAAAGCAGCTCGGAAAACCTTGGAGGAAACGGAAAGACATAATAAAACAATGGAAGCTATAGCTTTGGGGAAACAAGGATCTGGTCTATATTTGAAAAAGTATCGCAAAGGTCTTGGTCTATATTTAAATAAACATCCAAAAAACTGTCAGTAAACCTACCCAGAAGACCTCTGACCGATCTCGATCTACGGAAACTAGCAAAAGCTCTGAAAATTCCCCATTTTAGAGGAGTATTTATGCGTGATGAACTACCATCCAACGGACCATGGAAAAACGAGCGTGGAATAGTTAATTTAGATAGCTCGGACAATGGAGGCACTCACTGGGTTGGGTTTAATAAAGTCGGTGATACAGTTTTATATTATGATAGTTTTGGCAATTTACGCCCCCCTCGCGAACTAGTGGATTATTTCAAAAAGTGTAAGATATTATTCAATCACGATAATTTTCAACAATATAACACTTATAATTGTGGTCAGTTATGTTTAGATTTCCTCTCTAACTCTTCAGTTGTGCTCGACTAACCCTGCATTTATTAGTATATAAATAGATTGTTGGTAAAGTTTGCATCAATCATGTCTCAGACGTTCACTATCACGGGTAAGAGCTCCCGCTTATCTGTAGATTTCCACCCACCTATAGAACTAGATCCTCATTCATATTATTCTATCGCACTTGTTGGCTTGCATACGTACAATAGCATTCCGAACATTGAAGAAGGTTTTAATAAATTTTATTATAAAAATGTGAAGGGTGAGGAAGAAGTAGTAACTATACCTACGGGGTCCTACGAGTTGACAGACATCGAGGATTTCATACAAAGTGCAGTTTGTGGGATAGGAGTGAAGCAAGAAGAACGTGACCGGAAATTATCAATAAAATCTAACAACAACACTCTACACACAGAGCTGAAGAGTGATTTTGAAGTGAATTTTATTCCTAAAGATAGTATAAGCGAACTGTTGGGATTCAGCAAAAAGAAATTGACATCTCGCGAACTACACGTATCTGATCGACCTATAAACATAATTAAAGTTCAAACAATACGTGTTGAGTGTAACTTAACCGCAGGAGCATATTATAACAATAAGATAGCTCATACGATATATGAGTTCTCACCTCTTGTACCACCTGGGTTTTCCATTGATATAGAGCCGAAGAATCTTATTTATCTACCGGTCATCAGCAAGACGTCCTTCGATAACATCACGCTGAATATTTTAGATCAGAATTGGAAACCGGTAAATTTTCGTGGAGAAGAAATTATTATACGATTGGAATTGAAAAAGATCGTTAGGGATTATACCTCACAACAATAAATAATAATCCAATACTCACCACCACTCATTATATGAAAGGAATTCAACTGAGAAGGTTGCAGTAGCCATCACTTGAGAACATGGGTTTGGATTTCAGCAATAAAAGACATCTCCATAGTGGTCATCAGTCATTATCTACAACGAGCTCGAGGGAGAAGGTTGCTTCTGCATCACTATCATTGGAAAATATCAATTTTTTGAAGTCCCTTGGTTACAATGTCGGAAAAACTTCAAATATTCAACGAGCCAAACTTCAATGAAGACATCATCCGAGAAGAAACTCATACCTACTATCCCCACACAACATCTTTTGGCAACAGCGATGAAATTGAGATATTAATCAATCAACAAGATGTGTTGGTAGATTTGGCCTCGTCTGCTTTATTCATCGAGGCAGAATTCCAGCCAGAAGCAAGTGGTGATGGTGAATGTAAACTAACGAATAATTTCGGAGCGTTTCTCTTCGAATATATCAGTTATGAATTGAATGGAAAAGAGATAGACAAAGTACGTGATCCTGGTATTGTCAGCACCATCAGAGCTTATCTAACATATGCCAAACATGAATCTATACCTCTAGCTATTTCTGGATGGTCATTTAAGGATGTATTGAGTTCAGTCTACAATAATAAAATCAATTTATGGATACCGTTGAATTTTCTACTAGGCCTATTCATTGACTATAACAAAGTTTTGAGTGGAAAACATAAGCTGCGCTTGATAAGGTCTCGAACCGATAACGATTGCTATACTAATAGCACAGGCACGAAAACGGCTAAAATAAATGTGAAGACGATAGCATTAAAAGTGCGACATGTGTTTCCAAGTGATCAAGTTAAATTTCAAATGTTGGGGAATTTGAGTGCTGAGAAGCCTATTTTGATTCCATTCCGTAGTTGGGATCTGCATGAAAATCCGTTGATGAAGGAGAGCACTCGCGACATTTGGGCTGTTAAAACTTCAATGAATTTGGAACGACCCAGATATGTGATTCTAGCTTTCCAAACTGATCGAAAAAATAATCCTGTTAAGCACAGTGCATATTTCGATAATATAAACTTGCTAAATGTTAAATTATACTTGAATTCAGAGTGTTATCCATATGAAGCAATGAAATTGAATTTCACCGACCAGCAATACGTGGAAGCATACCAGATATGATTTCCAGAAATCATTTTCAAATAAAATAATAAGCGAACCCATGTTGGATTATATAGCATTCAAGAATAGAGCAATTTTTGTGATTGACTGTTCAAAACAAAACGATGCTATAAAGTCATCAACAGTTGACGTCAAACTAGAGATGGAAAGTTTCCTGAATTTCCCCAAAAACACCAGGGCTTATTGCATCATCATTAACGATCGTATAATGGAGTATTCTCCGATTACAGGATCAGTTCGGAATTTGGTGTGAAGAACCAGGTGATGAATCATAATGTTATAATTTATGTTCTAAATGATGTACTATCAAAATGTATCTTTCCCAATAAATGTTATTATTATTATATTTGATATTTTATTTCTCAAACGGTAGGTGGTGATGTAAACATCCGACGATCATAGTTTGTAAACTATGGTAGTCGGTTGCTGGAAATGAAACAAATTGAAACAACTAGTGACGTTATCAGTCAGTTATCAACGTTTGCAATGATATCGAAACGGAGAGTTACCCCCCACCCTCACTATTCACGTTCACGTTCTCACGTATGTAAGAGAGAATCATTTCAGAAAATGTTCAGTTATAAAAATGAACTTAGCAGCGTGCGTTCGTGATTCAAATGTGGCTACATGGTCCACCAACAATTTTATTAAGTTAACAGTTAATGAAGTGTGTCTAAAATTTGGGATCGATATAAGAAACGATGAAAGAAACTATTTATTTTGGAATATTCAACTAAACCAACGCGTTCTGATGAATGAAGATCTATTGGATTGGTTAGGTTATCGCGGCAAAAAATATCATGCTAAAAAGGGTGTTATAACAAGATTGTTGAGGAAAAACCCGCATATACACCATTTAGAAATTTGTGATAAGACTGATGCACGAAAGAAATATTATGTTCTAGATGCTATTGATTTCGAATCATTATTGATGCAAATGCGAACTCCTAAAGTCATCGAGTTACGTGAACTGTTTTCGTTAATGAAATTTATTATGATGAAATATTGTGAGTACGAGAAATTCTATGAACAACAAGAACGTGAAAGAGCTGAGGAACGTGAATGTCTTGCGAATGAACGATCTCAACGCTTATCTCAACAAATTCAAATGAATGTTATCACCTTACGGAATAACATTGCACCAAATATTGTTCCACCTCCTATAAATTTTGGAAAGAGACGAAATTTAGGTAATTACTTTGTTTTTTATAATAAAATTTATATAATATATATTATTTAGGATTATATCGAACATCGAATGATATGAGACCAGATGGGTACCTAATGCGTCGACAGGAGGATGGTTGGCGTGATGCCGACAGAAAATTACAAAATCGGGGAATGCGATTAATACGTGAATGGTCTAACATATCTCATGCTATCGATATTGGTAACGAAGTGAAACAGAATTTCCGCCGCGATTTGAAATGGTATGCAAGAGGAAATATTATTCATGCCGCAGAAGAAGAGGGGGGTGAACAATTGATTAGTGATATCAACATCGAGTCATTGATAGAATGTGTTATCAATCACTAAAATAAAGCTTATGAACTAGCAAATGATAATGTCAATATATTATTATAATTATCATTCCTTTTGTTTTATTAAAACACTTATATCTTCATACAATCATTTATTTACATGGTAAATAGCCTTCTTTACATATTTAACAAACATTTTCAACATTAGTACTGATAAAGAAGATAAAATTGCATACAAAATTGCGAAAATTTTAGAAATTTCTTCGTCTAGTGAGGATGATGTACGTGTGGATGGTGTTGATATTGTCTTTTGTATGACATGTGGTAAACATGATGATTGTTGGAGCAATTGCCATCCAGCCATATCTCCCTCACTCCGATCAAAGAATAAAAGTTTAAGTTTATAATGTATGGTGGTACGATTATCTTGAGGAATGTTGAATGCGAATACCTCTAATTGATTATCGTTGATTTTTCTAAAATTCATCGGAATCCATTCGGTACGGTAACACCCCCCACCACCATCGGTTGCAACATCCTTCAGACAAATATAAATGCGCTCCACGTGTTGGGGAACGTTTGCGTATAGAATACCATTCAGAATTGTGGTTAGAATCACAAAATTTGTTTTTAACATCCCCACTCCCATCATTATCTTCCCTTTTTGCACTTGTAAATGTATTCAACAGTCTTATAACTTTTATTTTATGTTCGTAAAAATTCAAGTCTCTTCTTAGTTCATGAACTTTCTCCACAAATTTTCTAAGTATACGTGTGTATTCTTCAAAAGATATATGCATAATGACACATTTACAAACTTACTGGATATCTTTATCATAACCTCCAACTATTCACATTTACACATAGAGTATCATTATTATTACTCGCATTTCATTCCTCATCTGACCATCATAGTTCGTGAACGATGATGACGTCATCATCGTTCGTAAACTATGGTCGCCGGGTTGAATCAGTTACTGTCATTGGCTTGAAGCAGTGACGTCATCATCGTTCGTGAACTATGGTCGCCGGATTGAATCAGTTACTGTCATCGGTTCGAAGCAGTGACGTCATCATCGTTCGTAAACTATGGTCGCCGGATTGAAACAATGACAAAGCAGTCTTGGTCACGTGGTGGTGACACCTACACGAAGCAGCCTGTACTTTCGGTCCGCCATGACATCTGTCACGTGACACCTACACGAAGCAGCCTGTACCTTTAGCTCACCATGACAGCTGTCACGTGTTGGTGACACCTACACGAAGCAACCTGTACCTTTGGTTCACCATGACAGCTGTCATATGGTGGCGACATCTCCATGAAGCAGCCTGTACCCAAGGGTCGCCATGACAGCTGTCACGTGGTGGCGACATCTCCACGAAGCATTCTGTACCTTTAGTTCACCATGACAGCTGTCACGTGTTGGTGACACCTACACGAAGCAACCTGTACCTTTGGTCCACCATGACAGCTGTCATATGGTGGCGACATCTCCATGAAGCAGCCTGTACCCAAGGGTCGCCATGACAGCTGTCACGTGGTGGCGACATCTCCACGAAGCATTCTGTACCTTTAGCTCACCATGACAGCTGTCACGTGTTGGTGACACCTACACGAAGCAACCTGTACCTTTGGTTCACCATGACAGCTGTCATATGGTGGCGACATCTCCATGAAGCAGCCTGTACCCAAGGGTCGCCATGACAGCTGTCACGTGGTGGCGACATCTCCACGAAGCATTCTGTACCTTCGATGACAGCTGTCACGTGGTGGTGACATCTCCATGAAGCAGCCTGTACCTTTGGACCAAAGGTACAGATTGCTTCCTAGAGGTGGCGGAGCCCCCTCCACGAAGCAGTCTGTACCTTGGGTTCGCCATGACAGCTGTACCTTATGGTCGCCATGACAGCTGGACCTTATGGTAGCCATGACAGCTGTACCTCATGCTCGCCATGACAGCTGTACCTCATGCTCGCCATGACAGCTGGACCTTATGGTCACCATGACAGCTGTCACTTGGTGGTGACACCTACACGAAGCAACCTGTACCTCATGATTGTCATGACAGCTGGTCCTTATGGTCGCCATGACAGCTGGTCCTTATGGTCGCCATGACAGCTGGACCTTATGGTCGCCATGACAGTTGGTCCTTATGGTCGCCATGACAGCTGGTCCTTATGGTCGCCATGACAGCTGGTCCTTATGGTCGCCATGACAGCTGGTCCTTATGGTCGCCATGACAGCTGGTCCTTATGGTCGCCATGACAGCTGGACCTTATGGTCGCCATGACAGTTGGACCTTAGGACCGCCATGCTGCCATGTGTTAGTCACATGACTCTGTACATGTGACACACTTTTTGAACACACCCTGTATACTCTTTACAAATAAAATAAAATCCTTATCACCTACATCCTTTCAAAACTGATAAGGACGAGCTCATGCACCGGATGCACATCGACAGCTAGACCGGAAGTGGAGACCGGATATCCTGGTCCCGAACTCGTGGTGTTCATCTACTCACTTCTCTAGTAGACAAACAAAAATGTAATTCCCACAGTGAACTATTTCGAATTAATTTACTTAACAAAGACTTCAGATATGATATCCCATTCAAACACAATAATAAACACTTTGAAAACATCACCGTTGAAATAGAAGTCGCACTCAAAAACTCAGAAACTAAAATTAAATATCTTGCAAGCAATATGCTGATGAATTTCGCTAAATTAACCCCCCAAAAGCCAAAAACTAAAATTGCTAAACTACGTAATTAAAACACAGTTAAAAACAATATTGTGTTCAGTGAACCTGATTAAGGTAATACAATATTTGCAATAAATAAACACGCATATTTAGATAAAATTGATCAATTTTCAGACCCAACAAAATTTATAGAATTAAAATCAGACCCTACAATAGAATTCCAGACAAACATTATACACTTGCTCAAACACATCAATATTTTTACCGAATATGAGAAATCTCATTTATAAGACACCAATCTTCAACCACCTTCTCTATATGGCTTATTAAGAATTCCCAAAGACAATACTCCTATAAGACCCGTCTCTTCGGTAAATACTAGGAAAATAATTGTTCGGAAACGATTCTTCGGAAACAGTTCTTCGAAAACCATTTCTCCGAATTACCCTTTAGTCATACGTCAGTTTTCCGAAGATAGAATTGTTCGAAAAATAATGTTCAACCAGAAAAGGGTATACAGGATATGACTATAAAATATAAATGTATGAAACAACACAAAAGAAATGAATAGTCTTTCATTGGAAACGACTATAACTTAATAAGTGATATTGTATGCAATACCTCTAACATATTCTAGTATATTAGTGGAATCAAATTGTTCCGCTAATCGTTGGATCCTTTCCTCAGTGTCTCGATATTTTCTTGTTGAGGATACTGATGTTTCGCCTGCTATGTATTGTTTTATTTTTCTTCATTTAGTCTCTGTTCTCTTCCAATTGTTCCAATGAACTTCCAAATGTTGGGCTGACTGGTAGATGATTGGGCATCGAAACTTATATTGCGACCTTCCACAGCATTATTTGTTCTAGTCAATCCACTGGGAACTGTATCAATTCACATAGTGTGTGGAAATAGTGGACCCGCAGACGTTGCTGTTTCGTGGATAGTCCTATTCAGGTATCCTCGAAATGATCAATAACATTCTGGGCCTCCGCAGGTAAAGTGTCACTATCACCAGCAACTGAAATGCTTCTTCTAGATATTGTAACGGCACAAAGGATAAGGCGTTTTGAAATCTCATTTTCAGAGAAAAGTCTCCATCTGTCTCATACTTTTTCTTGCTGTAGTTTTCTGTAAAGACACTGACAAAAATGAAAGAAAGATCTACGAACCCGAGTTTCCGAAAGGTTTGTGTTCGATGCCTTGAATGTTGGAGGGTCTGGCATTCGGACATCTTTCCATTATCCGTTGTATAACTCCTGAGTAAGATTATTCAGTTTTGTCCGGCAATAGTTCATAGATCAGGAAAATGGAAATATTTTCCTTCAATCCATGAACTGTATATAATTGGACGAACAGATATGGTACGTTTTTGAAGGTATTCATAAACCAGTAGCTAAACCTTTCCAATAACCTTAGAAAGTGTGAAGTTGTAAAAATCAATATTCGGTCTTCAGTAGGCCCTGAGTCAAGCATCAAAAATCTTCACCTTTCATTGTTTGAGTATGCCCGGTCGTGATTGGGGCAAATGTGCTTCAGCAACGTTCCTCCTTCGTACGTTCTTATTGTCCTCTTCATGCAACTAATGGATGGAATGTATTCTGCACAACTGCTGCTGACTGTACCAGACAATCAAGACACAATATAGTGCGGAGTATCTCTTGAAGCGGCTGTTGTGGCTCGTATCCACTCCATTAGTTTTGATACATCTTCAATTGCAGCGTTTGCAGCGTGATTATGCTCCCCAGTTTTCTTGTATAATTGTCCTCCGTCGATAAAAGCTCTTCCTCTGCAACTCCTCTTCCTGGTTCCAAATTGCTCGCATTTTCAATAGGTCCTTCCCAAATGGGTATCCGTCTTGGATCAATTTCGGGTTTGCTTGATAGAAACTCTATCTTCAGCTTATCAATGTCAACAGTTTGTCTCACAGTGAAGTTATGATGAGAACAATATTTGGAAAGCCCCTCTTATATATCTACCCGGCATTAGTACTCATTGTCATCGAGGTAGATAATCCACTTTTTATTGAGATACACAAGTATTTCCATAAATTAGTATTAATACTTACCTTTCATTAGATCCAACCTGTCCTTTTCAATATTCGAAGGACAGCGATGATTTCTTATCATCTTTGATATACAAAGCAATTAAATAAAAAAATTACTCATTGTCATTGGGGTATTTAATCCGCTTGTTATTGACACAGGGATTTCCATAAATTAGTATCAATATTCACCTGAGAAGAAATTGTCTACAAGGATACGCTTTACCTAAATGTTTCATGTCATTATTTTATCTTCGGAGAACTGTTCTTCGAAGAATACTTTGTTCGAAGAAATGTTTTTCCGAAGAATTGTTTTCAGAAGAACTGCTTTCGGAGTATTGTTTTCGAAGATTTGTTTCCGAAGAACTTACTTAGAACCTGTTTGTTTATATATCGATGCTCCCTGTGAAAAAATAACGAGGAAATTTAGTCAACATAATATATAAATATACAAACTTGAGCCCTCAATTCAGTATGAAAAATTCATTCCAGTTGATAGAAAAAAATTAAAATAAAGAACTAAAGACAAGAACCTAACTTTACTTGACGTCAAAAACCTTTTTCCGCGTATTCCCGCACAGTCTGATTGAAGAACATTTAAGCCGCAATAGTAATACATTATCGATAATAGTACAGGAAATATTTTGTTTAATCTCCCTTTGCATAGACCACAATTACCCTACGGCTAACAATAAATATTACAGACTCTCCATGGGTTCACCATTATCTCCTTTACTAGCAGAAATATATATGAATTACTTAGAACATCAAACACTAAATTCAAAATTCCAGTACTTGTTTATATATTGGTATCGCTATGTAGACGACCTAATCGCTTACATTACAGGTAGTACTAGGCAAATAAATTCAATTCTTACCGATATTAATAACTTACATCCAAATTTAGAATTCACATTGAGATAGAAAACAACAAACCCGCCCGCGCAGATATCACCATACATAACACTTCTTTACACCCGCAATGAAACAAGTTAGCAGCATATTCTTCTATGATACATATATTAGTTAATATCTCATTATTATATACAGGATGTCCTCGAACTGCAGGGCTAAAATAAAACCGAAGACTCTTTGATTCGAAAAAAAATTGATGAGCCTTTTTACTTTTGCCTCAAGTGTCTTGTTTAGCCGGTAGAGGGCTTCAAATTTGCAAAAATAATTTTGTTTTTTCGGTATAACTTGAGAACGTGATGGAGGACTTTTACAATATTTGGCAGGTGAGTTACTGTCAATAATAGCCGTTTTTGACAGCGGTGCTTAGAGCCTTAGAGACCATAGAAATGGCTCAAACTTGAGGATGTAACGGGAAAAGTGTCCAGAACTGTTTTGTGCTCAATGTAATTCACTCTTTATTTTTTATGTAGATAGTTTATCTAATTTGAAAACTATTTTTACTCTTAAAAAATTTTGATAAAATCAACGGATTAGCTTGAAAAAAATAATTTTCGAGTCTCTGCAATTTTGGCTTACTAATTTTACTTGATTAAAATACCTTAGTTGCCTTTGCTTTTCTAATGTCATTTTGGCATTTGGAGAATTTATTCTCAAAACTGTCAGTTTTCACTTTGCTTTCCGTAAAAATTTTATAAAATTATGGCTCAAAATTTCACTAACACTGAAATGGTTAATATCTCGGTAAATCACGAATAATAAAAACAATAGAAATGGGGAAACGATGTGATTATTTAGGAAAAACAAATGCTTAATTAAATGAAACAACAAAACTTTTTGGGAAATCGCTTAGGCATCAATTGTTCGAAATGTTGCCCATTTTCCTGAATACACAAATTAATTCGTTTCAAGAAATTGGATTGAACTCTGGCTAGTACTTCAGGATGATTCTTCAATAAATCCGCTTCATGATTAATTCGTTGCAACAATTCCTCTCGTGTGTTTACTGGAGCTGCATAAACTTTCGACTTCAAAGCGCCCCATAGAAAGAAGTCGCAGGGCGTCAAATCAGGGGAGCGGGCCGGCCAGTTCACTGTTGCATCGAGTCCTCTACCTATCCAGCGATCTGGATATTCCGCATTCAAATGTCGCCTCACAGCTAATGTGAAATGAGGAGGTGCACCATCATGGATAAACCAGGCCACGACGAATGTGTAAGGGCAAGTCTTCCAACAGTTCAAGTAGCGTTTGTTCCAAAAAGTTCAAGTAGTTCTCCCCGTTCAATCGATCGGGTATAACGGTAGGGCCAATAATAAAGTTATCCACAATTCCAACCCAAACATTGATTTTAGTTTTATTCTGAAAATATGTAACTTCCGTTTCATGAGGATTTTCATCAGCATAGAAATGTTCATTATGGAGGTTAAAAAGACCACATCTCGTGAAAGTATCTTCGTCCGTGAACAGAATTCTTCTACAAAAATTGGGGTTTGCGTTTTGTCTTTGGACAATAAGCCGACAGAAATCTAGCCGATGACCTGGATCCATGGGCAATAAGTCTTGAACTGTTTCAATATGATAGGGATACAACAGTTCTTCTTTCAGTACATTATGAACTAATGATTTTGAGGCTCCAAGGTTATCCCAGGTTCAGTTTCAACCGCTTCCAGTATCGCTTCTTCGAGCTCTAACGTTCTTCTTGTCTGTTACGTCCAGTTTCTCTGCGATTTGCTTCAAATTTGCCAGTTTCGCGAAGGTTTGCCGATTTGGAATTCTGCGATGCGGATATCTTTCCCTTCTCCGGCCATTGCAACGACAAAGTCCATAAATCAATAACATATCAACCATTTCAGTGTTAGTGAAATTTTGAGCCATAATTTTATAAAATTTTTACGGAAAGCAAAGTAAAAACTGACAGTTTTGAGAATAAATTCTTCAAATGCCAATATGACATTAGAAAAGCAAAGGCAACTAAGGTATTTTAATCAAGTAAAATTAGTAAGCCAAAATTGCAGAGACTCGAAAATTAATTTTTTCAAGCTAATCCGTTGATTTTATCAAAATTTTCTAAGAGTAAGAAAAGTTTTCAAATTAGATAAGCTATCTACATAAAAAATATCGAGTGCATTACATTGACCACAAAAAAGTTCTGGACACTTTTCCCGTTACATCCTCAAGTTTGAGCCATTTCTATGGTCTCTAAGGCTCTGTGTTCCACTCTCAAAAATGGCCATTATTGACAGTAACTCACCTGCTGAATATTGTAAAAGTTCTTCATCACGTTCTCAAGTTATACCGAAAAACCAAAATTATTTTTGCAAATTTGAAGCCCTCTACCGGCTAAACAAGACACTTGAGGCAAAAGTAAAAAGGCTCATTAATTATTTTGGCCACGCAGTTCGAGGACACCCTGTATAACTCTCATTCAGAATTAAACAGAATAATATATGTTATGATAGTTATTATTCAAAATAATAAATTAAATACTTCAAAATAAACTTAATAACAAAGCTCTAAGCCTAATTTATCCGCAGATTATTAATAATACCAAATCAAATTTTCTAACATATTAAGGTAAACGCTCACAAAAAAAGACTAGAATAACAATGTTTCCTTCAAAACAACAAATAATCTACTCAAATATTGATAATTCAGGATCGAAGAAAGTTAAATTAAAGAAATCTGGAGTTTACCGGCTGAGGTATGATGAATGTGATGCCATGTACATAGGACAAACTGAACGCAAATACATTGTGAGGTTTCATGAACATTTGAGCACTTACAGACTCAAAAAATAGGACTCTAATGCACGAATCATTGAAACATTATCACTATTTCACCCTAATCCCGATATTTCACATATTCAAGAAAAAGGACTAAATATTCTGGAATTCATAGAGATTTTAAAACATTCAAAAAACTATAATAACATATAGGGTACGGCAAAATATACCCAGCCAAGTTTTCAAGTAAAAAAAAAGTAAGGGTAAGAAAAAATTTGTTTTCAATGAAAACTATTCATTAAAACATGTAAAATTATTTATGAAAAACTACATCGAGTAGATGACCGCCACGGCAAGCCAGAGAGCAGCCTGGTAGGGAAAATATCTCTACGAATAGCGACCGTTTCACGCTCTGGGATATAAGCCTTAATATGAAAGGAATACGGAAAATTAATGAAGATATTAGCAAGAGAGAAGAACCGCATAATATTTCTGGTAAGATGTAGGAATCTGCAAGTATTTCCAAATTTCATCAGATCCAATTCAAAGGATAACATGTTTAGCAAGGTGCAAAGTAAGGAGGCGTACGCTAAATTCTTAAATTCTCTTCATAAATTTTAATTTGTGCATTGAAGAAGCTTGCACAAATGTAGCAGGGTTGAAAACAAAATTTAGCGCGTTAAAAAATTCTGTTATCAGAATTTTGATCACAACTTTATCACCCATTTTTTGAAAACCAGTAGCATAATTTCTAAAAAAAATGAAACAAAATCTAAGCCTATCAATCAAAACAGATAAATAGTTTAATGAAGTGTGGAACTAATGAAAAACACAAAATCAAAAAACAAGGGTTAAAAAACCTAACAGACTAAAATTTCGGATGAGGTGCAACACACGTTAAGCTTAGGTCCCAAATTTGCATTGCTGCCTAATGATAAAAAAATGCGTATCGACAATATAATTGTTAATTTAGAATGCGGAATTAGAAATAAAAATTTGCAGAAAAAATTTAATTAGACGTAAAATTTGTAACAAGTTGACAAATAAAAAGTATAAACAGAGAGCTCAAATAGTCATAGCAAAAAATCGTTCTAACTAACACACAAAACAGACAAAAGCGTTTTCAGATATCAATAATGATCATAATACATCATTAACAATATATGCTGACAGTGATAACGAAAACTTAGGTTATTTGTGAATAATTAGACATATAGATAATTTTTTAATAAATATGAAATGTAAAAAA
This sequence comes from Endomychus coccineus, assembly GCA_958510875.1. Lineage (NCBI taxonomy): Eukaryota > Metazoa > Arthropoda > Insecta > Coleoptera > Endomychidae > Endomychus > Endomychus coccineus. The sequence continues at coordinate 143,585,740 of OY294068.1, forward strand.
CAAAAAAAATGTAAATGTGAAAAAAAAAATTATTAATTAATCTTATTTTTTTGTTTAAATATTGAAATTTATTATGTAACACCCTATAAAAACATCATGTCACGGTCACATATACACGTTCACACGTCTACATATACTCACACATTCATAAAAAACGATTATGCCTTCAGATGCATTTTAAAATATTAAAAAAACTATAATTTCGCGCGCAAAATCTATTGTACCGACCCTGTCTTATTGTCGATAAATGAAATTCCGCGCTAATTTTTTACGATGAAATTGGTTATAACTTAGGATTATGAAAGGATCTCCATACGCTGTTTCGAACTTGAGTAGCAGATGTATTTCTTTGTAATTTGTTCCAAGACTTTTATCGATAGCCCCAAAATTGAGTCCTCTAAAGGCCCAAACACCTTTATTAGAATAGCTTCATTTCTAATGTACCCAAATCGATCTGCTCGAACTTAAAATACTCGTTATGAAAACCCCTAATAGAACCTAGAATTTGGATTCCGCAAAAAATTTCTAACCTCAAAAAATTTGAATTTTTCGGTTGTTCAAAATTTTCAAAATGGCGCCAAAGCTATATCTTTAAACCGAAATGCTAGAATTTTGGATATTAGGTGCAGAATGATGAAATCTTCCGAATGAATCCAATTTAAGATCGATAACATCAGTTTTTCGTCTGAAACTCGCAAAATGCGGATTTTTCATAATGGCCGATTTTGGCGCCAAAAAATCGAAAAATGGCCATTTTTGGGTTCAAAAAATGGCCATAGTTTTTCGAGCACAGGATTAATCCAAATTTGAACTACATCATCGTGTTCAGCGTATCAAAATACATAAGAATAGATAAGAATTTGACCTCGCGGAAATTCAGACAAAAATCGTCGATTTTCCTTCTTAAATGCCTGGACTATAATATAGTGAATTCTTGATACATAATGATACACTTAAAACATTAATGTGTTACAATTTCGATTATTCGTGTTTCTGTTCGATTCGGCGACGTGGGTATTTTAAATTTAATTTAGTGCGATAAGGACCCTTTGTGCTTGATACAATTAGTTTTAGACATTGATACCTCTTCTGGAGATGGCCCTGAGACCTGAACGTACATAAAGACGAAAATAATAAGCATATGTGTTAGTGTGACCTATTTCCCAAGAATGTATATATAATTACAAAATACTAACTTACAACTCGTATTTTGTAATATTTGTTTCAAGATGCTATGGTTATAGCGAAACTAATCACATTTAATGTATTAAATTATTGAAAATCAAACATTCAATAGTAATTTCATTTATGTTCAAACATTTCTTATTTTCACATTAATAAAATGCTTAAAAAACATTTTCGCTAACCCAATTAGCCGTTTTACATTATTTGTTGAATCTTGGTATCATCCGCTAGGGAATGTCTCTATATTTTGCTTCGCAAGTAGTAAAATATCGAAGATGTACCCTCTAAATACCGATTTGGCAAACAATGCCGATGTATCTCTTCAGCACCGCCACTGCACACTGTAAGTTTCCGAAAGTAAGAGCTGTTTCCAAATGTGCACGCAACGGAATAGCATCAATATATAATCAGAAAGTGAAGAGGTCAAGTGAGGAATAATATTTTTCATCCAATACATAACAATAGAAATTCGTGACGCGATTTTCTCACGAGCAGACAGGCAATGACCGTGAAGATGCTCCTCTACGAGTGTCCTTTATACCTGGGGCTATTGCAACCTCTTATTACTTAGAGGACCTCAAATAGCTCAACATAATTTGCATAAGAAATGCATCTATTAACTGTTGAAGTTGAACTACAACTGACGACTTGGTTGAGAATGCTAAATAGTCGCGATCAATTTTATATGATTATGGGTTTGATCATACATTGATCGTAGTTGCGAATGTAAATTGTATGGTTGTAACAGTATTCCCGTGGCTGATTAGGTGGACGATCGTCTAGCGATTCCCTTCCAAACTCTTACTTTTAACAATAAGGTCACTACTCAAGTTTAGTTATATGTACAGTTTTCCCATATAATAATTAATCAACTTTCAAAATAATAATTACAATTATTCAAAAGTACTCTAATCACTTTTTGAGAATAAAATGTAAAGTTCATGACAGTGGCGTTTGGTGAGGCAATATCTTTAATTTGGAATATAATAATCATAATAATAATATTTATTCTCAGAAAAGAGTATATATTAAATATTGAACATTTTATTTATAATTGTAAATGCACGTAAGGAGAGCTTATATGTGCTGAGAATAACTCAACTGAATAACATTACTTAAAAAGTAAGTAAGTAAGTAAGTAAGTAAGTAAGTAAGTAAGTTTAGTTTATCATGAACATATTATACGTCATTATAAATATACAAATATTCACATAAATGTATAGAGTTCGACTAGTCGATCTTCCACTCTTCCAGAAAAAATAAAAACATAATATACAATGTAATCAATAATGATACGAGTTATATGTAGCATGATAAGTATTATGCAACTTATTAAATAATATAATTCTAGACGTAAACTTAGGTTCTTAAGAATAATTAATTAAAGAGCATAAATAACTATTAATATTATTAATCACTACTGATTAAGAATAAATTGTCTGATATTACGTTTAAATACATATGCAGATAAATTTTAGAAATTTTAAAATCGTGTTAAGCAGTTTGGGGGTCATATAGTCAGTCCCTCTGTAATTTTAAGTGTTCAAATTTCCACGCCCCTCAATTTTGGTCAATCTTTATGTTATTGGGTGTGCTCATCACGAACATGGACATTAAAAATGTCTGGGCTCTATGCTACTCGAGTTATTAGCCATTTTTTGGTCCAAATTGCCCAGACTTTGGTGTTTCTTCAATTTTTATGACAGAAAAAGTTGTAAGACATGGAAACGAGTAAAATGACGCCAAAAATAAGTTAATAGAATGTAAGGGGCCTAATATCGGGCCCAAAAACTGCGATTTTTGAGCAAAATCAAACGTTTATTCAATTATAAAATATAAGATGACTGTTTGTCGTATCAACTAATGCTGAAAATTCGTTGATTGTATTTTGTGAGTATTTTGATATGAGTTTTTCAATTCAACGAAATAATAAACTATCACAAAGTAACGGCTTCCACAATTGAAATTTTTCAATTGTTCCATATTTGCGAAGGAATCGCTCTTTTCGTAATTTTGCGATTGCGGGACAAAAAATCAACCTTTTGACCCAAAACAAAATTCAAACGAAAGATATTAATGGCTCCCATCTATGAACCAAAATCCAACCACTTTGGTTTATATGTGACGATTTGAGACCATTTTGAAAAAAGTAACCCCGAAAAATGAGAAAAATTTTTAAGTCACAAGGTTCGAATCAGGAATCAATCCCGAAAAAACTCATTCCAATCCTTTTGGGTCTTCCGTTATAAACCTTGGCTCAGACTATAGATGCCTCTTGCGACTATCTCGATATACTATTTTCCCCGCTTCAGCGTTTGATAGTCACATAAAAAAAAATCAACTAAAAACTCCAATTCTTAATTATAGAAAATGATGTACACTAGCGTTAACTCGGGTTCGATCACAGATTCGACCTGTTCTAAAGTACTGTTCACATGTTTGGAATTCAGCTCACAAACATACGCTGAAGCTCTTGGATTGTATCCAGAAGAGAAGCTATTCGTCTGATTGAAAATGTTACACTTACGAGTTCATTGATCGCTCTAGAATATCGTAGAAAGGTGGGAGATCTCTCCCTTTTCCATAGATATTGGTGGTCGGTGCTCATCAGAAATCGCGTCAAATGTTCCACCACCAGAGTACATTGTACATTTTCTAAGGTATAACAGGCATATCGTTTTGTTCCACCCTATTTCCTTACGTATTTTCGCGGCATCACTTGCGTATCAAGTCACCTCTGTAGTACATATATTTTATGAAACTGCTAATAAAATTCCACCATGGGAATGAAATGTCGTCATATTAGATATATGAGTGCCCAGCGATACGAGGGAACTTACCTACGAGTTACAACTCATTCTCTATTTCGAAAACTGAACAAGAGTTTGAAGAGCACATGGATACACGTGTTGTTGTAGTGATCTTCGCCACTGGTATTACCTCCCTTACTGTTTTGCTTGTAGTCCAACAAGGATATCAATAGAAAGAGATAGCATTCTTAGTCAGTTAAGTCGGGGGCCAGGTAGCTCAGTGGTAGAAGCATCGATCTTCTAATCACTGTGGCTGCCGGTCGCGGGTTCGAATCCAGCGACTGCGGAATTTTTTCGATGGCCCGAGAAAGTGGTGCGGCAAGATACAATGGGCTGTCAAGCCCGAGTGTCATCGTGGCTGCCCTGGTTGCGGGATCGAGCCTACCACACGAGGTGGATTGTTTACTGGGTATATCTGAGGTGATTAAGTTCGGGACTCCGGGACTCCGGGACTCAGGGACTCCCACACTACCTTATGGGATGTTACAGGACCATAAGGTGCCCATAAAGAGTTTCAACCACCTCGTACCCAAAAAAAAAAGTCAGTCAAGTATAAAGAGAAGATCGTGCGACGATGGGTTTCATCAGATAAAGATGGCGCTGAGTTTATAAATCAAGTGACTCCATTGTATCAAGACACGGCGCTTTACGGTTTGAAAAAATCATAGACTATATTAATCATTATGTCTCATTGATAACTTTCAAATTATTGGAGCTACGTTTCCCAAAATTGAAGTTCGGCTCCCAAACATACGCTGAAGCTCTTGGATTGTATCCAGAAGAGAGATATTCGTTTGATTGATAATGTCAGCCTTACGAGTCCATTGATCTCTCTAGAACATCGTAGAAAGGTGAAATATCTCTTCATTTTCTATAGATATTTCCATTGTTGGTGTTCATCAGAAATCTCGTCTGTTGTTCACCACTTCATTGTCAAGCTCATGACCAGACTTCATTTTTTTTTATCGACCAGCGATGTTGTGGAACTCTTTACCTAGTGAGGTCTTTGACTATGCCTTTAACTTCCAAACTTTGAAGACAAATACGAATGCCTATCTCCTCTCCCTACATTTCACTGCTGGCTCACACGATATTCTTCGAACATTATAGGTTTTCCTCTCGTGTAGTCAAAGAATATAAAAAAAATGTGTTGCCTTAAAAATGAAGTTCGTGATTGAGAAGAATCTGACAGTGGCAAAAACTTGAAGGAGTTTGAGATTTACAAAAGTTTGATAACACCTAACCTTGAACAAAAACACAACTGCAATTTCTGATGAGAAATGACAAATTGCTAATATGAGAAGATTCAATTGTGGAAGCCGTTACTTTGTGATGTTTTCTTATCATTCATCAATAATATTCATCCCAACATAAAATTCACATTAGAGACAGAAAAGGATCACAAAATAAATTTCTTAGACTTAACATTATTACATCATAATAATAGCATCTCATTCGACATTTACAGAAAACCTACTTTCACAGATACAGTAATTTGTACCTCTTCACATAGCCCCTATAGTCATAAACTAGCTGCTTCTCATTCAATGATACATAGAGCCTTTTCCCTTCCCTTATCTTAAGAAAATCTTAGTAAAGAACTAGATACAATTAAAGTCATTGCTACAAATAACGGCTTCAGTCCTCAAGTAGTTTCTAAATTAATAAATAGAAAAAGACAAAAATTTATTTACAATAGCATTTATCCCTTTATAAAATACAAAGATAACTCATTAAAATATGTTCCTCTAACTTATTTTGGTCCCATGAGCGAAAAAATTGCAAACATGTTATCCCATCATAACCTGACCATCAGCTTCAAACCCCCAAACAAATTATCTCATATTCTGTTCAATGCGAAAGATAAAACTGACAAATTTAAAAGACCCGGAGTTTATAAACTAACTTGTTCAGAGTGTGATAGTTTTTACATAGGTAGATCTTGCCGTAACATAGCAGTTAGATATAAAGAAAATTTTCGTTCCTTTAAAAATAATAAAACCGATTCTTTATTTGCAAATCATATTTTAGAAACAGGCCATACCTTTCCTAATTTGAATAATGTCCAAATTTTACATAGTCAAGATAAAACTTCAAAACTAAATACATTAGAGTCAATGCGAATTTTCAAAGGAATGAAGATGTATGATAATAAGATCCTAAACGATCAACTAGATTTATATTACTGTAATCTCTTCAATGTATTGATAACCTGATTTTAGTATTTAAAGTCTGTTAGTAAATATACCCGCACCACTAATGTCGTCACGGAATTACCTAATCACCTTACCCCTCTTTAGGTTTTCCTAGAACTATTTTATATAGCCATAAAATTTATTTGAAATCCTTCTTTAACCTATATATAGTAGATATAATATTTGTTACATTCATTTTTCGTCTGAAGATGACACGTTTAGTGTTGAAACTATAGTAACGACTATATTAAATATCAGTGATAGTAAAACAAAGTAGTTTTATTTATTATTTCGTTCATATGAGAAGCATTTCAAAATTCAGTCCGAAATTATTATTTATGAAACCCTTAAGATCCCCGTAAATTACCAATACAGTGAAGGTGCATTTTGAAGTGATCTTATTGGCACCTATACATTGAAGAATAAAAATTGAGAAAAATGTTATACAGGTTCAGAGGCCGGTGTAATGAGGTTGAATTAATATGGCAAGGATGGGGATGGATGAGCGTGATTTATAGATTTATAATGAACCTTTAACCGCGAAAGAGCGTTCAATATTTGACAAAACAACCTATTACAGTGCCGAATGAACAGTTATTACTATTTCGTAAAATAGTTTCAGCTAACCATATTCTGAATTGATTTTAATGTCACGTATTTAACTAATTAAAAGAAGACTCCAGAGGCCGGTCCAGTAAGCAGTCCGTTACTGTAGACCTCTGTTAAAAAGTAATTTCGATAGCCTTCGGTGAAGAATTTCATGCCTCAATGGATTCGCTTTATTTAAATCACATTTCAACCATGAAATGATCATAACGTAATAATTAGAATAACAAAACCGTTTGAAAAATCACGTTGCATTTATAGAAAATAAATTTTCCTCGAAAACGTTGATCCTCATTGTATGATGACTCAGTCTATAGTTTCAGTGTCCAAAATATGTAAGTCTATAATATTAAATTTGTCAATTAGAGTGGGGAAAAGTCACAATCTACACTGATTTTCAATTTTAGCGTTGATTGAAAATGTAACTCTCAATTAACGCTTTAAGACTAAGTAAGTCTACCTTAGAACTTCTCTCGTAGTAGGTACAGGAAAAAAGCTTAATTTGAAAACAAGCTTGAATTGACCGAAATATCTTGAAATTTACCGAAAAGTTCTGTTCTGTAGGGTCACGTCACAGAACGTGGAAGAAAATTAGAGTTTGCCCCATTAAATAATTTGTTAAAACCATAAACTAACTAATAATTTATTCATTGCCTCAAACTCATTCAAAAACGGTAACAAACGTTAGTTTTTGAGTTCTTTGGGTCAACATGAACAATATATTTTCCTAACAATGTTTTCGCAAAAATGTATATTTTCCGAGATATAGCCGGTTGAAAATATCCATGGGTCGAGGACAATTTTCAGAATCGGGTATCCTATTGATTTGAGAATACTTATATCATAATATGTAGCATACAAATACAATACGTTTTTGTGGGAGAATGTGTTTTCCAAAACGCATATTTCCCGAGTTATGCGAATACCCTTTTAGTACAAGGCCTGAATGCTTACTACAAAAGTCAGTGTGACGTCATCAACAAGAGGCTTAGTCTCAATGACGTGTAGTTGATATTGAATGTGAAAGGTGATAAATATGAGAATTAAACAGAGTTGTAACTCTTTATTGTGTAAAATAATATGTTGCACATGTTCCTGAGGTGTCCTCGTGTGACTGGAACGTATTTTTACCTTTATATAAGCTTGTATAAGAGTAGATGTTCATGTTAGTTCCTCCCGCGTTTTGTGCCGTACGTATGGTTTACTGACGTTTGATAGTTAATAGCTTATGGCGAAAAAATGTTGTGCTCCTGGCTGATCTACAACAATGAGCCAAAAGTTCAAATGTTTATTTTTCCTAATGAACCGGGGTAACAATGGATATCGGCTGTCCCTGTGAAAATGTTCCTGGTAACAATAACAGAACATGATTCTCATAGTGGTACCGTAGTAAGTGTATATTTTGTAAATTATTTTTAAGGCAGAACATATTGGATGCAAAATTTTTTATTCTACAAATGTGGAACACCAAAATGTTGAAGTAACCCTTAAGGTATTCAATGAATATGTTATACAGACTCTACTTCAATTTGGTTCAAATATAGACTATTCAGAATCCACAGCCCGGTTTGTTATCAACTTGGTAATAAATAATGAATGAAAAAACTTCCCTCGAATACCAACGATTAAAGAACATTCTCAAGGAACCTATCGCAAATGGTAATTCAGAAGATGATTCGAAAATCAAGTTTTTTACGAATTTATTAAATTAGTTAGATACGTGGAAGTTTAGTTCGGCTTTGAATAAATTAACAACACTGACACATCCTGCATGGTTACACACAGATAATAATAATAATAATAATTTCGTATTGTTCCAATGAGCTTAATTTAAATTACATATTGTTAGGAAAATTTCAAACAGAAACATTAGAAGATCGATTTTTCACATTGATAAATGCAAATGAGATGCAACTAAGGACTCAGTTCACGTCTGGCAACTCAGTTTAAGCAGAAAGTTCTTGTATATGTCCTAAAAAATAACAAAACTTAAGTTTTACTGTCGGTATAGCTGTATTGTGCTATAAGGTATGGGTGAACAGCTGGCATGTGATGTCACGATTGAGCGTTCAGGCCTTGTACTATAGAGAGTATTGATTATGCACGGAAAACTGACAGAAATTATAGATTCTTTAAAATTGATAGTGTCTGAAAATGAATATGTGAAAATCGGTAAATTTTCAAGTGAGTAGTCGAGTCGAAAGTCATACGGATATTTTTCGACACGCGTTTCCCACAAAACAGTCTTGTTTCCCCGTACTACATGCAAGCCATACCTCAAGACCTTAGTGCTCCAGTTATACTTATACATAGCTTTTGAGTTTTTTTTTTCTTGATGAAAGAAATAAGCAACACTGGTTATGGTAGTGCAGGACTCACTCTGAAAAACGAGCATACCTGCTAAACCCTCTCCTATCTGCATCCTTATCCCGGAACCGCGTGAGCATTACATCGGAATAAGGTATGTCCTATTTATGTGTCGAATGTGATGTATATAGTTTGATTATTTCCTATTCGGTTCTTCCTTTCCTTTCTGTATTATAATTTACTTATCATTCGTGCCAGTGAATTCCAATTTCTTTCTGAAATAAGCATTGAATTTGTCAGATTTTCCATTGTAGGGAATAACCCGATATCTGCAATACATTTATTGTGTCTCTTTTATCCAACGTAGACATTTTGTATAAGTATGATCTGGTATATCTCTGCCCTTACAATATATGAATAAGTTATCCTGTGTTATACGGAACCGTTTTAGGAAGGATCTAAAAGAAACATGACTGACAAAAGTTGTGTTACCATAAATATTTGGAATTAATTTTTTTTGTGTGACTTGCCTTAGACGTGTTCAAACATATAATTTACCATCTTTCCATAAGTCTATTTCTGGCTTGCGTCTTACTTTGTCCTTTATGAATTTTCCTCTCTATTGATTGCTCTCAGATCTATGGGAGGCCAGCCAGCTATATTACAAGCTGCCTCCTCGGATATTGTTCGATAAGCGCATATCGTAGCCAACCTCCATTGCACATTAATTTTATCTTTGTATTTTTGTAATCTGAAATAATATTATTCTTATCTAATGTTTGTTGTAATCAATTCAGAATCAGGTGTTCTAAAATTTCCCCAAATACATCTGCGATACATATGAGCCGATATATTTTTCGTTGGTTTCCTCCAAAGGAATAAATTCGATCTCTTCCAAATGAACCATTCGTAAGAGCCTCATTCATATGCTCCAAGATGATTGCTGCATGTTTCTCTGTTGTAATTTTGGAGATCTCAGCTTCAGTTAAATCAGGACCGGAAGCACTATTTTTTTCCTGTGGCGTCTTTTAGCTCATTTCTTGGAAACGGGTTAATTCTCGAAGGAATTCTAACCGTTCTTATAAATTTCTCGTGTGTCTATTAGCTCTCTAGTATAGTTCGCGTCCATTATAAATTCCACGTGTGTCTATTAACTCTCTAAAATGGTTCGCACCGAAATCTATATTTTGTGGAGGTATTCTAAGCCGCTTGGTCACTATTTTATAACCCTCGCCCCATGGATGATTATTAACTTCTTCGCACAGAAATCTCCAATTTAATCTTTTCGCCTTATTAATTGCTAACTTCATATATTTCTTCACTTGTTTGTAATCTTCTTTGACATGTATCCTATCCATTTGTGTGATTTTTGTGAATTTCTTTGCCTATTCTGTCGTGTGGGAGCTCAAACTAGTCACCACTTCACTGTCAAACTCTAGACCTGCCGAACGTCTTCCTACCCGACTTCTTTTATTCATCGAACAGCGAAGTTGTGCAACTGTTTACCTAGTGAGATCTTTCCCTGTGCCTATACGATCCAAACTTTGAGTAAGAATACGAATGCCTACCCCCTATATCTACATTCCACTGCTGGCTCACAGGATGTTCTTCGAACATGATAGGTTTCTCCCGCGTGTAGTCAAAGTATAGAAAGAAAATCTAAGTTGGAGATTTGTGTAACTCACACCCACGCAATTTTCGAACTATAAGTTCAGTTATAGATGGATGGGTGCAAAATTGCCTTGGAGCTCTGACGAATATCGAGCTTAGCCGCTTTGTTCACATCCTTTTGTCATTTGAGTGGTACTTGTTCGATGTGTGTAATATTTTCCTTCATTCATGGATACATGAACAATCACTGTTCTAGGATAATAGTATAGAATCTAGTTAACTGAATTAACCAATCAACTACATATACTTTCCGGAAAAATTTTTCCACCAAATTCAGTCGTATCTTATACATGGACTGCGACTTATTCACATAGACAATCTGATTCCATCACGCCTACAAATTTCATGAAAAGTGTGAATGAAACACCCATCAAATCATTATCTTTTTTTATTTCGCTTTCAGACTCTTAATATGCTTTGAACATAAAAACCTCGCTCAAAAACACATAAATTAAATGTCTATTTAATTTGCAAGTCTAGACTGAAAATTATCGGGTGTTAATTATTGTTCATGTGGAATTACCGATCACGGTGAGGTGGTCCTCAGATGATACATATGGTGAGAACATCGTAGGCCCAGGTACATTTTTTTATGATCCTTTTACGGTGACTACGCCTTCAATGTATTTGTTTATTTTCAACATGTCTGCCGATGATTTTGAAGAAGTTATTGCAAATATTTTATAGAATAATTTCGATCTCCAATTTGTAAATATGATTGAAGATAGTCGTCCGGTAACTGAATGAATAAGCTTAAAATTATTCGTCCGGTCATTCGTGCGTGATGCAGTAGATCCAGCATTTCTGGCGTTAACCACGTGTTCCAGTATTATCCTCTGTATTGATTAGCATTTTTATACTATAATTAAGAAACAGTCACTAAAAATACAGTTATAGGCACCTTTCATCTACCAAGTAGTCATCATCAGCTGGAAGGTCTTCGCTTTAACAGTATCTTTAATAGATAAAAGTGATTGTTTCTTATTTATAGTGTTATAGTTTATCCACAGTGTGAACTCATTTATAGTTTATCAACTTTTTTAACAAAAGAAAACGCCACGTGTTGCAACTAAAATCAAAATGCATGTGTAGGAAAATCAATTAATAACAAAAACCATTTTTCTAATAACCTAGTAGTATCACCAAAAATATATAAACATTTTCAAAGTAACCTTACGCTTACAGTTAGGAACCTACGCTATTGGAAACAAATAAATATGCAGCCGAGGTCCAACCGGCTAGGTTATCATCTCCGTTGCAGCAACAGCATTGAATCCGGTGTATCAACTGTTGATACGCTCGCCGCTAGAGGCTGCTAGGTGTGTCCGATAACTGGACGAATGAGTTTAAATTATCCGTCCGGTTACTGGATTAATAGACATACGAGGAAATAAAATAAATATTAATATTTAAATACGATAATAAACAAACATTCTCACAAAGAACTTCCAAAAAAGAAACAGTTCTTGTGTTTGAGAAAGAGGGTGTACTTTCTAATTTTTAACATACTCACTAAAACTCAACTTAATCTAAATTCTAACCTATTATGAAAAACAATCTTATCAAGAATCCAGCAAACGAATAAATATGGTTCATGTGGTAAGACCACCATTCCATAAAAAAAGAACGAAAAAATGTACGGATAAATGCTGCCAACCAGGCATTTAAAATCTTAATCTCATCTGAATACATGCCAATTTGCATAGTTATATAAATCATAACTCATAACCATTTTCGTACCCCTTATACAAATAAACAAAATCATCACTGTAGTACAACAAACAATTGAATAAGCCATCCCTTTACAAATATCACCTTCGACTATCTAACCCATTCTACCTCTTGACATATTCTGTATCCAAGACTTAGATTTTTTACAGTGACTATATTGTAATACCCTCCAGTTCAGAGGGTAGGAGATCATACAGTTTGAGGCCAATATAGGTGAAACACATTTTCCAATTGATTTCTTAGTTTTATCCTTTATACAGGATTTGTTTCTAATTGAATATTCGTGAGCCTGATAGTCTATATAATGTCTATATGAGAAGAGCCGTACTAAAGTGAAATAACCATAGAGCTGTCTTAGGTTCATCACACCGGATTCCTTGTAAATAAGTTCAGTAGGATGAGTTCTTCTCTTTTGAAAAATAACTGCAAGAATCCTCTTTTGTGTGATTTCCAGACTTTTCAAGTAGTTATTTCTAACCGATCCCCAACAATAATATCATATGAGATTTAAATTTCTTTTTTTTTTTACGTAAAGGAGGGAAAATCTTGCATAGACGCCTCAGGAGCCCGCGCCCCTGGATGTGCCAGATTCTGACCGACTGAAACCCCTCCCTCTTGAGGTTGGTTCTCCTTCCTTCAGAAGGACCTCACTGCACTTCGGTCATTAGTGTGCTATGCCTTCAGATATTCCGATCTCCTCATCAGTCCGGTGTATTATATGAAATTCAGTAGCCTTATGTAGGAGATACTTCGATTTCCTCGGGTGTAGTTTTATCGTTACTAATGTATGCCAGACGATCAACCGCGTATGCCGTGCACTGACACAACACATGCGTGATTGTTTCTTCTTCCATGTCGCAATCCCTGCATATGGGCTGATCTAGCAGACTCATCGTGCAGAGATTTTTGTCACATGGGGCGTGTCCGGTCAGGAATGCGAACTGATTCCCGATTTCTTGTCTGCTCAACGTCACTAGATGTTTCACTCGTTGCTGATGGTTCCCTTTAGTCGCTTGGAGTGCGACATCCGGGACAGTCCCTCCAATAGGCACTATGCTCTGTCTCGAACCATTTTTGGATTACAGATTTCGTTGTGACATGAGAAATGTGACATGGTTCAATCAGGGGTTGTTCCTCCCTCGCTTTAGGGAGTGCAACGGCAGTTCCAATCCCTTCGCGTCTGGTTTCCTCACACTCCTATACGAGTGTAACACTATTGGGGTTCTTTACTAGTGCTGTTGACACCTTTACACAATCGAGTACATGCTTTGAGGTGATTGTGTGGGACTCCAGTGCCTTAAGCACTGCTAGCTTGCTCGCCATGATGGATATCTGTCTATCCTCATAGGCTCTCTTCGTCATAGTTTGGCAGATGTAATTGCTAATAATTTTGCTTGGAATTTTGTCGCGAGTGTCCCTAAGTTCAAAGAAATTATTCCTCCTAGGTTCTTTGTCTCGACTATTCCAGCACCTGTACCTGTCTGAGTGCCTTCGGTAAATCATACGAAATCCTCTGGTATCATATGAAGATTATCCCCAGTATTCTCCCCAGCCCCCATTCAATATTTGAATCGTGAACGGTACGAAAGTGCGATATGCTCCTCTTATGGCTTCTGCCTGAACGGCGAGGTACAACAGCCTTCCCATCGCAGCCATTGGTGTGATCGACACTGCACTAAATTTCTGTTTACTAAAGGCTTCTATCTCTTCAGATAACTTGTTAAGAACATGTATTCCCAAAATTGTGGACTTGTGTAATCGTGGTTTGGGGTGTACTGTATTTTGCTTGGGGAAATTTGCACACTGCGATCTTAATAGACCTATTGATTCCCCTTCTGCTGCCGGGCCATTCAGAATTTCCCAATTGCAGCAGTTCATCCAACCCTGTAGCTCTTAGAAAGTTCAGGATGACGGATGCTTTCAATTCAGGTAAATCTCCTGCTTCTATTTAGTACGTTCCCTTGGGTTTCACAAGATAGTGCGTTCTGCGAGGACGTGGATAGAAGTTTCATCCTTCACTTCGCAGATCCTGCAATCTTGTTCCTCTACTAATCCGAGGTGTACTTTCACCTGGCAGTGCCCTGTTAGAATTCCCGTCAGCTTCTGAGTTTTCCAGCCTTAATCCTTGTACTTCTATCGAGTGAGGAGACCTTTTATAGTTTACTTCTTTCTTGAGTTCTTCCAGTATAGTATTGGCACTTATTCCACAGAAATATTCATGCCCCAGAAATTTTGTTTAGACCCCTTTTTTGTGGGTTGTCTGCTTTCTCGTTCCCCTCTACTCCGGTGTGTCCCGGAATCCATAGGAGGATAACTGTATTGTTCTTGCTTAGCTCGTTTAGTTTCTCTAAGCAGTTCCATACCATCTTGGAGTTGATTATGACAGATGTGATGATTGCCTTAAGGCTAGGATACTGATGCCGTCTAGACGAGACAAATTTGTCGCCTCCTCATGTCTCTTCTCATTCAGCCTTATCTCGACTCATCTCCCCTGATTTTATCTCTACTATAAACCATTACAAACGTGACGAGATATGTCGAGACACCGTCTCGAGTCTCGATTTCTTAATTTCTAAATAAATGTTTTATAGCTGTTATGCTCATTTGTCAAAATGAAATAACTAATGTTTCCCAATTTGTTGTTTATTGTGGCAAAGTTATTTCATAACCATTACAAGCTGCGCATGTTAGCAGAATGCGTATCGTCAATTTTTTTCGTGTGGGACGCGAAAAGACATGTTGCTGTGTTGCCGAATGATGACAATTATTGACAAGTTGAGGGACCTGTTCTCCCAGTCTTGACCAAGGTTACGCATTTTACCAGAATGCGTATTTTCAAGTTTTTTTTTTATGTTTAAATTACGTCACCAATACTCGTGAACTCTTTATTGCTTTATTGTCAAATGATGACAATTATTGAGAACACTGTTGATGAGAAATAATCACTCTTATCCTCTAGTAATGCTATCAAAGTATTGAGGACCTTTCGGCTACCAACTAGACATCATCAGAGTAAACTAAATTATAAATCAATGTTTATCGCCTAAGGGATTGGAATATTCGTCAATAGTGTAACAACATCAAATGAAACGAGAGAATCACCAGGTTCAAGTTTGAAATCTTTCAATTTTGTAATAAGTTCAATTTAAAGCGTTACACGTTTTTATTTCTATTTATATAGTTTATTAAAACATT
Source organism: Endomychus coccineus (assembly GCA_958510875.1). NCBI lineage: Eukaryota > Metazoa > Arthropoda > Insecta > Coleoptera > Endomychidae > Endomychus > Endomychus coccineus. Next base: position 143,601,440 of record OY294068.1, read on the forward strand.
ATGCGTTGGTGCGGCTTTGAAGTTGCTAAATTTCTTCTCTAACGATTTTGCTATGTTATACGTAGGACAATTATAGTTCCATTTGATGTTGTTTCACTACTCACAAATACCCCAATCCCTGAGTCGATGAAAATTCTGAAGAAATGGCTTTTAAATATTAATATTCCCGATAGAAACTGGACAGAATACGTGATCCTTAGATCTTTATGTATGGAGCAAAATTATTTCACTTCTAACAAAAATTACTATAAACAAACAAGCGGATGTGCAATGAGTATCACTCTCTTCTATCGGGCCAATACTTTTCCAAGCGAACCTGGAACCTTAAAATCAAAATCGAATCAGTTTCCATAAGTTTGGTATATATATGTTGACGACATTTTCGCGATTACAAGTAAATGTTTTGATTTACATGGCTTTTTGAACACGCTTTATAGCCAATTTGATTCACTGTGATTCATTGTCGAAATAGAAACAGCTGATCGTCTTCCTTTCCTTGATATTAACATCATACAAGATGGTAATCACTTGGATTTAGACATATACAGAATACCGATTCAAACAAATAGTTATACTCGGCGGATTCAGCTACACCATTTACATATAAAATAGCTTTGTTTAATAGTTAATGGTTACCACAAATCATTGATCAATAATTTAATTTCTGAACAAAAAGAAAATTGGAACTGATCAAATTAGTCAATACCTTCAAATACTGCAATGAAATTCAAAAGTTTCTGTTATCATCCTTCTAAAATTAATAAATTCCATAGTTTGTCGTGTTCAAAATGCTATGTTGATCAAACTAGAAGGAACATTTTAACTCGTTATACGAGGAACATTTTGCCCAAATGAAGAATAATGGTGAAAAATCAGCGGTAGCCGATCATATTTTGAATACAGGTCACACCATTGTTAATGAAAGCTCATCACTTTTAAAACAAAGTACAGACAAATATCTAGGTAATGTATACACAAAAAACAATTTATTAAATTCCGAATTATTTCCATTTGAGAGTAACCCATTGTTTACATTATTATTCCCAAATAGTATTTAAACAGGCACATTTTGATAATTTAGTTTACTCTGATGATGGCTATTTGACGGCCAAAGGGTCCTCAAGACTTTAATAGTATTTTTCATCAATAGTGTTATAATATTTCCACAGTGTGAACTCCTTATAGTTTATTAATTATTGAGAAGTCGAGGGATCTGTTCTCCCAGCCTTGACCAAGGCATGAACAAACGACATGCGCCGCATAGGTATTACGGTATTAGCCAATCATACAGTACATAATTTTGATTGGTTGAGAACAGTTTCTCATCAAATACAATTAGTCTCTGTCGGTTTATTTTTACGATAGGGAATATAATAAAAGCGACGGCGACGCTTATGTGGGAAAAGGAAAGAATGGGTAATTTCCCGCATTGCATCCCCCGTCACAGAATCCACATTAATTAATTCAGATAATAATAGCGTCCTTTTGAAAGGACCAGTTTCGTTTACTTAATTTTTGTAATATTGGATTGTTTTTCAGGTTCTATTTTAGAGTTTTCGTATTTGTATTATTTCATCCTTGTTCTTAACAGAAAGTGCTATAATTAGAAAGTTGTGATTTTTCCATGATGACTTCTTTGATAACATTGAGGGGAATTCATTGTCGTATTTTTGCCATGGGAATGAGAAATATCGTGGTTTTCAAACTTCTTGTTCAGCTATTATTGTGTAGTTTGACAAAAAATAACAAAATACAAACAAGCAAAATTATTGAAATCTAGGTTTAATGAATTTCCCTCAATCTCAATCATAATTCGGAAACTATCACACAAAGGTATAGGTAACGTTGATACAGATGGATTCGGAATTTGATTGAGCTTCATCTAGTAAAAGAAGAAAATTTGATACCATTTGAAAAAAATTAGTATCCACAGTTTTGGGGCATCTTTAATTATTTTTCGGCAATAATAAATACACCATAAGAAAGATATCTTATTTCAGGTCAGATACAAATCGAAATAACCTTTCTCTATACGTTTATAAGTCAGTACAACTAACGATAGAGACTCAAAGGGCATATGGTCGTAGAAAACTTTGTATATCTCATTCTTTTTCTATTACAAATTCAGTTATTTATTGAAAACATCATAATGTATTCTGGCCTGGAGTGGTCTCATCGCACATACATAACGGCCTGTTTTGAGAACAGAGTGATCTTATTCACCGAATTATTCATTTATTGAATGGTGTATTTCGCTTTTGTTACAAGTCAAGTCACTAAAATTGATTTGTTTGATGTTCTGCGAATACCAACAATCGAAATCCGTCATTGATGAATGTTTTTTTTTTCAACAGATCTCTGGTTATATTGCAGGTGCATTGTGCATAGAGATAGGAGTGAAAAACGCCGGTATTCGTTAATAAATTGACTCATTAGTTATACTTACAAAACAAAGCGTTATCAGAATGTAAACAAAATATATTATATCTGCTTTACAATTCTTTGTAACTCTGAAAAAATGTGAGATAAGAATGATACGTCATACCTTACTGTGCATCTGATATCTCACCGAGAAAGGATATTATCAATCGTAAGCACATTTCACGGTACGGTTTAGTCTCAAAGCGAAGTTGGCGACAGTTGCGAGACGGTTCATTTATCAGTAGACACTTGATCGTTAGTTGTTTTAGCATCCCTCGTGTGGTGTCATCTTTCATAAGTATAACCTACACGTTCAACCTACAAAGAGTCCTTGTACATTTGTGTGCTTAAGTGGAGGGTGAATTTTATTAGTGTGTAATTAGTGTAATCTTATTGTTTTTTATTCCATTCACGATCAGTTCTAGAGAATGACTGCTTTCGTCAATTTTATATGAGCACCAGGTAGGTAATGCTTTAATATTTGGATATCAAATTTACTTTAATGAACAAACAGTGGATAATTCAACAGAAATATACGAATGTTTGCATGGTGGACTGCACCATCGTCTTTCTAGTTATGGAAAATCTAATCTTCCGAATTTCCATTTGAAAAAATCGATATAAGCTTGAGCGAATATCATTCCATTCATGAAAATGTATCAGTGTTTTACAACCTGTGGGTCGCGACCGCCGGGGGGTCCCGGTCGCAAGCCTAGTAAAAGTAAAAAGCGAAAGTAAGTCCTATATTACAATAAAAACACAACAATTTCAGTGTCTGTTTATTTTTATTACTTTGTCGAAATAGTAAACAAATCGTTTTCTAATTGAGCACGTTCTCTTCTTAATTCCTATGTTCACTATTGAAGATAACGTTAGTTGACATATGTGGGGAGTGGCGAATGGCACTAACAATTTCAAAAGCTTCCGTTGCCAGCTCTGGATATTCTTCTTTTGTCATAATCCAAAAGGCGTCAATCTTTTGACGTCTTAAATTCCATTGTAGGTATGTCATCAGCAACAAAATCCAAAAACATTTTCTTTCATCTTGGTGTCAGATTAGCTAGTTGTATGACCACTTATCTCCCCACTCCCTCCCGCGACTAGCTTGCACAGTGCACTTGATTTCTCGATCTGTATAGTTTCAATTGGAAGAACATTAAGTACTTCTTTTAAATCACTGTCATAATCTTATTGCGGTCCTGGGGGCGTCACAATTGTTTCACTTGTAAAGGGTTCGCGTATTAAAGAATTACATATTATTAATATTTTTTTCAAAAATTTCAATTCCGATTTGAAGCTTGTGCATGTTTACACCTATCTATAAAATTCATCTATGAAGAATCAGTAAAACTAATCTACCCAAATATAAACGAACAACATAACTCTTACTTCGGAAGTTGGAGAATAAAACTCAAATTGTACACAAAACCTTTAACATTTATTTTAAAAATGCTGACAAATTGTTTCACCACACTGTGGCATTTCCAAAGCAAGGAGTTATCAACTAAAGCTAAATCTAAAAGTATATCCTTAAATATTAGGGATTAGAATTTAGTGCAAATTGAGGGATGGGGTGGATAATGTTGGGAGTGTATCTACAAAATTGGTAACAAGTGGTAATCATATGTATCGATTTGATCATTTAATATTACATTATCATTGTTTTTTGAGTGTTTCAATATTTCTATGGATTCTAATATATTAAGTTTATGTCCTTTTTCCTGAATATGTAGAATATCGAGATTGAGGATGAAATTATGGTTATGTTCTAACAGGTGATTCGCTTAAAAAGAGTCCTCTTTTTCGAGCCTGTAACTTCTCAAATGTTCGTTGAACCTTACGCTGAAATCGCGTCCAGTTTGTCCTATATACAAAGCACTACAGTCGTCACATCTCAGTCTGTAAACTCCAGATTTCTTCAATTCATCTTTTTTAGATTTCAAGTTATTACTATACGAGCATAGGTTATTCGTAGTTTTAAAGGTGGCGTTTCTATTCTGTTTTTTAAGGAATTGAGATATTTTCAGTGAATGTTTACCTAAATATGTTAGACATGTGAAATTTGATTTTGTATTATTATTAATCTGCGGATAAATTACGTTTAAGGCTTTTTTATTCAGTTTATTTTGAAGTATTTTATTAATTATCTTGACATTATAACCGTTATTTTTGGCAATATCGATGATCCTGTTTAATTCCAAATTGAAATTATCTTAATACTTAATGGGACATTAATTAATCTATGTATCATACAATTATAAGCTGCTTGTGTGTGTGATTGTGGATGTAAAGAAGTGTTGTGTATTGTGGTATCTGTGTGGGTGGGTTTGTGATAAATAGCGAAAGAAAGGAAATTATTTGTATGTGAAATGGTGAGATCTAAAAAGTTTAACAACTTGTTGTTTCCCATCTCTAATGTGAATTCACACACAATCACACAAGCTAGCAGCATATAATTGTATGATACATAGATTAATTAATGTCCCATTAACTAAAGATAATTCCCATTTGGAATTGAACAGAATCATAGATATTGCCAAAAATAACGGCTACAATGTCAAGATAATTAATAAAATACTCCAAAATAAACTCAATAAAAAAACCTTAAGCGTAATTTATCCGCAGATTAATAATAATACGAAATCAAATTTCACATGTCTAACATATTTAGGTAAACATTCACTGAAAAGTTCTCAATTCCTTAAAAAACAGAATAAAAACGTCGCCTTTAAAACAACAAATAACCTATGCTCTTATATTAATAACTTGAAATCTAAAAAAGATAAATTGAAGAAATCTGGAGTTTACAGACTGAGATGTGATGACTATAGTGCTTTGGACATAGGACAAACTGGACGCGGTTTCAGCGTAAGGTTCAACGAACATTTGAGAAATTACAAGCTCAAAAAAGAGGACTCTAATTACGCAAATCACACGTTAGAACATAACCACAATTTCATCCTTAATCCCGATATTCTACATATTCAGGAAAAAGGACATAAACTTAATATACTTGAATCTATAGAAATATTGAAACATCCAAAAAACAATAATAATGTAATAATATTAAATGATCAAATCGATACATATAATTCACCACTTGTTAACAATTTTGTAAATACACTCCCACCATTATCCACCCCCATCCCTCAATTTGTGCCACATTCTGATCCCTAATATTTAAGGACATACTTTTAGATTTAGCTTTAGTTGATAACTCCTTGCTTTAAAAATGCCACAGTGTGGTGAAACAATTAGTCAGCATTTTTAAATTGAATGTTAAAAGTTTTGTGTAAAATTTGAGTTTCATTCTCCAACTTCCCAAGTATTATGAATTTACACTACGTAAACGCCGAAACTATAGATATACATAACTCTTGCTGTGTGTCCATATTCATTCATCAGAATTAGTGTCTGAATACTTGAAGAGAATGGCAATCCATTCTCTTTGTTTCCGGCCCAGTTTTTTAAGCGAACTTGAAACATCCTTGAAATCTTAATTAAATCAGTTTTCAAACGTTTGCCATAGATATTGGCGCCTTTACAAGTAAATATTGATTTACATAGATTTTTGAATAAGCTCAATAGCCATTTTTATTCACCGTAGAAATAGAAACAGATAACCAGTCATTATCAAAGATGGATCACTTGGAATTCAACATATACAGAAAATCCACCAAACAAATAGGTATAATCCTGCGGATTCAGTTATACCAATTAATTATAAAATAGCTCCTTCAATAGTCTTGTTAGATTATTAAATGTCTCTTCGAGCCATTGGAATTATAACAACGAATTTGAAAAACAAATAATGTTGAACAGTAGTTACCCACTGCCCACTACCTTCAAATACTTCTAAAATGTATTCAAAGTTTGCAATATAACACGTTTACAGATATAAGAACAAACTAAAAAACAGTTTAGGCAGCACCTTTGATAATGTTTCCGACTTCGAAAAATTCGGGATGTATATAATCGATTGTGAGCCGTGTTCAGAATGCTATGTTGGCCAAACCAGAAGGAGCATATTTTAAATACAGGTCAAATCAGTTTATCACTCTTGAAACACAGTAATGACAAATATCCTAATTTAATAGATGGACATGTATAAGCAAAAAAAAACAATTATATGAATTCAGATTAACCTTCAGCTGAAGGTAATCCCATTTGTACACTACTAATTTCAAATAGTATTTAAACAGACACATTTTGACTTCTAATCTAGTTTAACCCGATGTTGGCTACTGGGTAAAATTTTCAGAAATAAATCGATTCAGTTAATGGTACCTTGTATCCTCATTCATATTCTTATTACAAACCGTTACAAACTACATACCAATAATCTCATTCAGCTAATTTAGAATAAATAGTTGAGATTTAGTATGTAAAACTCACTTAAAAAAGACACACTATGTCAAAACAATTGTCGTGAATTTGTTATATTGTATTATTCATAATTTTTTTGTAAAAACAACAATTTCGTTTAATTACGTTCAATTATGTTAATTATGAATAATTTTGAGCAAGTACAGATCAAATCTATGAAGAGTATTTATTCAATTTTACAATATTTACCCCGCTAATGATAATTGATTTCGAGCATCTGACAATCCTAGTAGGCTGAATCAAACATGAAATCTTGAAGTACCTAAAAGGGAGATTAGAATGACACATTACATCAATGAAGTAGTTTTCAAGTTGATAAAAGATTCATATAAACATAATGAAATAAATGTGTGACTTGATTCACTTAGATTTCACTAATCCGTCTCAACGTAAGAACTGTGACAAATTATTGAATGTCCTCATACAAACAAAATTCTCATTTAAATACTCATTTCGAACTTAAAGATAGATGTCCTGTTCTGGGTGGACCTCTTGCAGCGAAATGGATAAGTCAAATAAAAACACACTAACGAATACTAAAGAATCTTGTAATTACATGGAATCAATTTAATTTCAGTGTATTAATCATTTGAAATTTCATTCGTGTTTGTGCAAAAATTATCTGGAATTCAACATTTTTATAGAACTTTAATCTATTGTCACCCTAGGGTTGTTAATAGACTGTATAGATAACAAATTGTCGTGACTATCAAAATATCTCATCGATACTGTCTCAAACAGTTTATATTCATCAAGACGGAGTGAGCCTAGCGAACGAAGTCATCTCTTGAGTCGGGTTTTATATGGTAAATGTATGTTCTGGTGTTGCGGCAAAATGGTGAATGCAATCCACACGACATTTACTGGCATTAAAACTCAACGTCGTACCTCAAGCGGTCTTTGAGTTATTGACAGAGCGATCCGTCGAAATACTCGACGTTATTCGCTTAGTATGTGGCCGGTGGTAAAGAGCAATAGTGCTGAAGAATCGAGCTCGCCCAACTAAAGACTGCGCCTCAAGCAACTAAACAAACTGCGGCTCGCACTTTAATCCACTTACACGAAAGGCGGATTGAGTGTATCGAACCTCTTTTCGGTTCATAAGCACATTGTTGATTCCTATATAGCGGTCGAGCGGTGACTCCTATTGTGCCTCAAGCCCAGACAGACCGGGCTCGCGCTCTTGATCGGCTTATGCGGAAGCCAAAGTAGAATGATAATAATTTGAAAAAAGCATAATTTCGAACGATTTCTTGCAAATAACTCAGCAACGTTACATTTTATCAAAAAAAGGGTCATGACAAAAACACTTACTGAAGGAGCAATATTGACCAACTTACAGCCATTATTCAATGGTTATAGCTCACTGAAGGTTGCGCTCTGTTCACTGAAAATAGAAGTAACAGAATTCAAAGTTTAATAACTGCAAATCGGAAGCTCATTCATAGGAAACTCGAGAATTTTCTTGAATTACTAGAAAATTCCTTTATAATTGCTTTTTGTTTGCCTCTCTAGCGAGGCTAAAATCAGCGAATTTTCCAAACAAACAGCAAATTAAAGTTGATGGCATTTCCAGCAGTATTGGAGCTAATCAAATTCCCCTCAGTTATCCTTATTGGAATATATCAATAATGGTCATGAAGTTTTGCCGGTATAGAATGCTGAATTTAAAAACGCAAAAACATATAAAAGTTATGAGTTGGTGATAGAGTGTGAGAACCACTATTTGAGCTTGCAAATCTTTAAAAATAAACTTCCTACGTGGTCCTTAGTTTCTTGGGCTACCTGATAAGAAAAATTATATGAGATATGTTGAAAAACCAATTACATACTATTGGTCACATTGGTTACTTCTTTCATAAAAAATGCAATAACGATGATATAAATAAATTGAATTTGCCCCCAATATTATATTTTTATCTTTGATCTGGTGATACATATTCTGGACAATACGATTTTACTCAGTAACAAAGTTATAGAAAATTAAACAATATTTAATTTCGCTTATGTGATGAGGGATGCCTCAACCAAGAAATAAAACTACCGACAAATCAGATTTTCATCTAGAATTATCTCCAGAGCTGGATTTATGGTGCTTCTGATATTCCTCTGAATGCTCTATTAGGCGGGGTAGATCGTGCTCACGATTGGGGAACTAACCAAGTGCGTCTACAAGTTCAGCTCTGACAACATGAAATTTGCTATCAGTTAAGACCCTGGGGGAAGGGTCGTCGAAGACAAGATTCTCAGCACACTGACCATTCCTGGACTTACCGATCCTGAAGAGATTGCTTCCAAAATTGCCATGTCCACTTAAGAGGTGGTACCCCGCTCGGTTTTTGCGGAAAGACAGTGGTGCAGCTATTGGAAGCCATTCTTCGATGACAGGGATGAAAGAATGTGTCACTCTGCCCTTCACGGAGTTGTCCCAGATAACTTGAATGTATGTTAGACTTACAGCCCAGCAGAAAATTTCCAATATGCGCACGTCTCAAACCTCTTGGCCGATGCCATAGACAAGAGCTGTGATAGAAGAAAATGGGAGGACGGTTCCTTAGCCAGGACACTCGTTTGGGACTGTGCGGTACAGATTATAATATCATATCTCGATTTTTAACCAATCGAATTCTGTAACCCCACAACAATATTTCAAAGCTCGCGAGAAGCACATTGTCTCGGTGGTAGATGATCCTCAAGGAATTTGAGATCATGCCGTATGTAAGTCTAATATGCCGTCTCAGAGCCTGGAATATGAATTTGACCTTAGCAGATATATATGTGGTATGCTGTCCGAAGTGAAGTTTTAGGTCTTTCACAATGCCAAGATGCTTTAACTCTCTAACCCTATGAATGTTAGTCCTACATGAAGGAATATTGGAATATTGATTAATTTTCTACAACTTAGGGTCTCATGACTTTTTCAAAAAAAAGCAGGAACGTTTCCATAGATGGCGACCTGCAGCCTAGAGTTTCTGGATTTTGACCCTACCTATTTCTCCCTTCCATGTACTTTCTTGTATCTTTTCAAAAAACTTACATTGTTTTTGGTCTAACTTTGCTGTACTATAGTATAATTCCGTGAAATGAATTGATTCGATGAGGTATAGCAGTGATAGTGATTTATCTTATCTATATTACTTTATATCTAATCTTTATAATTTTGTTGGAAATTGATATAACGTTAAATTTATTGTAATTCGTGTCCTAATCTTCGCAATCTGAAAATTCATTGAAATTATTGTCCTAATCCTCGTAATCTGAACCTAATATGAGTCAATTAGTGTTCTATTTAGCATCCAAAACGTGTGGGCCATATATTATTCACACACATATATGTAACTAGTTCGAAATAGATTGGAACATAAAATAAATTCTCATATAAATATAAATATAATAATTAAATTAGTATCAACGTAACAATAAACCATTGAATTCAATTTTAAAATTGAACTGGTCTTCACTTGTTGGAAATCCATTATATTACAAATGAATAGTATACACTGTAGAAAAATTTCAAAATAAACCTTATGTTTCGCCACACAATGATTTCTTCAGGTGAATAATTGTACTTGAACTTACAAGTGTATTACTAGTTATATAGACATGAAGAAAAAATTGTCAAAGGGGCTGACTTGAAGATTGTTCACAGCTAATTTTCGGATAACAAGAATAAAGGTTATTTTTACACTAAGGGATGAAAATCTAACAATTAGTTTGCGACAGGTTGTTTATTTGAAAGTCTACTTTAATTTGCCACATGTGAGCAAACAAGTGTGGGAGTGAAGTTTGTTAATCCTATAAATCCTAAAATTAGTACAGTTATTTTAGACGAGAAAATAGCAATTATCGGAATATCTTTGTACAGCTGATCTTTGTCTGAAACTTGTTGCAAAATGATTTTTGATGTGCTAAGAATCATTGGTCACCCAGTCTCACCAAGGAAGATTGGCACAACAATTGTTTTATTAACAAATTGACCGTTACAATTTAAATTAACAAATTTTCCAGATCCCAGAAAAATTATCATTTTGAGACAGAAATACCCTCCCGGGGGTTTTTAGGGTCTCTAATTACGATTGCGAAGTCAAAAATAACAGAATTATTCATAATCACCTGGAAATCGGTCAATTGGCAAGTTGATGATGTATAACATAATTCATACCTTTTCCTTGCAAAAAATAGACTTAATTGGTTCTTTTCAGCTAACAATCACTATACCGAATTCAAAGATGACAAGGTCATTCTTAATCGCCCGGAAGTTGGCCAACTGGATCCGAAAGATGATGGAATTCACCATAATTTAGACCATTTTCTTTCAAAAAATAAACTCAATTGGTTTTTCTGAGCTATCAATCACTATACCAAATTCAAAGATAACGAGATCATCCATAATCGCCCGGAAATTGGCCAACTAGAATCGGAAATTGATGGAATTTATCAAAATTTAGACTTTTTTCTTGCAAAAAATGGATTCAATTGGTTTATTTGAGCCAATAATCAGTATACCAAATTCAAAGATAAAATATCAATCTATATGAAGTGCATACGATTTAATGCTGTTCCATATTTCTATGACATATAACAAAAATCAGTAATAATCATATTTCAATGATAACATACACTATTTGAGGGCAATAAATAAATAAAAAGTTTTAGCTACTTATTATTATTTTTTTTACATTTATTGTTCCTCGTTACATTCATAACCATTTAGAAAAAAAATTACATCTCATGGTCTTGCAGTAAAATTTCATTTTTCATCTATCGCCTCAATGCTGCGATCATCTTTCTGATCGTTATCTAAACAGACTTCATCATCCACTGGTATAGGACTATCTAGACAGCTGGTACCATGACAGTTTGTACAAACTGATGTACACTGTAGACCACTATGTCTGAAACCACACAACTTTCCACAGCCAGTCTTACATGAACATAAGATCATCTGTAAAACTACATCCGTAGCTGGAGCTTGGTTCATGAGAATAGGTGATAATTCGAATCCTTTTTTTCCCAACCCCGGTCTTCTGGATTCAACCATAAAATGTCATAAAATTTTAAGGATACAAAAACTTTGAACTTTGGAAACCAGTCCGCAAAATATTTTATTCCATCAACTTCCGGCTCCGATTGGTAAATTTTCGGACTGTTATAGATTGATATTTTATCTTTGAATTTGGCATACTGATTTCTAGCTCAGAAAACCAGTTGAGTTCATTTTTTGCAAGAAAAAGGTCCAACTTTTGGTAAATTTCCGGCTCTAATTGGCCAACTTCCGGGCGATTATGAATGACACTGTCATCTTTGGATTCGGTATAGTGACTACTAGCTGAAAAAAACCAATTGAGTCTATTTTTTGCAAGAAAAAGGTATAAATTATGTTAAATATCATCAACTTGCCAAATGGCCAATTCCCAGGTGATGATGAATAATACTGCTATTTTTGACTTCGGAATGGTAATTAGAGAGCCCAAAAACCCCCGAGTGGGTATTTTTGTCTCAAAATAACATTTTTTTTAGGATCTGAAAAATTCATTAATTTAAATTGTTTATAAACGGTGAATTTGTTAATAAAACAATTGTTGTGCCTATTTCCCATGGTGAGAATGGGTAACCAATGATTCTTATGACATCAAAAATATTTTGCAACAAGTTTCAGACAAAGAACAAAGATATTCCGAAAAAATCTTTAAATGACTGTACAAAATATTCACCCACTCTACTAGAGTAAGACTAGACCTACATGAAAGCTTGGACAAGATCCTCAATATGCCATATAGACCCCCGATATCACTCTTTTTTCTTACTTACCTTTGTTATTTTTTGAATGTAGGACTAGTTAGTATGTCAGTCCTTTTGAAAGAAATAGTTGAATTCATATTGTTTAATTCACGTTTTATATCATTCAAAATTTACAAATGTATGCAATGCTTCTATAATTTGCCAATTTATTGAGATTCAGCTGTTTCTAATCATTCGCAATATAATAGTTTGAGACTTGAAAATGACATATAAAGGTTACGTGATTACATAAACTGATTGAACGCCCCACAATCTTCGTTACAACCTCATACAACAGCTTTTATTATATAATTCTGGGATCTAGAAGGAATCAAAATGAACTAATCAAATATATATTATTTATATAACAACTAATTAAGAACAAAACTTCAAGAAGATCGGATCTTATCTGTTAAGACAATAATGAATTGGGATGGGTGTTTTTTCGATATCTCACGTAGACAGTGACTTTTCTTTTGTTCATAGGTCAAGTCTGCATATTTCATCAAGAACTGCTCTTATCTGCTTCAAGGAGTGGAAAAGAAGGAAGGCGTAATTTTTTCGGAATCTTATGTGGAATATTACTTTCCTCGTGTTATGAAGGTCAAGTTTGCGTTATTTTATCAAGATCGGTTCTGCAGCAAAGGGTGAGAAGTGAAGTCGGGGTAGTTTTTTTTCCAAATCTCATGTAGAGTGTCCTCTTGGTTTGAAGGGGCGAGATATTCAGGTGGGGTAGTTGTCTCGAAATCTCATGTTGACCGTGACTTTTTTTTCAGAGGTCAAGTGTCAAAATTTCATCAAGATCGGTATACTTGTAAGTTTTTAGGGTTGGAAAACGAGGTTTGTGGTAGTTATTTCTGAATCTCATGTAAACAGTGACTTCACTCCTACCTTGGAAAGTCAAAAGTGCAGAATGTTATATAAATTGGTACAAACGGCTTTAAAGGGTGATAAAAGGGGTTGAGGTAGTTTTTTAGGAATCTCATGTGATTTCCCTCTTGTTTCGAAGATCAAGTGGGCGAAATTCCATCAGGCATCGGTATTGGTCTATTTTAGGCGTGGTAGCTGGGGTTAAACTATGTATCCTAGGTATAGGAATAAGATACATTGCTAGATGTGCATTTTTTTTCAATTGACTGGTTTCCTCGAATAAGTATCATGCCATATAAAAATGAAATTCCTTTGAACGAATTGATAACAATCTCAAACACTCACTTGAATATATCATTTCGAATGATCAATAGATAGATAAATAGTTAACGAGAAGATGACAAAAATAGCTGCTTACGTGACAGTCATCGATCCCAGCATTTGTCGTCCTGTCGCAAATAAGGTGAAAGCTCTATACCAACTGCGCATATCGATAAGTTGCTGCAAATTATATATATTCGTGTGATATATATTTGTAACAAAAAAAACATGGTTGTCATTACTTGCTATTCATAATACAACAATTTTCTGTTTCAATTGTTTTAATACTTTTGTGATGTTATAGAGTAATTCTACGCATACTTGATCTTCTAGGGATGAAGATCGTGGAAAGGATGAATAATTTCTGTATTTCAACATATTCCTGAATGAATCTCAGCGAGTCACCTTTGTGCAGGTGGTGTAAACAAAAAAACGGAACATCAATGCACATTGATCCCCTCAATACGCAGAGCACTCTCTGTAGAGCTATGAGCACTGAGGAGATTCAGAGACTTGATACAAAGACGGTTTTAAACCTCTTCAGAGCATTAATCGCCTACCCACTCCCGACTGGGTGTTGAGTAGGTGGCTGCTCGCTCACCTCGGGAACTTGGTGAACAGTTTCGAGTGGGAACCGATCCCGTCTACCTCTGAAGCTCGGTGAACAATCTTGAGTTGAAATCGCTCCACTAGGTGGCACGTAACGCAGGGCTTCGGCCTATGCATTAAGGAACCACTATGGTCCCCACCCTCTTAATAATAATAACATATTTCTGGCATCCAAGAAGACCCATTAACGACATATTTTTACCGCAACTGCAACCGGGAAAATACTCTGTTTTTAATTTAGTTTTCCTTGAATTGCAATCATCTGAAATTATGATAGAATAATTTCGCTCCTTGTTATTGAATTGGAAACACACTCTCTTCCATTTTGAATCGAATGATAATGTTCTGTGTGTGAGATGATACAAGAGGGAAAATGCGACCTCAACTACTGACAAAATACAGGATATTGGAGATATAATTTAATGATAAAAATTCTAGGCAATCAGAAGAAATGTGTTATAATAGAAATATACAGTTGAGATGTTGTGAAACTCTCAATTGTACTTACTGTAACGTCTACAAACAAATGATATTCTGATTGACTGGTACTCGGTGGTTGAAACTCAAGTGACATAATGTTCAAAAGTGAGGACAATTCTATGGTTTCGGGGTTTACGTAGTGTAAAATCATTCTAACAATCGGAGGTAGGAGAATTAAATTCTAATTTATATTAAACTTGTAACATTTAATTTATAATTAATGCTGACCAATTGTTTCACCACACTGTGACCTTCTCAAAGCTAGGAGTTATCAACTAAAGCTAAATATAAAATTATATCCTTAAATATCAAAAATCAATCTGAATGTGGTATTAGTTGAGAGATGGGTTAGACAATAGTTCCGAAAACGTTTATTGAGTCCTATTTACATATACCTACGTAAATTCAGTCCCACTGATAAAACCATACTACGTAAATGGAGTCAAAAGTTTCAATATAATTCTCAAAGCTTTCTTAGGAATGAGAATGTTAAGATCAGAGCTATTACAATATTTGCATTCTATATCAACAAAGTTAGATTAGTGGGTTAGATTAGGTTAGGTTAGAAACAAAGGGGGTACAATAAACAATCATTATTGGTTATTATGAGAGTGCTACGATTAGCGAGATTACAATATTTGCATTCTATATCGACAAAATTAGATTAGGTTAGCTTAGAACATTACATTAGTACATTAATCAATCATTATTGGTTATTGTGCAAATGCTTGCTTACAGAAGTGTGAATGGCCTAGGGCAGTAGGTACTACATGCTAATTATCAACCAGGTACATACCTGGAACTCATTTTACGTGGACCTCATAAACACCCGGGACTGAATTCACCTACGTAGAAAGGCAATTAATAGATCCTAGACTCAATTTACGTTGACCCCAATGATTTCGGTGGGACTCAAATATATCTCAATTTTCCAACTTATTTCAAAAAACATGTACAAAATTTCATGCACTTTGAAACTGCTTTATCAATTATATCAAATTCAATTATTGATATA
Organism: Endomychus coccineus; assembly: GCA_958510875.1. Classification (NCBI taxonomy): domain Eukaryota; kingdom Metazoa; phylum Arthropoda; class Insecta; order Coleoptera; family Endomychidae; genus Endomychus; species Endomychus coccineus. The sequence goes on from OY294068.1 coordinate 143,617,323, forward strand.
GTGAATTCCCGAGAGAATACGAACATGAGCTATTGATCTCAAAACTATACTCAGTAGGTATACATTATTACAGTGGTTGAAAAGCTACCTTACCAACAGGAAACAAATAGTAAAGCTAGAAACTTTTTTTTCTGAAGTAATTAATGTTCCATCAGGGGTGCCTCGGGGGCCACTATAGGGCCGTTGCTGTTTCTTCTTTTCATCAACGATATAAAGCATGTTTTCAAGATACTTATGTCGTTTTTTGCTTTTCCCGATGATTTGAAACTTTTCTATGTCATTGAATCTGTTTTAGATGCTCTAACAGTTTAAAAAGAGTTAACAGAACTTTTTATATGGTACAACGAAAATTGGATGGAGGTAAATGCTTTGTAATGAGGTTTTATGGAACCAATAGTTTTGTGGATTTCGATTATCATATCAATAACAATATCTTAGCTAGTAAAGTAGAAATAAGGTGTTATTATGGGCAGAAAGCTTAGTTTCAATGCAAATTGTGATTATATGATTAATAAAGCACTTAAGTCCTTGGGTTTCATAAAAAGAGTTTCTAGCGATTTTCAAAGCATTGTTTCTATAAGATATCTTTACACAGCATTGGTGCCTCCGTACTTTAAGTAATGCTCTTCTATATGATCTCCTCCTTATAATGTTCATCGCATGAGGATTGAAAGGGTTCAACATAAGTTCTTAAGATTTGCCGCCTATAGAATGGATATTAGATTTCGTGACTATAGTTTCAATTACGACTTGGTTGAATCGATTCTAAATATTGACAAATTAACTAGAAATCACAATGATCTAAAATTTTTATTCAAACTCATTAATGGGTCAGTTAACTGTCCTGATTCACTATCACAAATTAATTTCCGCAGTTCCCAAAGAAATACCCGCTCGGCTAATATTAATATATTTTAATTAATATGTTTCACATACCATATAGCAGAACAAATTACCTAATGCATTCTCCATTTTGCCGTATTTTAACCTCCGCAAATCATTATTCCAATCTCAATTTTTGGAATATTTCTTTGGTTGTTTTTCAAAGGGCTTTAACTGGCTCAACATAGATGAATTATGTAATTTCGAATGTATGTATATGTCTGTGTATATTTGCAATGTGAACTCTTTATTTTATGTTATTTTTATTCTGTTTGCGATACATTATATTTTACTAAATTTTTTATACTGTAAAAGATTTCGTCCCGTTAATAAATAGATAAATAAATGAATAAACATTTTAGTATTCATGTAATGTTCCTGTCTTGTTACCTTATCCGCAAGTTGGATTGAAACATTAATATCCAGCGTTAGAACTTAAAACAATGTTTTTCTTTCTATTAAGTCTTTCGTAAATAGCCAACAAACCGTAGGTTATAGGTACCTGCACAGTTTCTCAGGAAAAAGTCGCCCTGTATTAGAGAACAAGTCTCGTACTACTAAGACACATTAATTTTCGAAATGTGAATTATTATTTTTATAATTTAGTTCATTCTGATGATGACTACATGATAGCTGAAATGTCCTCAGACCTCACCAGCTTGGAATATGGACATTTCGGCTTGGCAACATCCACTAAAAATGTGTTGAAATTCATTTGCAACATGTTTTGTTGAATGATTTTTTTCTGTGTGACCGTGGAATCGCGAGAAATTATTCCTGTTTTGAGTGAGATAGTGAGTTATTTTGTGTGAATGTTGAATTAAAATGCCTCACCTATTTTATAATGTAGTCTATGCAAATATGCATTTCATTTTTAGTTACTGCAACTTGAGTGCACGTGGAGCAGGCAATATCAAGTTACTAGAGATCTAACTACCGGTAGACTTCGAATTAGCAGGCAATGTGTTTGGCGAATTTTTAAACATTAGTGCCTTCATCATCATCATTACGAAGGAAGGTGTAAGATTTGATTGCAGTGGACCACCATTGTCGATCAATGTATTCTACATAGAATTAAGATAGTCACGGTTAAATTTCCATTTCTACAAAAATCGCTTTGGACAGATTCCTATTATTTGTTTCATGATGGGCAGTACTTTAAGCCATATGGGACCTATCTACAGCTGCCAAAATGAATCTGGTTTTCTCAAAACGTAAAATGTGAATAGCATTTTTTCCTCAGTATTCCTTTAGCTTACTGCTCGTTTAAAATATGTGGTTCAACCACCATGACCATTTTCTAGAACACAAAAGTTGACATTACATTCACAAATATAGCTAACTAATCCTGTACAAATTATTTTCCATTAAATGTGGCTCTCTACATTAGAAAATGGTCTCTGAATTGCTGATCAGTGTATTGCGGAACTGTTACTATAATAATAATCCTCATTCCTAATAACTTCCACCCCTTGCTTGATCCATATCATCATAGATAGGTTCAACTAATTGGTCAACTAAAAGCTGAACCATATTCATGTCTATACCTCAACCTTCTAGTTCCGTCGCTGTGCAGTTGCGATTTTTATTTTTCCAACATCTCTATTTTATGATTGATGCTTATGGTTTTTGGGGCGCTGATCACGGATATGTTAGTTAAAAATTCGAAACCCTGATGTTTTTCGAAATATTGCCCATTTTAAGTGAAAAAATGATAATTATTGGGAATTTTCGCCTTTTTTTATGTTTTAAACGTAAAGAACGCATTTTATGGAATAAACTGCTAAGAGCAAAGTTGTAGAGAAAGTCAAAACTATCGAGCGCGGCTATATTTTTTCGTCCTTCTTCTCTTTCTTAAAGTAAAATTTTTTGGAAAGGGGCTGTAAGGTCGACGTTTTAGGGTTAGATAGAGTAAAGCCAAGGCCCACTAAGGGCCCAAACATACAAATAGAGATATATTTCGAGTACTACTTATCAAAAAAAGGGTTTGGAATACGCTTAAAATGGTCCTCTAATTGAATACAAAAATTGAAGTTTATACAAGTTTTCTAACTCGAAATTTTTAAAATGTTTTTCAGATCCAAAATTTTCATTAATAGCCTAGTTTCTCTTATTTACAAGCAGAGTGGTTGGATTTTGGATATATTATAGAAGGCATCAAACTCAATTTTCATCTTGGTTAGGGTCGAAAGACCAATTTTTGGCGCCGCAATAATAAAAACGATTTTTCCAAGATGGCGGATTTTGCCTAAAAAAAGAGATAGAGATGAAAAAAATTGGGTCGAAATTAAATATAAAATTCTACTTTTCAGCAGGAAATAAGGTTCCTGAAGCAAAATCACGAGAATGAGCCTTTTATCAGGCCTATCTTGACTTATAGACTTTAATTTGACTTCCTCTACAACTTTGCCTTAGCAGTTTATGCGATCAAACGCGTTCTTTCCGTTTAAAACGCAAAAAAAGGCGAAAATTCCCAAAAATTGCCATTTTTTTACTTAAAATGGCCAATATCTTCGAACGTATCAAGTTTTCGAATGTGATTAGCGCCCCCAAAAACATAATAATCGATCATAAAATACAGATGCAGAAAAAATAAATTTCCTATTTCGCAATGAATAAAAAAACGACCGTGCTATACAATATTCGAAAGATAATCTCAACACAATCAAAATTCTCTGTTTATACTTTATAGCTCAAAGTAAACAAGTGAATCCGTGATCAGCATTTGACAGTTACGGAAGACGACAACTCAAAGATCATCAGCATTAGTGATCGGAATATTCAATCAGGGAAAAAATAGCGCGAAAAAAAGAACTATCACTTTTAAAGCGTCAACAGCAGAACATAGCGGTATATAAAATCGATGCTTACCGGTATCGTATTAGCCACCGGGTATATCCTAAACCTGGCCATTGTTTTATTCTACTGGTTTTCTTAAATTGGTGCCATAAATTAATCAATGTTTACAACATAGCTGTAAGAAATGTATATTCAACACACCGACATACTTGAATTATCAACTTTGATTGAACATTTTTCTTTGAAATTCTTTTAACAACACTTTGATCATTATCTAGTTTGAATTCATTCAAACTACTACTTTCTTATTTTTACAGATGTGAGCAAATAACACATATCATGGAGGTGGAGGGCGAGCGGGGCCCTGAGGAAGGCTACCTCCTGGTGAGGATTCACGTGCCCGAGCTCAACGTGCAAAAGTGCCTCCAATTCCCTCGGGACCAATTAGTATGGGATGTCAAGCAGCAATGTTTGGCGGCCTTGCCAAAGGTGAGTAACGTTTTTCATGCTGTATTGCATGACTAGTATTCTTGTTGAAGTACCTAATCACATTGAAGAGGAATAATCAATGAATCAATGACAGTTGTCTCGAATGAAGTGTATTTTGAAGCTTATTGATTGTCTTATGTGAGAACAGTTTAGAAATCACTGATATATAATTGTGAAAGTTAGAATTCATTTCCAACGTTCATAATATTGAAAATAGTAGTTAGTATTAGTAAACAAACAACCTCGTCCTTATAAAATGAACATATTTTGTTACTGTTCTACTCCTCTACGTTTAACCTCATAGTTCATCTTAAAATATTCATGATATGATAATAGTCTATACCCTCAACTCTTTATGTCATATCCTTACACTCTCAATTGACCAGGACAGAAGCTTGAACATCAAAAACTAGCATTTGGAAAGTTGGTTAACCGATATCACCAAGCTTGTAATTTCCTTACATACATACAAACATAACTACCTATATAACAATTGGTTCCACTCGTTGAAAACGTTTAAAAATTATGCAGTGCTGATAGGTTGTACATTTTATTATCATCTGAAATTGTTGATTTTGGTAGTTTTCAGCTATTGGGTATTTTAGGAGGTGTGAAGAGACTTCATCAGAAATCCAACGTTATTGCTTTGGCTGTACTTGATGCACTATGTTCCCATGATAACATATACTCTAATAAATGAATGTTTCCAACGCAAAAACATTTTCAATGTTGATCTGGTGTCATGATAAACTTGTTGGAGACACATAGAAACAATATGTAGGCCATGTTTTGGGCCTCACTTGAGAACAAACAGAAACAGAAATCTATTAAATCACCAAATTGTTGGAGATTTTCTTGATAATTGTTTATTTAAACGGAATGAATTATTCGTCAATCCGAAGAGTTAAAAGGCTGTCGATACACAAACATACATGATTAATTCGAATCGGTCGCACGTGAACGTAGAGCCCAAAATATCTTTGAAATATTTCCGGATTATTCTACAGTCTGAGATCCAACAGGTTGGGAAGGGGTAAATATTATCCTAAATACACAAAAATTCACCCCACTGCAACCTAATATTAATGAATTTGGAAATTATTATTATATAATCTTTGCGAACAGTATATTGCGTCTGTATATCTGTCTGCCTGTCTGTCGGGATGTATGTCATGAAAAGCTTGTCTACACGATAACTCAAAAGTGAAAGTTCCTATCATATTCAAATTTAGACTATTCGGTGACGGAACCCTATTGTGATAAAGCACACCCTTTGCTAAAGGTTTGAAAATTCAAAAAACTCTGTACATTCATATGATTTAATAAATTAAAATGAGATTTTGAAGCAGCAAAATAACGATTTCGTCAGTATTATATGATTTGATAAGTTAAAATGAGATTTTGGAGCAGTAAAATAACTATTTGGTCAGTATTTATGTGATTTGATAATATAAAACTAAATTTTGGAGCAATAAAATAACTATTTGGTCAGTTTGTATAAGATTTGATAAGTTAAAATGACATTTTGGAGCAGTAAAATAACTGTTTGATCAGTATTTCTATTACCACTATTGTGAATATAATTGTCAGCAAAAATTAATTCATATAATTCATATTTTATTGATCATTCATCAATTTAACTGATATATCTCTATCTAACTGACCGTTTTTTCTTTTCACCGGCCATTTACGATTATTGAACTGACTAGTTTTTATTCTACTGACCGTTTATTATTTTTACCGACCGTATATTATCAAACTAACCATTTGACATGAAATACTGGGAATGTGTAGTGTAATCTCTATAAAATTGAAATATTGATTATTTAAATTGTACCGAAAATGTTATATTTTTTTGATATTCAAAATATTGTCCGGCTTAGAGAATCGGATTTGTTGATTTTCTAGTGTTATTGTCAGGGATGGAACGATATAAAAACGCTGATTAGATATACCTTTTTATATGCCTTTAAATGAGAAATAGTCGCCATCATTCATTAAAAATCACTGTTAAAGAACTGAGGACCTTTCAGCTATTAAGTAACCATCATTACCGTAAATTCAGTTTACTCTGATGATAGCTAGTTGGTAGCCGAAAGGTCTTCAGTACTCTAACAGTAATTTTAGTGAATTAGGGTGATTATTTATTATTTCTTGTTATAGTGTATCCATAGTGTGAACTCGTTTATTCTATAGGGTTTCTTGTGTTGCTATCCGATTGTGTTTAATATCCGATGTATCGTTTTCGATCAACCGTGATCAACATTTTTTTTAATACCGCTGGTCTTTTTGATACAAATGTTTGAGATATTTTTTCTACAGTCATTGATGTATCACATGTGATGGTTTGAGTACGTAACGATGATTTTTGTAATTTTTTGAAGATGTAAATTATCTATCGTTAATTTTTTGCTTTTTTTTCTACAATCATTTAAAAATTTCAACTTCTTGTTTTTTGATAAACATTAGGCTACCCGATTACAGAAATTTTTCTGAAAAACTGGCTCGTTTGAAAAAAGTTTCATAAAATCTTGATGGCTGCTGAAATTTAATCAAACGACTTGAGCATCAGAAACGATATTGGAAATTTTATACTGCTATAAGAATGACCCCTTGTTATTCATATTTTCATCCATTTAACGAAAACTGTAGCTGAGTCTTCAAATCCTACTACAAAAAGTTGAAACAGATTGTATAACTAAATAGATTTAAAACGTTTTTAACAAAATGTTTCAAACCATTGCCAACCTGTTTACTAAAAACCGTTCGGCATCTATATTGTAGTACTTATGAAATTAAATTTTCTTTGTGGTGGAACGATAACTGTCAATATCTGTAAATTTATGTTTATCCACAATTTATTATTCAATCAATACCTCCATTAACCTGGTTTTTGCAATCAATAATCAAATCACCATAAAATAAAGCAAATAACGGCAGTCATAATTTTAATTGTTTTATTGAACGGTTTTCGAATCCTTTCACATTTTCCGGATACTAGCCGAACCTATATGACTCCATAACTGCCACTTTGACTGACGAAATATTTAAGTCTCTGTAATTCTATAATAAACCAATTTCGAGTGAAGCACTTTATCACTAAAATACGTTGCTTGATTGACTAAATAGTCGAAAATAGAAGTTGATAGAATAATATTCATCCATGTAGCAAGATTCAACCTGTCCTGGAGTACTTTTCACATGTTTGGAGTCCGGCTATTGGATTCTATCAAGGAGAGATAATTTGTCTGATTGATGATGTTAGACCTACGAATTCATTGACCTCTCTAGAACATCGTACAAAGGTGGCAGGGCATTTGTTAAGTAATAGGAACGTGGCCGAATGGCCACGTAGTAATCATAATCTGGCCACAACCAATTTTCGAAAATGCGTGAACAACACCTAACTGAAATAATGTCAGCAATTTTCAGAACATACATGATTTCCCCAAAATGTCATAAAATATATAACTTGCTAATTCTAATGAAGTTTTTTGGTGCTAATCGAAGAAATTTATCAACGAATGAATGACAGTTCATCAAATATACTGTCAATGAGGATTTATATGGAAAAAACATACTCACGACTTCCCGTTCTACACGTTTCTCTTACACTACACTAGGTTCCGAGTCGTCTTAACATATAATGTTTCCAGACTCGCGCATGTATGTCGGTAGAGAAGCGGATGGGTGGGAGGGGGGTGGGGCGGTGTGTTTGAAGAGATATTTTTCTTTTGGCCACCTAGTGAAAAATCATTAAAAAATGCCCTGAAAGGTGGGCAATCTCTCATTTTTCTATAGATATTTCCATGGTCGGTGTTCATCAGAAATCTCGTCTATTGTTCCATCGCGAGAGATTCCAGATAGACGGACTTAACAAGCTCAAGACTTAATTTTTCTATCGGACAGCGAAGTAGTTGAACTCTTTGCCAAGTGAGGTGTGTCACTATGCCTATAACTTCCAAACCTTCAAAAAAATTCGCCCATCTCCGCTCTCAACATTCCACCGCTAGCTCACACCATGTAGTTCGAAGATTTCAGGTTTCCCTCTCGTGTGGTCAACGTCTGGAAAATAAAACTCTTATATTAATTGCATATTAACAAAATCGTTAATATGCAATTTACTGGCATACGAAAGAACACTGTCATAGATGACACCCGTCTACTTGGAATAAATATAAAAAATGCAAAAGAAATGTAGTAAAATATTATTTTCGCTATTAAAGACCCGAAATGTGATAAGTAAGAAAGAGAAAAAAAATCCGTTCTAACTTAACCATAGCCAAAGCTACGATTTCCATTTGAAAAAAAATTTGGGCCATAACTCAAAATTGACCATTTTTCTTATATTTTCCTGACGCCACTGGATTATACAGAAAAAGCCTTGAGAATGTTTAGGTTATTTTCTCCTAACCTTACCAACAAACACGATATTTATATGTGTCTAAAAGTCGAAAAATTAAACCTTTGATTATAACTTGTGAACAAAAGACGATAGAAATTTTTTGTTTCCTCCAGTGAATTTGTCTCAAAAAAAAGTAACATTGTGACTCCTATGTTTTTATCTCTTATAGTTGGCGAGTTACCCTATACAAACATCGAAATTTGCCCACCCTGAACAGAGCCCTTTATAATCAGGCCCGCCGCTAGCTGTTTCGTCGCCCGCGTGCAATACCGATTATGCCGCCCTACGACTACTTACTCTGAGTTTTGTCGAAAAAAAGGATAATTGATGTTTTCTCATTATGGTGGGAAGATGAAACATTTATTTTAAATAATTAAGTACTTATTATTTTTGTTTACAAAAATTTAACCTCTTCTTGCCTTTACATTTGCGAAATCTTCTATCTACTTTCTTGTTTCCAAACTGTCTAAAATTTCAGCTTCAATTGAAACTATAGCAAAATAACTTAGTCTTTGCTGAAGCATTGATCTTAAATAGTTTTTGATAATTGTTAATTTTGAAAAGGATCTTTTACCAGATGCAACTGAAGCCGGCAGTGTAATTAATATTCTTAGCGCTATTGCTGTGTTCGGAAATATTGAAATTAAGTCATTGGTAAAAAGATATTGTAATAAGGTTTGTGGATCATTAGACTGGTTTTCTGCAAAATGCAACTTTAATGCAACGATTTAATTAAATAAATCAATACCGTCAACGTCTGATTCACTACTTGAATCATCTTTAAGTTTCAGATTTAAATCTTTACAATGTTTCATTAACTCATCATTGGAATAATTAAATAAGTTATTGCTAAAAAAGCCAAATACGTCGGTAAATGTTTTTAACTCGTCGAATCTATCCTTTAAGGAAGTTATTGTCTGATCTAGGATTCTAAAATAAAACTCTACTCTATATTTGATTTTGGGGTGTACTAAAACTGCATCACTGTGTTCATAGTGAAATTGTGTTGATTTTTTTCTTGGACGAATTGTATGTTTTGGTGGGAAATCTGTTTCTACGTTGAGTTCATGAGCCACTTCGGAAGCTTCTGCTAACACCGTTTCAAAGTGTTCAGCCGTGCGATATTCTGTGAACAACAATCAACTTATTTAACAAATTTATGCAGATTTGAGTATTCATTGTGGGGCTCTGCATCATTTTGCTCAGAGCATTAATTTCGTTTAAAATATCGAATCAAATTATTACCGAGCAAATAAATCTATAATATTGAATGCTTAAAGCAAGCGAATGAGATTTGTGAGATGTAGTACAATCCCATTTCGACGAATCACCACATATTTCCAGCAAAGCATCAAATATTTTTTCGAGGTTATACCGTAATGGTTTAACTGCATCGATTCTGCTGAACCATCGCGTGGCACTTGAAGCTTTTAATTTTAAATCTGGTGAATGTTTGCAAATTACCGACCACTTTTTTGTAGATGATGAAAAGAAAATGTAAATTTCTTGAAATATATTAAAGAAATTTACAGTTTCATACGTAACATTTGCTGCATCCTTCACTACAGAATGAAGACTATGCGCCGAGCATGGGACGTAAAATGCACGGTTAATGATTTCCAAAAATTTTTTTTGTAGTCCATTGTGTTTTCCACGCATATTAGAACCATTGTCATAACCTTGACCACTTAAGTTTTGAATGTTGAGATTTAATTGTGAAAATAAATCCAAAACAAAATTTAATAGAACTTCACCTGTGGACCTGGTGATCGGACAGAAACTAATGAAATTTTCACATATCTCAGCATTTTTTGGTTCATTATTTAAAATAACATACCTAAGTACAACTCTAATTTGCTCTGTCTGACTTACATCTGGTGTGCAATCCCCAAGTTGGTATCCTATGCGCGCCCTCTGCATAGGAGTCGACCGGTCAGGGGTACAATCATAGATAACTCTACTACCGGTAGTAGAGTTATCTATGGGTACAATGACTTGAATTAGGTATGAGTCGCTCGATTTGCCGCCCCCTGGGCGTGCCGCCCGTGTGCGGTGCACGCTTTGCACGCCCGTTTACGGCGGTCCTGTTTATAATCATGTTGATCTTCCTTGGACGTAAGCATGTTAGTTTATCGAATGGGGTTCTTATAACAGGCTGTCCCTCGAATTATTTTCCATATAACTATTCTAACAACGTGTCAGGGTCTTCGGGCGGTATGTTTTCGCCATGGTATTATAGTCTATATTCTTCCTCTCTCCATCCCTCAGGGATATATCTGAATACGGCTACATGTCTTGAATAATCTTTCTAGATGAAACATTGATATGTTCAGACCTCATTCCATGTAGCAAGTCTGGGAAGATCCCGTCCAATCCTGGTGCTTTGTGAGGAAGTAACTTCCAATGGCTCAAGTTGTTCGAGCTTTTTTTCTGTAAGGTGACCGGTCATCTTAAAGCTTTTTCATAGTTTCATCCCCCAAAAGGAATATCCATTTTCGAACTTTCTGAATTACAGAAATAATTCGTTACAATCATTCGCCGACACCTAAACTGAATTATTCAGGAGTCACGTTTCTAATCAGCGAATGATTATTACGTTTTCAGATAAACCGGAAATACGGTGCTTCTTGGTAGTTTCTAACAATTAAATGGTGATTATCTAGACAAGTGTAACGATGATTATTTAGTTCCACCATGCCACGCCTGACTACTATTTATTACCTTAGCGTGGATTTTAGGCGAAAATCCTTCCTTCGTTTGTTTAAGAAATTCAATGAAGCTAAGATAAAGACACGGTGAATTAGTGGTTCTGAAGCTACAAAATAGGGAATTTGCTGGTATTTACTTTTATCAACATTGTTAGAATAACACTCCAAAGTTTCCACATATCTCACTCGATTACTCTGATGTAAGATTTATAAAGAGTGAAGCAAGAGGTGATGCGACGAGTACTAATAAAAATATTTCGATTCATACAAAAGTATGGAACATGACCATAACTTGGAAATAGCCGATTGTATAAAAATAAACTTGGCAGGTTGATTTTTATCTGAACTTCTGTACTTTCGGTGTACACTCTGCCTTCCACAACTTCTTTCGTCTCTCAATATTGGCAATTTGCATTCTGTGATATGAGCAGAAAACCGAATTGCATTGGAATGTCAACATTATTTATCTCATCATCCTGTAGAAGATTATCGTATAAATTATAATAATACTTTTTGACCCAGGTATGAATTATATATAAATTCTCGGGAAAAAGGTCACACAAACACTTACGTACGTTTCAATCTTACGACCATCATCAGAAGACGTACTATGTCTGAAACTGGATTTCTTGAAACTAATGTATCAGCCCAAAGCATATTTATCGCATCAATTTCAATTTAAAATGCCTACGTCGCCGAAACGAACAGAAATAGTACGTTGTATTTAGGCCGATTTTCACAAAACTTAGGAAAAACGTTACGTGGATTGATAGAGCTTAGCGGTTTTTTGCATTCTCTTAAGAAAGGTATTTGTAAACTTTGTTACTTATGCTTGACCGGGGGTTTGAAAATTTTTTGAGTGCATTTTAGTGCACTTTTGAATGAACTTCCTCAATATTGCTTGTAAGTGCTTGAAAACTTGTAGTTAGAGGGTTTCAAGGACCCTGATTGTGAATCTGACATCAAAATGAGTTTAAAAAATACCTATCTTGCATTAATATGCATTTGAAGATAAATTTTATTATGCACTTTTTCATTTCTTTAATATTGTCTGAAATCAGTTGAAAATAGCTACTCGGGGGTTTTCGAGGTCGCTGATTACGAATCCGATGTCAAAGTTACAAGAAAATTGATAGATAGCATAATTAAATGCAATTTAACCTCGTCGTTATACCGGACCTCGAGTTACACCGGGATTCGGATATGTAAAGATAAAGCATTTCATAAGCAAATATAAAGATTTTCTTCTTTAATATCCGTCAAGTTTCCTCAAAATGTGTCAGTCTTTTTATTGAGACTTCGCCACGCGTTTATCTATATGTACCTGAAACTTTGCGCGAAGTTAGTTTATACGAATATCAACAATATTCGCATATTTTTTTTTGTCTCATCAAATCTATAGGGGTGGTTTGGGGGGTGCAATGCACCCTCACCTGGAGATGCGCTAGGCCAAAGGCGATCAGAAATACTGAAACATTGTGATAATTACTAATTTTATTAGTATGTAATTTGTCACACTGTTTTTTAATTGTAACCGTTACAGCATTGGCTTGATATAGATTTTAATATATCTGAAATGACTGATGAAGAAGTCGTTGTAGTATCCGAAGATACGGATGTTCTTGTCCTATTGATTGCACTTGCGCCATCAAATCGCAAAATTTATTTTCATAAACCACCTTCCGGTTTAAAAACTGATGAAACCTATTCAAGTGATAGTTTTGACGATTATAAGCTGTGTAAGCCGCATATTTTATTATTGCACGCATTTACCGGGTCGATACTACGTCCGCTTTCTTCAATAAAGGATAACAAGTATTTTTCAAAAACTTTGAAAAATATCCAGATCACCAAGAGCATGCATAAAAGTTCAAAGAAACATATCTGAAATTGGAGATTTATTGGAACACGGATGCCAGTTGTTGCTGATTTTATATGGTTCAACATTAAGCTTTCGCAAGCCCAACATACCTGCAGAATACCAGGTACCAATATTAGAGCTCTCACACGTCTTGAGATGTAGGTCGTTTGTCAGTGTGACCTCAAAAAAGAAAGCAATACGTCTCTGTACTCTTGTATCAACATTAGACGCCTTTACACAATATTTGAAACGTGTCTACCTACAAGTACAAAATTGGATGTATGGTTTCAAATATTGTCAAACATATCCAGACATAATTGAGGAGGACAGTATGGACGAGGTAGATGTTGATAATGTCACCAATCACTTAGCACCCTCCAAGTGGAAATGGAAATGGGTCAATCAATATTTTGAGCCGATTCCGATAACACAACCAGCAGCACCAGAAGAACTAATAAATATTTTATCTTGTGGGTGTGTGACTTATTGCGGAAAATTATGTGGTTGTAGAAAAAGTGGATTTACCTGCATAATGGCATGCAAAAATTGCAATGGGATCAACTGCACAAATGTTGAATTACCCGATACCAGACAAGAAGATAATGATTCAGATGATGAAATTCCTGAGCTGTCAGATTCAAATGATGTTTTCAATCCAGATAAAGATGAGTAACATGTACCATGTACAAATTGTTGTGAAAATATAAAAATCTTTATGTTCGCTTATGAAATGACGAGGTTAAATTTTATTTAATTATGCAATCTATCAATTTTCTTATAATTTTGGCATCAGATTCGTAATCAGCGACCTCGAAAACACCCGAGTAGCTATTTTCAACTGATTTCAGACAATATTAAAGAAATGAAAAAAGTGCATAATAAAATGCATCTTCAAATGCATATTAATGCAAGATAGATATTTTTTCAATCATTTTGATGTCAGATTCACAATCAGGGACCTCGAAACTACAAGTTTCCAAGCACTTACAAGCAATATTCAGGAAGTTCATTAAAAAGTACACTTAAATGCACTTAAAAAATTTGTGCATCAAATCCTCCGGTCAAGCATAAGTAACAAAGTTTACAAATACCTTCCTCAAGAGAATGCAAAAAACCGCTAAGCTCTATCAATCCACGTAACGTTTTTCCTAAGTTTATCCTAAATACAACGTACTAAAACACGAATAATCGAGAATTGTCAGAAAATTAAGAATCCACTGCTTAGCAATATTTTTACAATATACGAGCACATGTCAACAAAGTCTGTATATGACTGAAACCAAAAAACATAACGCTCAAGTATCTACTTTCGAACCAGATGTTAAAGATTTATGAGGTAAAAAGGTTGTCAGACCTTATTAGAAATATTACTATTTGAGCATTCTACCTAAAATATACTTTTTTAAATTAACAAGACGCATGTAGGAATTTGCAAGGGTTTTAATTAATGAAATTAGTATAAATCTGACATGACTGAATATCTGTCCTATGATTTACAGATTTAGAGTCACGTTTTATGTGAATCATCTCCAGAATAGATCTTTTATAATAATTGGTTTCCATAGTTAAGATATTAAAATTTTTGTAATCGAATTGATGGTTATAATAAAAGCAATGTTTAGCAATGGCGGTGGAATTTTCTAAGTTTTTGTTTCTTGTGCTATACTTATGGCCATATATTCTTTTTTGTGAATATTGTTTAGAGATTCCTATATAAATCTCATGGCAATCTAAACAATTTAATCTGTTCACTGTGTGGGTTTGTTTATCTTTAGGTATTTAAGGTTTTAGATTTGAGAAATATTTCCCAACACAGTTGATAGGTGTATGCACAACATTTATATCATACTTTACACACATTAGGCAATCATCTACATACCGTTTGAAGAACACGGATTTAAAATCTAATGCATTCCATAACTAGGTTTGCGATAGTAGCTGGAATAGGAGAGCCCATTGCTGTGCCGAATATTTGCTCAAAATATTGCTCACCGTATCGAAAATAAGTGCATTCTAAACAAAATTGTTCTGCATTTATGAATTCAAATTGATCTAGAGGTGTGCGATTTTTCATCTACCCAACGTTTTTGATGCTACTCAATGCTAAAACGACTGGTATATTTGTAAATAAAGAAACAACTTCCAAGGATATTAATAGATGATCTACTGGTACGAATTGATTTTTCATAAAATGCCATGAGTCTTCCAATTTTATATTATCCTATTAGATTGTTGAAAAATTTTGATAAATTGTAAGTAGGTGCTCCAATATTACTTACAATGGGTCTCAATGGTATATCACTTTTATGTAGTTTCGGAAGCCCATAGATATAAGGTGCTCACTCATTACGGCAAATTAATTTATTTTTCAATTCAAGAGGGATTATCTTATTTTTGTACTATTTATTTATTAATTTATGCATGTGATTTTGTACTGATAATGTAGGTTGAGATTTTAATTTTTTGTTAGTTGTTTCATTATTTAATAGATTTCTTATTTTGTTTTCGTAGTTATTTCTATGTATTATGATGCTTTTATTACATTTTTCCGGGTTCAAAACTAATATTTGAGGGTTAGCAACTAAGAACTCTTTTGTCTTCTTTGTGTGATAGTTAAAACGATTTTTTGCTGCGCCTATTTTTGCTTTCTGTTCATTTTTTTTACTTGTCAAGACGTTACAAATTTTATCCCTAATTTCATTTCTTTCCTCTTAATTTTTGTTTCTAATTCCGCATTCTAAATAAGCAGTTATATTGTCGATGGGCAATTTTTTGCTATCAGGCCATGCAAATTTCGGACCTCAGTTTAACGTGTGCTGCACCTCAACAATTTTTCTTAAGAGAATTTAATCATTTGGCGTACGCCTTCTTAATTGCACCTTACTAAACATATTTTCATTTAGATTCAATGAAATTTGGAAATACTCGCAGATTCGTACATCTTACCAAAAATATTCTGCGGTTCTTCTCTCTTGCTAATATCTTTTCAAATTAAGGCTTATATCCCAGCCGAAATTTTAATAATGATTCTTGACCCAATTATGAATTATATATAAATTCTCGAGGAAAGGTCACACTAACACATATGCTTAGCAATATTTGTTTTGTCTGTCCGAAACCGTCAATCGTTTAGATGAAATCCGCGAGTTTCTATTAACACGATAATAATTTCTGAATTAATTCCAGACAGGTTTTGAGATGAGGATCCATTGCAACTCTTTCGAATTTGAAAAATTTGAGGTGGAGCACAAAAAATATTTGATTTTAAAATAGTAAAATGTTTTTTTGTTATTATCTTGAAAACAATAACGTTCATCAAAAAACAGTTTGAACAGAGTGAAAGAGAATTCAATTTCCTATAAGAACGGTCAGTAATCCCTCCCGAAAAAGCTGGTTTTCTCACAAAAAATTAATCGAACACTGACATCAAATTTCAGGCTGTTCCCACCGCTGAAAGTTCTGTCGATAACGAGGCGGAGCCGAACATTAGATCATATCTTTGCTTAAACTGATCAGAGAGGGCAAAGTAAAAGTGAATTTTATTCTTGAAGACTTCAACCTTCTCATGCAGATATTACAATTGGGCATATGAGTACCTGAAATGTTTTATTCCCCTCGTCATATAACCCTTATGCTTTATTTACGGAGGAGCCGAAAATCATGGATATTCTAGTTAATATGGGATAATTACACTGAAGCAGGAATACATACCCTGTTTTCAAAATCATGCAATCAAAACTTTTATTCTAATAGTTCTGAAATTATATCCTTATTACCTTGAATAAACCGTATAGTCTTACTGAATTAGATAATTTGCATAAAGAAGATAAATCTACGTTCAAAATTGATACATTGTTATTCCGCAGTATTATGGAAATAAATAAGATTAGAAATAAAGTTAAACCATTCAATTCAAATTTTGATTTCAGCTCATTTTAGATAATTTCCGTAAACAATATAAATCTACAATCAAAATTGATTGACATTTTTATTCCGCAGTATCATCGAAAATAAATAAGATTAGAAATAAAGTTGAGTATTCAATTTAAATTTTTATTTCAGCCCATTTAACCATTTCGTGAATTGTTTGAATATTTCTTGAGTACTAAGATAAAGATTCAATTGTTCGAAATATTTTTTAAGCTAAACCTGTAACGTTAAAGAAATCGAAATGTCAATTTAAACCTCAATTTATATGACTATAAATAAGAAATAATCACCCTTATTCACCAAAAATATTGTTAAGATACTAAGGACATTGCGGCTACCAAGTAGCCATCATCATAGTAAACTATTTACTCTGAAGACGGCTACTTGGTAACCGAAAGGTTCTCAGTACTTTAACAGTATTTTTAGTGGATAAGGGTGATTATTTCTTATTTATAATGTTATAGTGTATCCACACTGTGAACTCTTTTATAACTTTTTATAACTAATTTAAATGCACTATTTCGGATAATCAATCAATTGTATTTCTCGGAATTTTTTATGATTATTCCAATTGAGAAGGAGATACAATTAATGGTATAATAAAATTTTACTTCTGTGGGTCTTTATAAAATTTTGTGAATCGGCTAGACAGCACAATTTCAAAGATTGTAACAATATTTTGGGAATCTAATTTCCCTAAATAATATTTCGAGTTGCTCATATTTCTATGTCAGTCAGTACACAGTTTGCCAAAGAGCTAAATTCTGCAAATAGCGGATAATTTTCATATAACCTCAAAATTTGAGATAATCATTTGCTCTATGAATGAACGATTATTCGCAAGATCCTCCAAAATTGTATTTTCAAGAATTAATACTGATTCGAATTACTCATGTTTGTTTCTCCATTTTCAAATGTTTTATCTCAAGATGACATCACGTAATAATATGATCAACTCACTATTTCTCATTCGTATTTGATTGAACAAGAACCAAATTTTGACAATTTTCAGAAAATTTGTACAGATATATAATGATGTGAACTTATCCATTTGTATTATTCATCCTGGCTTGTGCTCTAAGCAAAGCAGGCAATGATAGTCACTATAATTGATATCAACAATTGAATGAAGGCAAGGTGAAAAGTCCCTGGAAAATAAAACAGATGGCGCCACAATCAAAAATCCCATCTGACTATTGTGACTTATCTTCTTTAACTAGAAGGCATTAAAATTTTCAGGCCGATATGTCATTCAGTTCTGTTTTGACACCTATCGAAAGCAAACAACCTTTAAGATTTTTGTAAACATGGGAAATAGTGAATTTCGGTCTTGATTAACTTACATTATTTATTGCGTGAAAAAATCATTACGCAAACCAAAGCATCGCTTTTTAAACATTATGGGGACTCCTTACCATCGATAGGAACGATTCGTTGTGGTAGTACGCCCACAAAGGACGCCGAACGTTCTGGTCTTCTAATTGAGGTTACAACTCTAGAATGGGTCCATAAAATCCATGGTATGATATTGGACAATCGGCGGGTTAAAGTGCACTGGATTGCTGAGGCTTTGGGCATCTCATCCGACCGGGTACGGAACATTTTGCATAAATTTTTGAATATGAGAAAGCTATCTGCCAGATCAATTTTCTCTCTGTTGACAACAAGCGTGACCGTGTAACAACTTCAAAGGAGTGTTTGACGATAGAAGTACTTTTCACGCCGTTTCGTAGCCCTAGACGAAACATGGATCCATCACAACACACCAGAGACTAAAGAACAGTCAAAACAGTTGACTTTTCCTGACGAATCGTTGCCGAAAAAAGCCAAAGTAGGTTTATCGGCTAACAAAGTCATGGCGACAGTTTTCTGGGATGCACACGGTATCGTCCATATCGATTACATTAGCTGGCCAAAACGATCACCGGCCGGCGTATATTATGCAGAGTTGTTGTAAAGATTCGACGCCGATTTGGAACAAAAGCGGTCGCATTTGGCAAAGAAAAAAGTGCTCTTCCACCAGGGTAACGCACCGGCGCACAGGTCCGCAGTCGCGATGGCAAAATTGCATGAATTGCGCTACGAATTGGTTTGTCATCCACCATATTCTCTAGATTTGACCCCTGCGATTCTTATCTATTTCCAAACTTGAAGAAATGACTCGAAGCAAAGAGATTTGGCTCCAACGATAAGGTCATCGCTGGAACAAACGCCTATTTTGAATGATTGCCGAAATCGTATTATTTGGAAGGGATCGAAAAATTAGACAAACGTTGCACGAAGTGTATCGGGTTACAAGGAGATTATGTTGAGAAATAAAATAAGTTTTGACCAAATAAATCATTTCTTGTTTCATTTTTCAGGGACTTCTCACCTTGCCCTATCCTAGTTTTTCGAGTCTTTTCTCAGTCAACTGTGGGTGTTCAAGATAAGGATGTATACCTGATTGAAATTGTAAACGGTAATACAGATACAGTTTGTTAAAATGGGGGAAAAGTTGCGCAATTGGAGCATTTACATGGAAGTATGAAAATTCCCTTATCATTTTTGATTTTCAAGTAATTTAGAAAAACTTTTTTGCCCGTTTCAAAATTTTCCATTGTTACCGTCAAAGATGGAAGAAAATGAAGATTACTTTTCGCTAGGCATTTTTCATCTTTCTTGTGTTCATGTCAATTTTAATATCCGACGTTTCGTTTCCGATCGACCATCATCATTTTTTTATTCAATATGGCCCTATTTCTCCAATTTTCAATACAAATTTTTCAGGTGTTTTTCATTCTACCCTCATTGCTTTATCACATGTGATGGGTGTAGAATGAAAGCAACCTCTAAAATGTATATTAAAAAAGAACAGAATCGTATTCAAAAAAAGTTTATGATCGATCGAAAACGAAAAGTCGATTATAAAAACTGACATTAACACAAGAAATCTTATGAAAAGTGACTCTGAAATGGTTTCCTCATTTTGTTCTACCTTGGACAGTAACACTATAAAAAAATAAAATAGGAAATCAGGAAATTCGTTTTTTTGAAATTACTTGTAAACCAAAAATTATATTAGAAATTTTATACTCGCATATGAATGACCCTTACACAACTTTTCCTCTGTTTAACCAAAACTGTTTCTTTTATCGTTTCCGTTATCGCCATGATAGACATCCTTATCTTGGACACACTACACAATACTTCTATCGAGTGTTCCAGTGCTACTACAAAAAGCTGAAATACCTCCTATATCTATATGAATTTTTAATATTTCCTACAGAATAGCTTAAACCATTGCCAAGCTATTATTAAAAACCCTTCTCCACACCTATTCGTGTATCTAGATTGTAGAACTTGAGAAATTAACTTCTTTATGGTTGAATAATTATTGTCAAAATCCCCAAATTTATGTTTATCCACAATTTTTTATTCAATCAATACTTTTATTAATCTAGTTTTTGCAATCAGTGGTCTAATCAAAATAAGATATCAAAAAATTTGGTTTTGCAAAATTATTTGAAAATTAAGAATGTTATTGGGAATTTTGTACTCCCTTATTGATGATCCTCTTATTGCGCAACTTTTTCCCCGTTTAAACAAACCTGTATAAATTACCGTTCCCGATATCCCCATTATGATAGACCTTATCTTGGATACTCTGTATACTCATCAATCTTTATAGAAAATTATTCTAATACAAACACATTTTATGACCGAAGGGAGGAAACTTCTATGTCGAGGAAAATAATTAACTCTCTGATAATTATTTTCCTCGATAATGGTCAATATAAGATTTTACAGATTTACTAAAGTTCTCGTGACCGTAAGTTCTGGGGAGTATGACAAAATCACTAACTCTCTGATAGTGATTTTGTCATACTCCCCAGAACTTACGGTCATGAGAACTTTAGTAAATCTGTAAAATCTTATATTGACCATTATCGCACTAGAAGATAAAGGTTAGAATAGTTCACGTTTCCCTTTAATAAGTTTTATTTGATTTCTCTTTTAAAACAAAAGTTTAAGAACTTCGAATGCGATGGTGGTATGTACACGAGGATAATCTGGGAATGTGATGAGTTGGATTACCTCACTATTTTTCAAAAATTTAAATTAAATATAATTTATAGAGTAAAACTTCATTCAGCTCTAAGATTGCAGCAATCAAGGTTTCTAAATAAATATGAACTTTACGTACGAATCAACGTACCTAGGTATTAAATTATGATCCTTATGTAAATAGAATTAAATACCAATTTGATAAAGGTTTAAATACGAATTTGAATCTACGACAGTAAAAGGTGGGGTTGTGACGTCACATATTTATTATCTGTTTCATCGCAGTCTCTTCAAATCTTTTATTCAGACTGATTAGTACTTTGTGGTATGTTTCGACTACCGTTATTCGTCGAGCCATTTTCCAATAGAAAAATTTTCAAAAATACTCAAGCACTAAAGGCTCACAGTAATCATCCAAAATGACTTTTAATTAACCTTGAGAATATAAACGTGCAAAACTATCAGTCCCGTAAGCATTTTCGAAACGGTCTACTTCCAAGAAGGATGCCAATAAAAGGTCGTATTTTATGATGTAATACGAATCTTGTGCTTTACGATGTAATGTGATTCTATAAGAAAAATATTCTTTGTGTTTCTTTTATCACTATGTCTGGGTATACGTTTCTTCGAATGCATTAATCATGCATAACATGAGCATGAAGGTTGTAAATTATGAGCAGGATTAATTATATTTTTCAGAATTTAATGTAATATCGTTTTAGTATACATTGGCATACTTCGATGAAAGATTTATTGCTGAACTAAGAAATTTAAAACTTATCAGTTATATATACTTTATATAAGTTTTAACGTGTCCTCCATGTTTCTATTCTTTTAGACGCTTTCATGTAGCTACACTTAGTCTTGTCTTACTAGAATATGGAGTGTTCTCTGAAAGTAATGAGAGACCATAATGGTTAGTTTAGCTTTTATTTTATAATGTAGTCAAGAAAATATCTAGATGGCTGATAACATTATTTTTGCACTCTTGTGATTAAAAGCTTTTTCTTCATTTTTGGAGAGTAAAGTGTTTCTTTTGCTCCCTAGGGATTAGTTCATATTTGATCACTATTGAATTTATATTTAACCCCTATTCGAAAATTTGCTGTACACTCTTCGTTTCACTGTTATTTGAAACGGTTTTAAGTTCTTTCTTGAAAAATTAATCACGTAAGAAAATTGTTTTATTTCTATTCACTGCGCTTGGATAAAATTATATGGAAAAAGACTAAGTGAAATCGTAGTAATGTCAGTTTTTTATAGTAAATATGACGGTTCTCGATTCCCTGTCAATTGTCTGATCGCCAACAACTCTATTTAGTTTAGATAACTCATATGTAATTTCTCGGGAAATAGGTTACATTAACACATATCCTTATT
Organism: Endomychus coccineus; assembly: GCA_958510875.1. Taxonomy (NCBI): domain Eukaryota; kingdom Metazoa; phylum Arthropoda; class Insecta; order Coleoptera; family Endomychidae; genus Endomychus; species Endomychus coccineus. Next base: position 143,639,824 of record OY294068.1, read on the forward strand.
ATTCTGTCTTCACGTACGTTTCGGTCTCACGACCATCATCAGAAGACGTATCAATGTTGTCCCATCCAACGAAACGTCCTAAAAATTTAAAAATTGTTCGTAATACACTGGAAATGAATGGCTACCCAAAAACATTTTTCAATCCCATCATAAGAGAAAGAATAAACAAAATCCATAATGAAACGCCATATATAAATAACATAAACGGTAATACAGATAATTTTATAACATTGCGATACATTAAGAAATGTTTAAAAAAGTATGATATGAATGTTGCGTATAAACCTACTAACTGTGTTGATAAATATTTTTCAAATCTAAAACGTTCAATACCTAAACATAAACAAACCCACACAGTATACAAATCAAATTGTTTAGATTGCGATGGGACTTATACAGGAATCACTAAACAATATTCATAACAAAGAATGTATGGCCATAAGTATAGTTCAATAAACAAAAACTTAGAAAATTCCACCGCCCTTGCTAAACACTGTTTTGATTATAACCATCAATTCGATTACAAAAATGTTAATATTCTAACTAAGGAAACCAATTATTATAAAAGATCTATTCTGGAGATGATTCACATGAAACGTGACTCCAAGTCTGTAAATCAAAGAACAGACATTCAATCATTAATTCAGATTTATACCTATTTAATTTATTAAAAACCTTGCAAATTCCTGCATGCGTTTTTATAATATTAAAAGTATATTTTAGTTAGAATGCTCAAATAGCAATATTTCTAATAAGTTCTGACAACCTTTTCTATTAGCTCATGAATCTTTAACATCTGGTTCGAAAGTAGATACTTTAGCGTTGTATTTTTTAGTTTCAGTCGTATACAGACTCGATATGTGTTCGTATATTATAAGAATATTGCTAAGCAGTGGATTATTGATACATTTCATATACTTAAAACATAATTTTCGATTATTGGTGTTCCTGTTTGTTTCGGCGACATGGGCATTTTTAATTGAAATTGATGCGATAAGGACGCTTTGATGTGCTGATACAATTAGTTTCAAGGAATCCCGTTTCAGGCATTGATACATCGTCTGAAGATGGTCGTGAGACCGGAACGAACGTAAAGACGAGAATCAAAAGCATATATGTTAGTGTGACCTATTTCCCGAAAGTTTATATATAATTCATACCTGAATCAAGAATCATTATTAGGTTAGATTACTCATATTAATTCCAAGAAACGTATTTCGTGAGGGCAAAAAAAGTGTTTGTACCACAGATCTTAAGTGCCTTCAGCTAATTAGTTCCGTACTGTTTCACCTTCTCTGGCTCGTCAGCGGATCGAGTAGGGTTGTAGTCTTACCTATCGATATCTCTGCTGAGATATATCACAAGCAACAGCAAGTGCTAGAGAAGTAATAAACAACTAACGTCATCTATCCACGAGTAGATGTTCCTAAGAAGAACTAGTGTAATGTGGGGAACATTGACTAAATGAATGTTCCGTACTTCATGGAAATCACGCAGGCCAATGTTAGGGGCAAGGATGTCAGAGCGCCTATGTGCATTATTCCAATGTCTAACATGTAATTGTTCAATTATTGATTTTTCATTGGCTTGTGTATCCCTATGGCACACTTATTCGTAACATTGTTGATTTTTCTTAGAGACATCTACTCGAAGGTAGATGGCATAAGTTGTTCATTAACTCTCTAGCACTTTTAGTTGTTGGTAATGTTGATCGGTGACACTTCAGTTTTACTCGTTTCGCTGATGACCCAGAGAAGACGAAACAGACATATTTAACTGTGGTAGCACACTGATCGATCTGGAACCTTTTCTTACTACCTTCGAACATTACATCAATTTGTAACAAGTAATTGTAATCGTAATTATAGACATTTGGAATCTAATAATCTATAAAATATCTCTCAAAATAGTTTGTTGATATTCTCTACCCTTATCAGATTTGAAACATTGATCTTATGAGGTCTCATGATACAAAGATTGGAGTAGTAGTTGAGTCATAATGATGCCCGGCTAACTCAGTGATCGATATGAATTCAAATGTTTAGTTACATCCATTTTGTAAAATCACTGTTCAATCGTCTAAAGATTCGAAAGATCAATTTGTTAGATATCAATTCAAATCAACCTCATTTCTTTACCAAAAATTGTTTCATGCATTAGGGTTTTCATAAAATTCAGGAAAAATGTATGAAACCACAAAATAAGAATGATGGTGAAGTTTCTTTAGTTTAGATAAAACAATACAAGAGTTCACACTGTGGATATACTATAACTCACAAGATAAATACAGCTGTTAGATTGTAATGTTACTCCATAAATAAGAGACAATCCCCCCTTATCCACTAAAAATGTCAAAATACTGCGAGAACCTTTCAGCTACCAAGTAGTCATCAACAGAGTAAACTCAAGTTTTCTTAATGGTTGGCTCACGTGAGTTCAACAGTGGAATGAGAAAATTTGTAATGCTTCTGAACGATTATTCCGTCGAAAATTTAAATAACTCTACTAGCAGAATGCTAGAAAGAACCATAATATCTAACGCCACCTGCGAGTACAATGTACAATATTGACTGATAATTTTCTCGAACTTTAGCAAAGTTACGGAGAATGCTAACAACAGCTGTCCGGAACTGTTAGAATGTAATGTTACTGGTCGATCTACACAAGAGAAACCTTACCATTGTTATCTGACAAAAACCTTTAGGAAATAAATTCATTTTTCTTAATTGCTTCATTAAAACTAGACTAGTTTTATTCAGAATACTGAGTATATATGAACCAAAATACCGGGAAATTCAAAGAAAAATATATTTATTTGATAATGTTTGTATCCTTCTTGAATCAAATTACATATGGTACAGTAAGCGTAGTTATGAAACAACTTTATAATCAACTCGATTGTTCTTTTCAGTTTGTATTGTTCCTGGTATCTGAAATTTGCAATCATTCTTCTCGATATTTGGAATTTTATATTGATGTAAAATAGGTATACTAATTAAATGGAAAAACATCATAATCAATATTAAAAAACAAAATTTAATCTTAATCAAATTTTGATATTTAAAGTACACTTTATGTTGTCTATTCTTTTCTTTCAAATGAATTTAACCTCAAAAGAAAATATTTTGTTAAGTATTATCCAAAACACATGTTTTAGATTAAATCCATAAATTTGTCTCAGTTATCTAGAAATCTACCTAATATTAGAATAGGTTATGTATTAAGTGTTAAAAAGAAGATTTTTTCAGATTAATACTATCGTGATTATCTATAGAGAATAATATGAAAAACATGGAAATGTCATTAAATTCACAGAAACATTAAGCTTATGAAGAAAATAAAAAAATAATATTGCAGAAAAAGTATATAATAGTTGGAGTTTAATTCTTAAAATTAAAATCTCACAGAAACTCATTATTTTTAGAACCTGTATCAGAAAGAGAGATATTCTACACAATCCAAGCCCTAAAATGCAAAAAGTCATATGGATTCGATAACTTTACTACTTCAATTCTCAAAAGCATAAATCGACACATATGTAAACCGTTAACAGCAATAATTAACAAAATAATTGAAACAGGTGAGTGTCCACAACATTTTAAAATTGCTAAAATTATACCAGTATTCAAAAGTGGTGATAAATATGACACCAGTAACTATAGACCAATCTCCATCATTTCAAATTTGGCAAAAGTGTTTGAGTTAACAATTAAAAATAGATTAGTTTCCTATCTCAAAAAGTATAACTTATTGTCTTACAAACAATTCGGCTTTACTAAAGGCAAAAACACACAGGATGCCCTAAATTTATTAATTAACAATATATATGAAAGTTTAGACAAAAATAAAAAAGCACTATGCGTATTTGTCGATCTAAAAAAAGCATTCGACACGGTTGATCACGAAATCTTATTCCAAAAACTGGAAGCTGTCGGCATAAGAGGCGTGACTTTGAAGCTCTTTAAATCATACCTGGAATGTCGACAGCAGTCAGTTGTTATAAATGGAGTGAAAAGTGAGTTCAACCTCCTAAAGTGCGGGGTCCCCCAAGGGACAGTATTAGGACCCATTTTATTTAATATATATATTAATGATTTATTTAATGTAAAATCTAAAGGAAACTTGATCGCTTTTGCGGATGATACGGTCATATTCTATGAAGCAGATTCATGGGATAATCTAAAGGATATTGCTGAAAATGACCTAGTAAATATATGTAATTGGCTCTCATTAAACTTACTCTCTATAAACTTGGAGAAAACGAGCTTCATGGCATTTAAGTGCAACGAAAATTCTATTCCAAACCTAGAAACACTGGACATAAAATCAAGTCAAGATGTAAATTTTGTAATATCAATTACTAATACTGTCACTTACCTAGGTATTGTATTAGATTCACATCTTAGATGGAATCAACATATTTCAGTGTTACTAAAACGCCTTCGTTATATATTATACCAACTTAGAAACTTAAGAGACTACCTTAAAATGAAAGATTTGAAAACCATATACTATGCTCTAGTGGAAAGTCATATTAGATATGGAATAACGGCTTGGGGATCTGTAAGAAACAATTTTTTTAAATCACTAGATTCATTACACAAGTACATCTTATAAACATTGATTAATAAACCACGTTCCTATTCTTCAGATGAACTATATAAGGAAGCACGGGTAATGGATATTAGACAACTCTACTTCTACAATATGGGAATAAGACTTTTCAGTGAGATGAAAAATTTGAACAAATTTACCCACAACTATTTTACTAGAAATAAAGAACAATCTAAAGTACCCAAAATGGAGAAAGCAAAAGGTCAACGATCATATACCTACCTTCAACACAAAATTGCCAATATAATACCAACAAATATAAAGTCATTAACAAACATTAATTTATATAAAAAACGCTTAAAACATTTTGTTATTTCCGAGAAACGAAGCCTATTTCATAAATTGATTGATGGATCCTAGCTATTGAAATCTGTAAACCAGTGCCAATATACGATACCAAACATTTGTCTAAATTTATTATTTTATTATATTTTTTTCTTTCTTTGTTGTCTGTTCAGGAGTAAAAAATATCGCTCACCCAAATAGATATTGTAAGTTTAATCAACATATTTTGTTTAGATGCTTCGTTTTTATATATGTGTATGGTGTATATGTGTGGATATATGTATGTGTATGTGTATATGTGTATATATGTGTTGATCAATGCATATATATGCATATTTTTTCTTTTCTCTTTTATATTTAAGTATTGTTGATATTATTAGCTTATAAATAAGTAGTTAAGGATCAGTACAAGATTATATAACTCAGTATGTTAAATTTATCTTATGTAAGAAATTGATATTTATATTTATTCTATTTATATTTATTTTCACTCACACACAAGTATTTGCATACTTACGTGAGTTATTGATTATTTACTCTTATTTGTGTGGTAAATAAATTTATTATTATTATATTATTATTATTATTATTATAGATAAGCATAATAATAATCAATCCACATAAGACAGTGAAATAGGCTCAAAATATAATTACAGTCAATTTGGTCTTGCACGAATATTACATTCAATCGTAAAGGGTAAAACTTGATATTTAGTAATTTACAGGTGTATAACAAGAGTTTGTGAATCATAAAAGTTTCTACCTATATCACAAAAGTATATCTCATCAACATGTGGTCCATTTTACTTTTGAATCATCAGCTTTTATGCTTTGTGGTAATATAAATAGGAAGAGTAATTTGTGATGTGGACTCTGTAACATGCTTATATATTTTAGTTGTGCTGATTTCTGTTGTTTATTTGTGATTTTATTTGCGTTGCTTACTGCCTTACCAAGTGTAATGCCAAATTCGGCAAGATATAATTTTATATATGTATATCTGAAGTATTAGAAGGATTATCAAATCTTTAATGTAACCAAACCAGCTCCAACAGGTTCCCAGAATTAATACTATGAAAAAAACAATCTTGTACGAGCAGTTTGGGCTAAAGAAAGGCATGAAGGGTTGCCGAGAGAGCCTGGTGATAGATAGGTTTATAACTCAAGACTCCATAGTCTACAAGCGTAACCTTTTTATGGTCTGGATTGCTTACCACAAGCCATTTGAAAACTCTGGAAAACTCGTTTTGTCATCACATCAGGCACACGATTAATCTAGACAGAATCTATATAAAAATTCTCGGGAAATAGGTCACAATAACACTCTGTTTTAAATTTTCGTTTGTATCGTTTCGATTATTCGTGGTTCTGTTCGTTTCGACGGCGTGGGCTTTTTGATTGAAAATTGTGCGATATGGACGCTTGTGCTAATTGGTTTTAATTACCCCCTTCTTACATAATAAGTCTTCTGATGAAGGTCGTGAGACCGAAACATACGTAAAGACGGAAATTTAAAACAGAGTGTTATTGTGACCTATTTCCCGAGAATTTTTATATAAATTCAAACTGGGTCAAGAATCTTCATATTACTAGACAGAATCGGTAACATTCAAAAGGGTGTTTCCCAAGGAGACTCCTAGAGTTCCCTCTTTTTCAAAATCTCACTGCTGTCGCTCTCCATTGCGTAAAAACGGAATCGTGTATATTACACTGGGCCACCGAACGATCGAAAGTTTCAGATCACCCATTCATCTCACATGGATGCTCCGAAACAATATGCACCTTGGGAGAAAAACCTCCATCAGTTCCTCAACGAGAATATGCAGCTTGCCGACGGAAGTTTCTAAATATTTTTATGCTGGAGAGACCTATGGACCTGGGAATTGAACAGCGTTCTACTTTTGACGATTCCCAGATAAAGGTTATCTCCACGGGAAGTACAGGAACCTTGTTTGGAAGACTTGGTCGTCCGAACAAGCCGTTCTAGCCCTGATCTACTCTTTCAAGGGGTGAAATCGACAGTCGATGAGCTGCATAGACTCGACAAGGACACCCGGAAATGATGCGTCTCCATGACAGTTTGCATCCTGGGTTTTCCTGATGTCAGCTGCAGGGCCTGTCGAAATGCGCCTGATACGCTTTTCAACCTGCTCCCGGCATATCCGGCCAAGGCGGTCTTGGCGTACACCTATCGCCATAATGCGGCCTACGGGTGCTGTATTACCATCTAATGCACTCGTACGGAATAAACCAGGAGCCGGTGCTACCTTATATGCCAAGAGATATGGAGCCCGTTGTCGAAAACGAAAAATGACAGATCCACTAGAATTACTCATTACCGGTCCATGAAAGCAAATAGGCCTGACGTTGTCAACCTCTATAAACAATCCAAGATTATGTATGTCATCGAAAAACATTATCTTGAAAGACGAGGGAAACTTGACAAAATATCAAGATCTATTGTTTGACCTCAGCATGCTGTATCCAAGCCACAAGGTCGTATTAGTGTTTCTGATAATCGGCGTTTGGGGCGGAATTCGGTCTTCGCTGCGTTCGAACTTGAAGATCCTTGCGGCCTGTAAGAACTCGGAACAGATAGACTGGATGAAAAAGGCTGTCATTCTGGGTTCAATAAGGCTGCTTAAGGACCACAATTCGGGAGATGAAGCTACTTACCGACCTGCGGGGAGGTTTAGATACAGTTAACGGATTTGGTTCTTCTGTTTTCTGTTGCGATTGCTAAGGTGTCATCGGACCACGCAGCAGCCCCGACTAGGTATTTATGTAGAACAAAAGTTTACATATATGACCGGGACTGCTGCGCGCGCCAGAGAAAACAAATCTATTAACTGTAGCTACTCCTCCCCATCGGTCAGTAATTAGCTCCAGATTCTCAAATCGTGGGCTTTATTTCCATTATTACTATCGGAGACTATCTGGTTATGGTACCGTCATCTGGCGAATGATTCTTAAAGTCCGACATCTACTATCCGGTTTTTATACCTCTGGCGTACATAGTTGAATAGCGAATGGTATGCCAGATATTCCTCCAGTGACTTATATAGTTTCGCAGAAATCTGAAGAAGAAATACAACGTTTCCAGTCGAATAAGTAAATGTTTCATCTCCAATCAATTTATTCCCATATGAATTTGGAATCAAAACCACATTCTAGAAATAATGAGGTACAAGTGTAACTCTAGATTAGTATCACTGCCACAATTATTCAGGTAACAGTAACAGATGTATTTGAATGACTTGGAGAAAGTCTGAGATTTGTAATCTGACATCTAGCGCCAATGTATACGTTACTCCTACAGTATGAAATTAGTCCTTATCATACATTCAAATACTTTCAAACTAATTAGCAAATTTATCCAGTACTACGGTTTCATCATAGTGTGGCAATAAATATGGATTTATGAGTAATTAAAATTTTGGTTCACACTGTAATCATCTATTGTATAGGTACCATAATTTAATATTGTGTGTTATGTGAGGAAATCACACAACTTTCGCCAGTTTCACTTCATATAATTTGAAACAGTAACTTGGTAAGGTAGTCTGCGGATAGGTTTTGAGTAGATAATAATATAGTGTTTTAATTATTTTGTATGTTATGGTGGTGTTCGGCATATACTTCAGGTCGCTACTTGGTTTCGGGTACGTAAATTTCAGTGCACGCTCTCATTGACTGTAGCATGTTTACGCACTATTGCTTCATGAATTGCATGTAATCAATAGAATAGATGTTGATTGAGCAGAATTGGATTTCGCAACATAAGATTCTCTTTTAATTCAACTAAATCAGCATCTGCAAGTTCTTGAACTTATTTGTAAGAAATATTTTGCATTACAATCTGAAAAAATAAAAATACCAAGATTCGTCATAAAAACATAAAAACAACTTATGGAGCTATAATAAAATACTTTTTGATGAATGAAATAATACGATCTATATTAATATTTTAGTAAATGTTTTGGTACTTTTTGGGCAATCCGCAAATTTAGTAATACTATATGTGGTTGGAATTTGGATTTATCCTGCCGCTTCTTGAACAGCTGCCATTTTTTTAACATAACATAATATTAGTCAGTTTCTTGCGTTTGTAGAAAAAACTATGTATTTTCTGGAAAAATGTGTCGAACAAAAGTTGTCAGAAAAGTTGATGCGCAAATTTTGGCGCCGGTAGAAGTTGAAATTTGAACTGTCCAAATATAGCCCAGCCCCTTCTCCTACCTACTTTCTATTCAAATAAAGATAACCTAATTTGAAATTGATAACAAACCTCACTACACTAAGAAAAAGACATTTGGTCAAATGTATGTTTGTATTTTTGTTGTCATCAACTTTGTTCTCTTTCAGTGTGATTTCTTTCTCACACCTTATTTTTGTTATCTGATGCTCTACTTCACCTACTTGGATAGCTCAATTCGACCAACAGCACTAGTTTTGACGCCCCCAGTAAAAATTTCCACCGGTTTTAATTCCCTGTAAGGAAAAGCCGCTCGATCGTCATGTGTTTTCCTCGCTTCGTGGTACTGTTCATACGGAGTTTGGATGGAGCTCCCAAACATACGCGGAAGCTCTTAGACCCTATTCAAAAGGAAGCTATTCGTCTGATCGTATGAAGGGTGCGTACTCCCCATTTTCTATAGACATTTCCGTGGCTGGTGCTGATTAGAACTCTAGAGGTATCCAGTTAGGCGTACTTGAAAATCTCATGCTGGTCACTCCTCCATTTTCAAACTTTAGACCTGTCTAACTTTTTTGATCAGCCTTAATTTTTCAATTGAACCGCGAAGTTATGGAACTCTTTGCCTATTCCTGTTCATTCCTGTTGTCTATAACCTCGAACTCTCAAGAAAAATTGCAATGCCTATCTTCAACATTCCCCCTGAAAGTCACACTATGTTCTACGTGTTTCCACACACGAAAGTAACGCGGAAGAAATGAAAACAATGTACTATAACTGAAACAGTACTAACTGAAACTTTCAAAAACACTGGAGAATCGTTCAGTTTTGTTGAATTGGGCGAAGAAAAAGTACAACGTTCTGCGAAGAAAGCAAGATTAGAGAAAAGTACATCTATGGGAATGCATACTTTTTTCAATTCAGTTTTTTGGGCATGTTGAAAATAATATTAAATTTTTTTTACCGCATTCGTGAATTTCATATTGTTAATATTTACTACCTTAAAACAGGAGGAACCTGCTTCAATTTTTTCACTACGTATTATTTTTTATAGAATTTTTTTTATATAAATACTTGCAATATAAACTTGTTCAGTGCAACATGCAAATACTGTCTTATAATTAAAAACCACTCTACAAAACCCGTATATATCATTGTAGATCTACTACATTACCTATTGTATGATTATATTTTGTTTAGTAAACTAATTGATTTCGAGTAAAAAACTAAAATTGTTCTTAAATGCATATTGAGAATGTGCATTTCTTATGTTTTGTTTGATAGTAACAATCCAATGGACGACGATCCTGGAAGTCATATATTCGTATCCTGCGATTACGAAGATACAAATATAGCAGATATAATTTGCTGTCTTAGACATTCATGACATCATATCAAAACTCGATCTATACAATAATTAAAGAAATAATTTTATAGTTTCCATAAACATAAAAAAATTAAAATGATTTTATTGATTAATAACATTATTCAACGATAAATATGCAATGTACCACGAAAACAGCAATTTTTTTCGGTTTTTTCAAATTTCCCGCCATTTTTTCCATCGCAGTATACCTTTTTTTACCGTTTATCGAAAGTAGACGTAACAAAGAGTGAGTGAGCCAAAACAGAACTCTGTAAGAGGCGTAGTTTTAGGAGGAATCGCAGTTAAAATTTTGTTTTTTTTTAATTAAATTTAACAACAACCTCCAAATATTTCTCTCCTAAAAACGTACTGCCTTTTGGCAATAAATAGAGGTATCTTTTGCCAATGTTTGAGCTCCATAAAGTTCTATTTGTCAAAGAAAAAAATTAAAAACCGAAAAATTGGTTTTTCGCATTTTGTCGAAAATTTTGAGGTTAGGGTTTAGGGTTTAACCAGAAATCACAAAAAACTGTTTTCAACCCCTAAAAACACACCCCATTCCACCTCGGATAGCAGTTGTCGGTTCGATTCATTTTTCCCTCTTTTATAATATCTTGTTCTACAATATCCCGCTGTCAGATTGCTGCAACGGATTATTTTTTTATTTCTAATTTTTTTCCTATTAGTACTGGCCTATTTTCCCATATTGATAATAAGGGCTGATTGTGATACCTTGGCACATATTTTTCAACTTCTTTGACAGTTTTGGTTATTATAACGACTCGTTTTCACAGTAAATATTTCACATCAATATTGTCGTACAAAAGTTGACCATCTGCTACTTGCAAAGGTAGTTAAACAATTGCCGCCAAAAATGTCAAATAAAAATTGAATTCTCTGGCCAATAAAACTGAAATAAATACTGTTTTTTACTGTAATATGGTCTTGCCTCATTCATTAGCAGATTGATGGATAATTTCGCGTTCTACGTGCTCGGTATATTACCTCTGATTATATTACCTGAGGATTGCTTTCATGAAACGATCACTGTAACCGTCATTCCAAATTTATTATCAACTTAAAAAATGTTATCATTTCACCCTCTACTAGATTTTATCCACATTGTAAAATTGAATACTACTATGTTGATATCACTTTTATTTGTAACTTCCGTTACTCGAGTTTCACTGTTATTGCGCCATCTTCATTAGGTACTTAAATACAATTAAAATAGATGAATTCAACTATAAATATACTTATCGGTACGTAGCAAAGGATAAGTTTATTTATAGTTTAAGTTATTTATTTTGATTGTATTTGAATACCGTTCGAAGATGGTGTAATAACGCTAAAACTCAAGTAACGGAAGTTACAAATAAAAGTGATATCAACAAAGTAGTATTTACTTTTTCAATATGGATGTTATCAATTTGTTTACATTCTTAATTGAATAGAATCCTACTTATCTTGAGATAATTCAATCTAAGACTATTAATCCCGTAGTAGTCAATCTCGTTCACTAAAATGATATAAAATAATTTGAAACGAAATAATAAACTAACAGTTGATACCATCAAGATAATAATAACGCTAAATCAAGAACAATTTCTGCATTTTCAAAGTGAATTATAAGGATATATTGGAAAAGTTTTGAATAAACAGTGAATATTCTTTGGTTAAAAACGAGGATAAGTAGTCTGAAGACCAACATTTCTTTGCGCTTAGTTAAATGTGATGTGTATTCTCAAAACTGTAACCTCTATATTATTATGAATGATTCGTATCAGCCTTTTCCATATACACAATTTCAAACATTATAAAGAAACACGTAGAAATTTACAAGTATTTGATTAATTAAATTTGTATAAATTGGGATCAATGATTGTACATCGGTTCTGTTATTTAGCGACTTATTATATCATTATGTCAATCATCTCCAGGACAGATCATTCATAATCAATTGGTTTCTTCATCATTTTAGACATAATAAAGGCAGGTAGAAATTTGCAGTTGTTATTTAATTAAATTTGTATAAATCCAGCTCAGTGATTATACATCCATCGATTCTGTTATCTACCGAGTTATTATATCATTATGTGAATCGTCTCCAGGTAAGATCATTTATAATCAATTTGTTTCTTTAGCTCTAAAATATTAATATTTTCATAATCGAACTGATGAAACAATGTTTAGCATGTGTAGTGAAATATTCTAATTTTTTTGTTTTTAGTGCTGTATTTATGGCCATACATTCTTTTTTTGTAAATATTGCTCAGAGATATCTGTATAAGACCCATTAATGGTTTCATAGTTGAAAGATATTAACCAACACTGTTAGTAGGTATATGCGCCACACTTATGAATTTTTACGAATTCCTTAATTTTTATTTCAGGTCTCGGAAATATATGATAATGTTATTAAATTATCTGTATTACAGTTTATATTAAGAAAAATTAAAAAAGTGTGGCAAAATTGTTGCGCATAAACTAACACGCTTATGCGCAACAATTTTGTGAATTTTTTAAAATTTGTAACGTGATATATTAATTATATTGTTTAGATTGCGATGTGACTTATAGATGGAGATGGAGATGGTACACATCATACGAAATAATGAGTTGGTACATAATAGAACTAATGTACAATCATTGAGCCAAATTTATACAAATTTGATTAATTTAACATTGAAAATTTCTATGTTCCTATTTATAATGTTTAAAATTATGTATGTGTATAAATCTGATACGAATCAGTAATATTGTTACAGTACAGACCTTTCCAATCATGATCATGGATTTTAAACACAACTGTTTATCGTTATAAGTATTTTAGTGCGAAGGAAGACTTCTATACTACCTCAAATAACTTGTTTTATCATTCCACTGCTTTGTCATATACCTTCAGACATGATGCAATTTTAGTTTACGACTCTAAGAAGAAACTAAAACAAGATTCATATAATGCTTGTTGAAACATAATAATAACTTCACCCACACCTACCCCAAATACTTTGAACTAACAAGGAAAATGACTCAAATTAGGTACAAGCTTTCTCGATAAATCGCTTGGTCTTTAAAATCAAATAAAACAAGGTGTATTCATACACCTTGATTTGTTAAATAAAAACGTTTACGATTGAGTATCCAATACATATGTTAGTTTCATAGTTTACAAAACATGGAACCTTGGTTTCATTATGAAAACGAACGATGATATTCTTGAAGCTGAAATATCAATCATGGACCAAATAGGTAAAAATAATACGTGTACTCCGATAGAAATTTAAAGATTGGTTATAATTTCATACTGTCAAATGCCACAGTGGAAACTGAAGAATTATGTTAAAATAAAATTATACGGACAAACAAAAAGTAAATATGAACAGTTTATCAAAAGATAAATTATGTGACCAATATGATGATGATATTTTACTGTACTTGAGTTGGGTATTACTACTCTCACAACTGTTTCTCACTCGTCTTAGGATATTGTTAATTTAAAAAACGTTCATTCGATTATTTTTTATCACAAAAATTGATATTGAATTTTTAAATGTTTTCAAAATATCACACAACATTGTTAAATAAATTTTCCTGCGGGAAATTAAACCGAATGGAAAAATATGAAAATTATTTAGAAAAGTTTAAAAACATCTAATCTATAGACCTGTGACTTCAAATTTTTTTGGATTTCAATATTTTTTTCACGTTCTGCTGAATTGAATTATTTAAATAAAATTAATTTCAAATTTTGTTAACCTATTTTTTTAATTCTATTGAATTAAGATTGAATTCTACAATGCTCATCGTACTTAAATATAACGATAAAAATAAAAATTATCAAATTTCCGTATTTTCGGTCTTTTGACGAAAATTTTCCAAGAGCATGGATCCTCAAATTTTACATCAAAGTACATGGTTTCAGCTACCTTTCCTGAAAATTTTGAGACAATCGAAGTGGCAGCAACTGAGTTATGAATTTTTGAAGAAAAAGTGACATTTTTGAGTTTTTCGAGCTTTTTTGCGCATGCGTCAGCTAAATACGCTAGATATTCTGATTTAATCGGATTCCTGGGAAAATTTCATATCAATTTGGGCTTTTCCAAATATTTTTTGGTCCTAAGTTCATTTTTACCGAAGAAATTTGATTTTGAATTTAAAATTGGCCAAATTTTTTTATTGGCCGATTTATCCAAAATTTCCTATCGACCTGGAATTTTCAGGATCTTATTTTTTCGGTAATGGGAACCTATCCACAAAATTTGAACGAAATCGGAGATATTGACCCATTGAGCGCTGCTGTTCTGACGTGGAATGACTCATGATATAGATATTTTTTTTTAAATATGTAGAATATTGAAATAAAATACAAACTGGAGTAACTGGAGTTACAAACTAAATTGATATCAACATAGTAATTAATTTAACAATATGGATATTTTTTTTAGATTCAACTACTTGGGCTCATATATCATCAATGATTTTGTACAAATGAGATGATTGAAACCCAAAACAAAACGTTGATTGAATGCTGCTATCAGGTCTACCCTCAGAAATGCAAACGTTTTCAATTTTATGCTTTTAATAGAGAATACACTTTTTTCACAAACTGTGTTTTATTAAACAAAACT
This sequence comes from Endomychus coccineus, assembly GCA_958510875.1. NCBI lineage: Eukaryota > Metazoa > Arthropoda > Insecta > Coleoptera > Endomychidae > Endomychus > Endomychus coccineus. The sequence continues at coordinate 143,654,915 of OY294068.1, forward strand.
TGACATGTTTCACCACACGGTGGCTTTATCAAACAATGGTTTTACAAACTACGGTTTATTTGTTAAATATTGAAATTAATATTAAGAAGGAGGGAATGAGTGAGGTACGGGTACAGTAGGATAAGAGTTACTTACAAATAAATTTAAGAATGGAGAGTTGGTAAAGTCTCTGATCCTTGTATTTTCAAACTTATTAGTTCCGATTTTTTTGTAAGTTGTTTAATATTTTACTAATAACTGACTTGTGTAGAATCTCAAAATCATCTTTGAAATGATGATCAGCTTCTTTAATATGGTTTTCAACTTTTGAATCTCTTTTATTCAAATTAAAATGTCCTTTAATTCTAGTTTTGAAAGATGTTCCTGTCTGGTTCATATAGAATTTATCACAATGTTCACTCTACCTTATATACTCCTGATTCTTGATCTTTTTTATTCTTATCCTTGCTGTTTTTAATATATTTGCCTACCGTATTATTTGTTCCAAAAGATGTGGGACATTGTGTTTTTTAAGTAAATTGCATACATTACCTACAAGCTTACCTACATACATTATTGATCTATAATTATGAGTCTTTATTGTACTAGAAAATAAATGTATTAAAAACAACAAAGCTAAGAATGAAAAAGATCAAGAATCAGGAGTATAAAAGGTAGAGTATAAAGATTGTGATAAATTCTTATAGGCCAGACAGGAAGATCTTTCAAAACTAGAATTGAAGAACGTTTTAATTTGAATAAAGGAAATTCAAAAGTTGTTAACCATATTAAAGAAACTGATCATCATTTCAAAGATGATTTTGAGATTCTCCATATAGTGGAGGAAATATGTGGAAAAATCTCAAAAAAAAATTCTAGTCAACGGAATTTAATGAATGAGGCGTCAATCTACGTGGAATTATGTCTAAAAAAAAGTCTTCTAGTAACCGTTTGAAGGTGTGGCTCACTTGCATTGCTTTACTCAAAAATGCATGTAAAGGAAGCATTTTCCAAAAGGTATTTTTTAGTTTTGAAAACTAGAACAATAATCAGTAAAATCAGCCCAATTCCTCTTCTTGGAGGTTTTCGGGGTCGCTGAACACGAATTCTATGTCCAAAAAATGCTACGGTACACCTGGTGCGTGTAACACCCGGGTCGCCTATCTCATCTTCGAGGATTAATCTTAAAAATGCACGAATTGCTTTTAATTTCGTTACTCGGGGGTTTTTCAAAACGCTGATTTTTTAAAATTAGTCCTCGATGAAGAGGTAGACGACCCGGGTGTCCCACGCACCAGGTGCACCGTAGCATCTTTTGGACATCGAATTCGTGTTCAGCGACCCCAAAAACCCACGAGAAGAGAAATTGGGCTGATTTTACTGATTATTGTTCTAGTTTTGACAAACTGAAACAATACCTTTTGGAAAATGCATCTTTTACATTCATTTTTGAGTGCAGCAATGCAAGAAAGCCACATCCTCAAACGCTTACTAGTAGACTTTTTTTAGACATAATTCCACGTCGATTGACACCTCATCATTAAATTACGTTGACTAGAATTTTCCTTAGAAGTTTTGGCGATTTTTCGTCCATATTTCCTCGACTAATAAGTCAGTTAAAAGTAAAGTATTAAACAACTTAGAGGATACAAGTTTGTGAAAATTTATAACAAGTGTATATTTTATTAAAACTAAAGATATACATTTCCAACAACTAAGCACCAAAACCATCCAATTTTCCAATTTTCACGGTCACGTCTCATATATCGGGTGTCCCCGTATACATGTTCCAATGGATTATCTCAGTCATTTCAGAAGATAAAAATTTTAAAATTTTATAATCTCCCATTCGTTCAAGGAACCTTTAACTGAGAAAAACAAAAATTGAAAGTCACTTCCGGTTTGACCGGAAGTGACTCTGACTTTTTTATTTCAAATAGCACCCCGTATATTTTTTTCAATTTTTGATTTCTTCTCAAAATTATCTTTCCAACGATGTATCACACTTTGTATTCTACATTTATTTAATTTGATGGAGAAAACGACAATGGAAATTTAAAAGTGAAAGAATTGCAGTAGGCTACGATATTTCATGTAATCTTGATTTTGACTTCAAAAATAATTGATGATTCATGATCAATTTTGCATTCGAGATGATGAAGAGAATGTCAAATTTCAAATTATTAGAATTGTAGTAGAACTGGAAGAATTAATAATTCTTAAATGAAAACCTTAGTGTGCCATGGAAACATTTGAATACATTTGTTTGTAACTTTGATAGTGATACATCGTTGGAAAGATAATTTTTAGTAGAAATCAATAATTGTAAAAAATATACAGGGTGCTATTTGAAATAAAAAAGTCAGAGTCACTTCCGGTCAAACATGAAGTGACTTTCAATTTTTGTTTTTTTCGGTTAGAGGTTCCTTGAACGAATTGGAGATCATACAATTTTCAAATTTTTATCTTTTGAAATGACTGAGATAATCCATTGGAACATGTATACTGGGACACCCGGTATAATACATATAATATTGTTATTCACTCAATGGATGACAAGTGTCTCTAGGTTATACTCTTTCTTTCACTATAAGAAGCAACAATATGTGCTGATGAAGTCAACCGTCTGTAAAATAAAAATGTGCATTAGCAATCAGTCTTGGATTTTCCATACACAAATCATGAAATACCTTCCATTATTCAATGTATCGTATTACACGTTTGAATGGATATAAGCAGACATTATAGTTCAGTTCAATGAGTATTTTTTCAAAACGACAACTAGATGATAGTAATAGTGGAGTCGACTCACATGGTAATTTCCGAGTTAGAGATCGAACGTAGGGGTCAATGTAGGTGTAAAAGGTGTATTATTGTGAACACAATGAAGGTTGAATTGCACTTAGGTTGAGTCACGTTTTTTTCGAATGCTCTTAAATAAATGCAACACATAGACGTTTTGGATAGATATGTTATGGTCGTTCAAAATTCACAAGTGTAATTCATCAAAGACTTAAAGAAATGCAAATTTATTGTGGGTTTCGTGTCAGAAATTATTAATCGATGATTGTGCAATTTTTCCGCAAATTAATCAATTATTATGAGAACAACGGTCATACAAATAACGGAGGTTGGTCCATTTATTATGATGGAACAGTTTTGACCAATACCTCAAATGAATTCTTTGTTGAATGAGAAATAATTGTAAACTAAATATAAATGTGCTCTAACAACAAAAGCAATTATTAAACCACAAAATTACATACGTCCCCAAAGCTAGCAGAGCCATTTCAGAAAAATTAAAAGAATGATACATATATTTATAGGCTATTTATATGTTTTTTTCGAACACAAATATAAATTTTTAGGTACCAATAAAAACTAAAGAAAACCGAGGCTCTGCTGGTTTAAAATAAGATAGCAGAGCCACCTAAATATTCCCGTTTGAGGAATATAATTCGAATGCCAGCATGAGATCATAAAATGTCATGGAAATAGTTACATAGGAACTATAGGCTATTTACAGGCTTTTTTTTTGGAAACAACTACAAATTTTCTGTCACAATTTTTGTAAGCCTAGGCTCTGCTGACCTAAGATAAGCTAGCAGGTCCACATAAAATTCACGATTGAGGAAAGTAATTTGGGTGTTAAAATTATATGCACTTTATAGGCTCTCCAATTATAACAAGAAAAATTCATTTCATCCTAGCAGACTGAGTATTCCTTCTATGTCCTCTAATGGGGGATCACAAGATTTGTTGAAAATAGAGAATAGTTACATAGGAATTATAGGCTATTTATAGGTTTTTTTGGACGCAACTACAAATTTTTAGGGACAATTTTTTTAAGCCTAGGCTTTGCTGGAAATGAATGGCTACCAAAAAGCTTTCTTCAATCCTATCATTAAAGAGAGAATAAACAAAATCTATAATGGTTCGTCATATAAAAATAACATAAAAGGTAATACAGACAATTATATAACTTTACCACACATTCCGGAGACCTAAAAATTAAGAAATGTTTGAAAAAGTACGATATAAATGTTGCACATAAGCCTACTAACTGTGTTGGGAAATATTTCTTAAATCTGAAACCTGTTATACCTTAAGATAAACAAACCCACACAGTATATACATTGAATTGTTCAGATTGTGATGGGTTCATTAGATTTTCAGCCTGTATTCTTTAAACGGTATGTAGATGATTGCCTTATGTGTGTTGCCAACGATAAAATTCAATACGTGATTCATAAATTTAACAATTTCCACCGTAAACTTCAATTCACTTGTGAACTAGAAGTAAACAAAAATATAAATTTCCTAGATATGAACATTAGGCATGATGCAGATGGAAAAATAAAAACTTCTTGGTTTACTAAAGAAGTTTGGTCTCAACGTTATCTTCACTTCAATTCCGTTGCACCAGCTTGTTATAAAAAAAGTGTTATAAACAGCCTTACAGATCGCGCTGTTAAATTGTCCCAATTGTTCGTAATACCCTGGAAATGACTGGCTACCCAAAACATTTTTCAACCCCATCATTAAAGAAAGTATAAACAACATCTATAATGGAACGTCATATATAAATAACATAACCGGTAATACAGGTAATTTTATAACATTACCTTACCTGAAGATAAACAAACCCACACTGTATACAAATTAAATTGCTTAGATTGCGATGTGAATGTGTATAGGAATCTCTAAATAATGTTTATAAAAAATGATGTATGGCCATAAGTATAGTACTAGAAACAAAAACTTAGAACATTCTACCGTCCTTACTGAACATTATTTTGATTATAACCATCAATTCCATTACAAAAATGTTGATACTATAACCAAAGAAACCAATTATTATGAAAGATCTATTCTGGAGATGATTCACATGAAACGTGACTCCCAGTCTGTAAGTCATAGAGCATACGCTCAATCATCAAGTCAGATTATGTAGCAATATTTTTAATAAGGTCTGACAACCTTTTTCCATTAGGTACCTCATAAATCTTTAACAACTGGTTCGAAAGTGGATACTTAATTGTTATACTTTTTGGTTTCAGTCGTATTCAAACATTGCTTGAAGTGACTTCGAATATTATAAGAAAATTGCTAAGAAGTGGATTCTTGATACATATCCATATACTTAGAACATTGATATGTTACAATGTCGATTACTCGTGTTTCTGTTATTTTCGGCAATGTGGGCATTTTTAATTGAAATTAGAGCGACAAGGACACTTTGTACTTGATACAATTAGTTTTAAAAAATCCCGTCTTAGACATTGATACGTCTCCTTATGATGGTCGTGAGACCGAAACGTACGTAAAGACGAAACTTATAAGCATATGTGCTAGTGTGACCCATTTCCTGAGAATTTATACATAATTCATACCTCGGTCAAGAATCATTATCAAGCTCTCGTTCTATTAATTTAGCTATTTCTTGACATAAATAAATCATACACTCGAATTACGTGCACATTCATTTTTCGCCATTTTGAAACACAAATATTACTAAAATACGTGTGTACAGTACTAAATCATATTTACTAAGCTTTTAGTTACTTGCCAAAGTTAATTGCTTTAGCTACATGCCCCGTGTAAATAAGGTAATACTATGCCTTTGACAAATAGATATAGGGTGCGGTTTTTAATTGTAGCGATGAAGCAGCGTAGTATATCATGAGACTGAGAGTGAAAAACATTAAAATGGAGATATATTTCAATCAGAAGTATTATTGTTAAAATAATAATCTCTTCAGAAATAAACATATATAATTTTATAATTACAAGAAAGAACAATTACTTTGTTTTCATACTAATTTTGGTATTTACATGAAAACATTACATTAGTTTCAACACAGAAGTACCATTATCAAACGGATACAAAAGTATGAAGTAAACAATAAACAGTTGAACTATAAATACGAACTAAAATACAATAGGGTTAATTCCTATTTGTACTTGAACTGTTTATTGTTTATTTCATAATTTTGTATCTGTTTGCTAATGGCACTTCAGTGTTGGAACTATAGTAACGTTTTCATGTTATTATTAAAAGTGATATAAAATCAAAGTCATTGATCTTTCATCAATCATAATATGATGAATTACCATAGAGTAACGACTTCTACCATCACATATCGCATTGTCAAATGTTCATCTTCCTAAACAACTTCTTTCTTCATACAGGTGAAAAGACAGTAGCAGGTGAAAAAACAGTGGCCATGACGACAAGATTATACGTTCATTTCTATACTATTCAGTTTTCATTGTCTCAAATAATTGTTATAATAGTGCATCTAAATTGTTTTTTAATTGTTTTTTTGAAAAATGTGTTACCTTTACCCTAAGATTGAATATACCCTAGACAACAATAATAGTCTATAAGTCGGTTTAAAACGTCTTCCGGCGTCTTCCCATTCCCAGTCTCCATTTTCCTCTGTCCACCCATAGGCCTTCTTCCAAGTCTCTTTCTCGGATTTCTTAGTCCACTCCCTCTCTCCAACTTTTCCTTGGTCTCCTTCTCTTTCTTCTTCCTTGTTGTGTCCATTACCACACACTTGTTTTGGAAGTCTTTCATCCGGCATTCTTTGAACATGACCATACCATCTCAGTTGGTTTACTTCAATGTCCTCGTCTATAGTGTCTGTTACTCCCATGATATCACGGATTCTTTCATTTGTAGTCCTCTCTATTCTCGATTTTCCGGCAGCTCTTCGCCAGTAATCCATTTCTGTAGCTTTTAAGTTTTTTTTTTCAGCTCTCCCTTTACTGGCCCATACTTCACTACTATATGTAATTATGCTTTTTCTATGGTATTGTATATTCGTTGTTTGTTCCTGTTCGATATGGATTTATCCCATAGTATTCCATTCATCATGGCTATTGCTCCTCTGCCTTGTATATTTCAGTTCTATATGTGATCATCTACTGTTCCGTCTTTGGTTATTTGTACTCACAGGTATTTATACTTATTCGTTTGTTTTATACAATTTCTATCGTCTAGCACAAGGTCCTCTTATTGTGCTCCCACACACATGTACGCCGTTTCCTGTATAAGCTTCCAAGCCCCATTTGCTGTATTCTTCTATGAGCTTTCTGATCATATATTCAATATCGTGCTTATCTTGTGCCATTACTATTTGATCGTCTGCGAAGCATAGTGTGTATATGATGTTATCACTTATGGGTATTCCCATGTTTTTGCATTTTCTTTTCCACCGTTTTAGTGCTTGTTCTAGGTATGTTTTGAACAAAGATAGATAGATAGGTAGATAGGCAGCAGCCTTGTTTAAGCTCCTTACTGATTGTGAAGCTCGTTGTCCCATCTCCATTTTTGCTGTTGCTAGTTGGTATAAGCTTATAATCGCTTTTATCATTGTTACTCTGATGTTCGTTCTTTCTAATGCCTCCCACAGTTTATTTTGTGGAATACTATCGTTCGCTTTTTTCATGTCCACAAACACCAGATGGGATTCTTGGTTGTAAGCTGTTTTCTTCTCCAGTAGTTGAGTGACACAGAATACGTGGTGGTCTATTGTGGATCTTCCTGCACGAAATCCTGCTTGTTCTTGTGCTTCCATATCCCTGTATTCTGATTCGATTTTATTTGCCAGCATCTTGCCAAATACTTCGTATAGTGTACCTGTCACTTACAATAATAGTAATTATTCTTAATAACATTTAGCGCCATGGAACAGTATTTCATCAATTGCTAATTCTTCATGAGTGAAACTTAAACTGATAATAAACCATCGAGTATATTATTTTGATAACATGTTCACCAATTATGTAGAAGATTAATCGGTTTCCACTGTTCTGAATAGTAATTCGATTCAATTAGCTTCAACATCGAAATAGAAGTCAGAAGGAAATTCCCATTCTTGAACATATTCACCATCAGAAATACCAAAAATGAATTAGAAGGTTTCTTTCACATTGCCGCTAACGCGAATATTCAGTATCTGCTGATCCCATTGATTAATCAAGATCCTTTTCTTCGAATGTATTAGGAACATTGCGTATCACAACGGTTGTAGCCCTAATGGTGCCGCTAATTTTTACTTCCCTCACCATACGTTGTTTATAATAGTGTAAGGGACGTATTGTAATCGACCCAAAATAATTTCCGGCTTTCTGCGGATATTTCCGGTTTCACTGGAATGATTTAGACTATTTTTACATGATGGCTGTGCATAGTCAAAGTATACCAGGTCGCCGGAGCCTTCCTTCAATTTTTTTTTAAATTTTAGTGCAATCTGATTGGTCGTTTATTTCGTTTATTTAATGTCATAGACGACGACATAATATTTTGTTGTTACGAGCCGGCGACGAGCTGATGAGAGCAAGGCTGTGATTGGAGGAGCTGGGTGACGTCACCTAGCGCGAGAAACGATGGAAGGGAGGCTCCGGCAGACCTGGTATACTTTGACTATGATGGCTGTGTGGGTGCGTACATATGTACGTAACCCACTGTGGAGACGATTGCGCCTTTCCTATTGGTCGTATCGATTTGAAATTTTGCAGATCGCTCTAAAGTGGTGAAAATAGAAACAGTATTATTTTTAGGCGACGAAGCCCCGTTTCAAGTGGTATTTTTGACATTCATCTTCATTTTTTCAAATGGAATTCTGATATTTTATTCAACCATAAGGACAACTGTTTTTTTTTCTGGTTAGAAATAAATATCACAAGTATATATACAGCTTGATCAGTTAAGAGCGGCTCTCGGTCATATCTCGGAAACTACTGGGAATAGTATTGTGGGGAAAAAATTCATTATTAAAATGACCATGAAAAAATCCTGGAAATTATTTTTATTTTACGAATTTTGCCGCAAGGGGGCGCAATTGAAAACTAAATGTTGAAATTTCAAATTTCTCCGAAAATGCTCACATTAAGGTATATCTTTGTTAAATGAATAATTTAACTGCAATCTTTCGCAGCAATCTACAATTTCATTCTCTTTCATATTGAAAAAATGTTTAGGTTGTAAAACACTAAATGTATTCGTGAGTTCATGAAACCTTTTGAAACGATTGTCGGGTTGCTGAGTTATTATATCAATTGTCAAAAAGAAAATATTTAATACGAACTGCATTTCTGTTTCGAAACGGTAGTCGAAGGCGCTAGTTCATCGAAATGTTTTTTCACTCTTTTCCTGAAATGTCGAATGAACTCTACCCATTGCTACTGCTTCTTCTTTGCAAGAATTAAATGAGTAAATGAGGATCTCATATCTTTGACATATTACTACGTTCGAGAAAGTGCGCTGGCAGCTTCACTTAATTCCAAATTTAGAAAGGTTAGACAATTTTAAGTCATTTTGGTTCGAAGTTCATTGGCGTACCAAACTTGATAAGAGTGGGGGAAGCTATTGAAAGTGTAATTATTCAAATCGATGTAGTTCATAAACGACTCATCCGATTTCAGTAAACTTGAGCTTGTGTGGAAGAGAAGGTACGTACTTTCAATTTTTGTATGTATTGGTACACGATAGTTCCTAATAAAACTGCTATTAGAGGGTGTAATTTGTTTTTTCGATTTTATCCCATTAACTTGAATCATACGGTGTAACCATGACATGATAATCGGAAATTAAATTAAATTTGCAAAAAAAATCTGAAAACCGCACATCGATATCTTTTTTCGTTTCAAAGTTATAGTAAAAAATGTACGTTCGTGACATGGAACTATTACCTCTAATTGAATTTCATCAGAAGGATTGTGAGGAAATGGTTTTCGCTATTTCATTTTCCATATGATATAGGCAAATATCTACACTATTAACTATTCTTCATTGCGTTAGTAATCAGACTCTGCTAAGTTAGTCACACTCCATTATTGCACAGGAGGCCATGAATTAAATCAAAAGAACTTGTGAAGTAAGCTCTTGTGTCCATTCTGTTGGCAGATAAGTTATAAAAGTTGCGTCATAGTTCCACAGAATTTGTGAATAAGATTTGTTCATTTTGGACCGCCATATTATTGAGTCAATTATAAAAATTTAATCGGTTGTCGAAATCTTCAGCAGTTAGGGTTTGATGAAGTTGAATATGGTAGGGATGCACTCAAAATGTGTCTAATACTCAGGTGGGGAATTATTATGTACATAAGCCAAGACATTTGTAATAGTTTTCTCAACTCTTACTTACCCTTCGATTTCTTTGCAAAATTGGAAGTGGTTGAACTCAACCGTGCTGCTGGAGCTGGACGCAGGAAAACCCTTTTGGAATGCTGCCTCCTAGTAGGATACTGTAGCCCATATAACCGGGATGCTAATGTTGCATTTTAAAAAGCACGGGAAAAATACTGCCAACATATCGTAAGCTTCTCCATTTGTGAAAGGCATTTTCAGAAAGTTAGGTATAATAAATTATGATAAACAATATCTATTAGATTTTGTTTATCGGAAATTATCTGTCAACAGAACAAACACAAGAGCATACTTGACAAGTTCTTTTGATTTAATTCATGGCCTCCTGTGCAATAATGGAGTATGACTAATTCAGCAGACTCCAATTTCACAAGTGCCTACTAACCCAACGAAGAATCCACTCGAGAGTTGAAATTGTGGATATTTGCCTATATCGTATGGAAAATGAATAGCGAAAACAATTTCCTCATAATCCTTCTGAAAAAATTCTTCCAAAGAGATTAAAACCCACATACCTACTACAACTTATACACCATTCGGCGTAATCCTAATATACCAATGCAACCTTTGGAATGCAGCATTCTATCTCCTTTTTCTGAAATGGCTAAAATACTTATACAACTTATTAAATAACATAGGTTACTAAAATTATTTTTACATCAAATATTCTTGGGTTTTTAAAGTATTCATTGACAAAATTACATTATCAAAAAACTATATCTATGTATCATTAAATATCATATATTATACATAAAAATTCTCGGGAAATAGGTCACATTAACACTTTGTTTTAAATATTTGTCTTTACGTACGTTTCGGTCTCACGACCATCATCAGAAGACTCATTATGTCTAAAAAGGGGTTTACTAAAACTAATTATAGCATAAACGTCCAAATCGCACAATTTAACTTCAATCAAAAGAGCCCACGCCATCGAAACGAACAGAACTACGAATAATCGAAATTGTATCGTCAGTATTAAAGTATAAAACATGTTTTTGTAGTAAGAATCCGCTATTCAGTAATATTATTAAAATAAATGAGTGCATATTGATTGGTATTCTCACAACAACTGAGAAGAACGAAGTTATTTGTCAAGTATCTACTTTCGAAACCAGATGTGTAGGATTTATGAGTAGGTACTTAAGAACGGTTTCAGACCTGTACTGGAAAATTACTATTACGAATTCTTCCTAAAAACATTTTCAACAATTATAAAGACGTATGTAAGAATTTGTAAGAGATTATTTAATCAAATTAGTATAAATATGACTTAGATTTTGTGTGTCTACCCTATGATTTACAGATTTGGGGTCCCGTTTTATGTGAATCATCTCCAGGATAGATCTTTTATAATAATTGGTTTCCTTAGTTAAGATATTAACATTTTTGTAATCAAATTGATGGTTATAATCAAAGCAATGCTTAGCAAGGGCGGTGGAATTTTCTAAAATGTTATTTCTTGTGCTATATTTATGGCCGTACATTCTTTTTTGTAAATATTGCTTAGAGATTCCAGTATAGGTTCCATCACAATCTAAACAATTCAATTTATACACTGTGTGGGTTTGTTTATCTTTGGGTATTAAAGGTTTTAGATTTGAGAAATATTTCCCAACACAGGTAGTAGACCTATGCGCAACATTTATATCATACTTTTTCAAACATTTTTTGATTTTCTCTGAGGTCTCCGGAATATAAGGTAGAGTTATAAAATTGTCTGTATTACCTTTTATGTTATTTTTATACGACGAACCATTATAGATTTTGTTTATTCTTTCTTTAATGATAGGATTGAAAAAAGTTTTTGGGTAGCCATTCAATTCTAGTGTATTACGAACAATTTTTAAATTTTTGGGGCTGTCATCTGCGTGGGATAATTTTATTGCGCGATCTGTAAGGCTGTTTATGACACTTTTTTTATAACAAACTGGTGCAACGGAATTGAAGTGAAGATAACGTTGAGACCATACTTCTTTAGTAAACCAAGAAGTTTTTATTTTTCCATCTGCATCATGCCTAATGTTCATATCTAGGAAATTTATGTTATTGTTTAATTCTATTTCACAAGTGAATTGAAGTTTACAGTGGAAATTGTTAAATTTATCAATTACATATTGAATTTTATCGTTGGGAACACACATAAGGCAATCATCTACATACCGTTTAAAGAATACAGGCCGAAAATCTAATGAACTCATAACAGATTCCTCTAGGCACTCCATAACGAGGTTAGCAATGGTAGCTGAAATAGGAGATCCCATTGCTGTGCCCAATATTTGTCCATAAAATTGCTCACCATACTGAAAGTATGTGCATTCTAAACAAAATTTTACAGCATTTATAAATTCCGATTGATCTAGAGGTGTGTGGTTTTTAATCTCTGCCCAACGTTTTTTGATGCTATTCAATGCCAAAACAACAGGTATATTTGTAAATAAAGGAACAACGTCCAAGGAAATCAGTTGATGGTTTACGGGTACGGATTTATTTTTTATAAATTCATTAAAGTGCCATGAATCTTTTACATAGAATTCATTTTTTCCTATTATATTATTGATAGATTTTGATAGAAATTTTGATAAATTGTAAGTAGGCGCTCCAATATTACTAACAATGGGTCTTAGAGGTATATCATTTTTATGTAGTTTTGGAAGTCCATAGATATAAGGTGCTAGCCCTTTATGGCAAATTAATTTATTTTTTAATTCAATAGGGATTATCTTATTCTTATGCCATTTATTTTATCAGTTTATTCATGTTGTAACTACTGATAACTACTGATAAAGTAGGATCAGATTTAAATTTTTTATGAGTTGTTTCATCATTTAAAAGGTTTCTTATTTTGTTTTCATAGTCATTTCTATGCATTATGACGGTTTTATTACATTTATCCGCGTTCAAAACTAATATTTGAAGGTTAGCATCTAAGAAATCTTTTGTTATTTTTGTATGATAGTTAAAACGATTCTTTGCAGTCCCTACCCCTGCCTTCTGTTTGTTCTTTTTGTTTGTCAAGATGTTACAAACTTTGTTTCTAATTTCGTTTTTCTCTTCTACATTTTTATTCCTAATTCCGCATTCTAAATTTGCAATAATATTATCGATAGGCAGTTTTTTATTGTTATTAGGCAATGCAAATTTCGGACCTAAACTTAACGTGTGCTGCACCTCATCCGGAATTTTTATGTCCGTTAGATTTTTCGACCATTGTTGATTGATATTTTTTTTTTCATAAGTTACGCCTTTCATTGAATTATTCATCTTTTTAGATTGAATAGCTTTGATTTTGTTCATTTTTTTTCGAAATTGTTATGCTGAATTTGAAAAAATTGCGATATAAAGTTGCTATCAAAATTTTGATGACAGGTTTGTTTAACCAGTTTGATTTTGTTTTCAACCTCAGCTACAATTGCACATGCTTCTTTAATGCACAGGTTCAAACAATTTTTATGAAAAGAATTCAATAATTTTGCGTACGCCTTCTTATTTAGCACCTTGCTAAACATATTCTCCTTTGATTTAGATATAATGAAATTTGGATAAACTTGCAAATTCCTACATCTTACCAGAAATATTCTACGATTCTTCTCTCTTGCTAGTATCTTCATTAACTTTCCGTATTCCTTCAAAACTTTAGGATAGGTGGTTGTTCCTTCCATATTAAGGCTTATATCCCAGCCGAAGTAATAATAATATCATTAAATATCATATTATTCAATATTTATATACAAATATTCCTCTAGAATTAGCTATACAAATAATTGTGAATAGATGGGATGAAATAAAACTATACACAAATTTACCTATGAATGAATTCTTAACAGCTATATAATATACATCCACAGCTAATTTCTTACTATATAAAGATGGTTGTTATAAACAACGACATGGTTGTGCAATGGGTACTTCAATATCAAGTATCAAAGCTCAGATATTCAAGGAATTCCTTGAAGAAAATACCGCGATTAAATTACATCTTCTTCAAACGATATGTTGGTGATTGTATCGCTGTCATCCCAATAGATACATGTGATGAATTTTTGTGTTCTTTCAATTCTTTCCACCATAAATTACAATATACAATCGAAAATGAAAATAACAATGGAATACATTTTTTAGATTTAACTTTAGTACGAAGACCCAACGATAACAAAATTCTATCCAAATGCTATACCAAACCTACTTGTCAGGAAAATATACCAATTTCAATTCTAATATACCTAAAAAAATATAAAAAGAATGTTGTTATAAATCTGATAGATAGAGCTGTCAAGCTAAGTTCTCCTGAACTAAGAACTATATCAATTGAAAAAACAAAAGAAACTTTTATAAAGAATGGCTATTGAATTAATCTAATGAAGACGTCAACTCAGTAGCCATAATAGGAGGTTAGGTTATGTTGCGGAATATTACTGTGTCCCTATAATATCATTAGAAATTAATGCTGGAATTGGTTTTGAATTTTAGCATTTAAAACACCTATGTAAAAGATTGAAGTATTGATCTCAATGAAGGATATGTACTTCAACCTATAGGTATAAATTTGATAGAACCTGTTTTTCAATTTCCTTATAGAAATTTTTGATCTAAAACAATACAGCATTGCAGTTCCTTTTATTTGTCACGATATTCTTTCTATCAAAATATGTGCCAGTTTTGGAAAGTCCATCAATGTTGCAGTTCTAAGTCAAATAGTTTTTGTTCATAGTCAGAGAATGAATTAACGTTTCTATAGGCTCTCTAATTTGTTGTTCATAGGGCGAATGGTACATACTCAAATTACATATAATTAGTTGAGGAGTGTATAAGAACGACACGAGCAACATGTGCTGGAAATGGTAAAGGTTATACCAATACAATTTCAGAGAGTACACCTCAATAAATTATCAATTTACTTCAAGCACGATGAATTATAAGTCATAGGCACGCGATATTTAAGTAGAGCTCTTACCACAAACGATTGGGTATAAATCAAAATATATGGTAAATGTCGATAAAATATTAAATAATTTAATATCTTGGTCTTGACCTTCCGTCCTAATAATTCAAACGAGAAATACGAAGCTGTTCGAAACTTGATTGTTCAGGGATCATTATTACGCCTTATCTATAAAAAGTGACAAAAAAATTCTAATTTATTTCTGTTTCACGTTTAATGGTACAAACAACAACAAAATCTTGAATGGAAATTTGCTCCATACCATACCATACTATTATGGTATGGAGAAAATGGATAAACCGCTTTATTCATTGTTTTGCTATACAGGATGTCCCTTAAATGTCTGCAGGAAAAGATACCACTTATTCCTGAGACCAAAATAAGATAATTGAGCTAAACTTACTCCCATTAAAACGCTGCATGTAACTGAATTTATATTCTGGATTTTGTCTAATTTATCAATGTTCTTGACAGATATTGCTCTGGAATTTTGTAGGTACACTGATAAGATTATAACTCATTACCTAATTTTTCATTAATCGACAAAATGTTCTTTCGATATCCTTCAGAATCATTCATACATTATAGGTTTCTACTTCATTTCCTTAAGAAATTGATCACATTGATAATGATCAATATTTGGCATACATTTTTTCACTAATTTAGAATAATGGCTGTTACATTTTTCATTGATAAAGTTTTTTAATCAAGAGTACTCAAGGACCTGTATATGTATAGGTCAAACAAAGCATTTAGGATGAAGGTAAGTTGAATTCAATTGTCTTATTTTTATCTCAGGAACGATGATATGTTTTAAAACAGACATTTCTGGGACTTCCTGTATATCAAAATTCATTGTCGATGCGTTTCGATGTGTAACACCATCAACATTAGCAAAAAAAATGTTTCAATCAATGGATTGCTGTTTGAAATATGAAATTAGATACATAAATGACCAGTCAATTTTTTAGTTGTGTACAGTGTGTCAAAAATGAGGATGTATATTTTAGTATAGTCATTCAAAGATTTTATTTCGGAATATCTTTGTACAGTTACCTTCATCTGAAACTTGTTGCAAATTGTGTTTGATGTCATAATCATTGGTCAACCAGTCTCACCATGGGAAATTGGCACAACAATTGTTTTATTAACGAATTGACCGTTTATAAACAATTTGAATTAATAAATTTTCCAGATCCCAAAAAAAAATTATTTTGAGACAGAAATACCCACTCGGGGGATTTTGGGGTCTCTAATTACGATTCCGAAGTCAAAAATATCAAAATTACCTGGAAATTGGCCAATTGGCACCGGAAGTTGATAAAATTTAACCTAATTTATACCTTTTTCTTGCAAAAAATGAACTTTAATTGGTGTTTTTGAGCTAGCACTCACTATACCGAATCCAAAGATGACAAGGTTATTCATAATCGCCCGGAAGTTGTTCAACTGGAATTTAGACCGTTTTCTTGCCAGAAATAAACTCAATTGGTTTTTTTGAGCTATCAATCTATATACCAAATTCAAAGATAACGAGATCATTCATAATCGCCTGGAAATTGGCCAATTGGCACCGGAAACCGATGATATTTAACATAATTTTTTCTTGTAAAAAATTAACTCAATTGGTTTTTTTTTAGCTATCAATCATTATATCATATCCAAAGATGACAAGGTCATTCATAATCGCCCGGAAGTTGGCCAACCGGAACCGGAAGTTGATGTAATTCACTATAATTCAGACCATTTTCTTGCAAAAAATAAAATCAATTGGTTTCTTTGAGCTATCAATCTCTATACCAAATTCAAAGATTGGCCAATGAGAACCGGAAATTAGTTACGGAAAATCCTCGCGGTTCGACGGGACGACGGGACTTGAATTTTGCAACTGACTTGATTGAAAATTGCAGGAAGATGATGATGATTTGTCAAATGAAATTATCTGAACTGATGAATGTAATTTTATGCGGCCTTTTTAACAGGAACAATGAACAATTATTATGTTGTGGAAAATCCGCATCAAAATCGGCAGTACCTCAAGTTAGTTAATTATATATTAGATAGGATTAAAGACGCTAAGGTAAATATGCTCCGGCAACTGCGGTGACAATAGGATGGGGCATCACCCTATAATGGGACGAGCAGTAACCAATCAGTGGATTGGTAACCAATTAGTGGTGCTCTGGCCTGCCAAACGCCCTGATTTGTCCCCTCTGAGTTATTTCTTGTGGGGATTTTCTGAAAAACATTGGTTCCAAGATACTTTTCGTGACATTTCGACACCATCACTGTTGGCGATCACATGATCACACTTATTTCAGGATTATCTACTTTTATGATAATACTGCAAAAAGAATACTCTGTCGAAGGAGACTTTCTCAACACTATGAAAAATTTTAGAAATGCGATTATGTTAAAGCTGGATTTAAACTCTGCCGAACTAAATGCCCACAACACTCTGAGATAGATTGTCCGAATTGTGCTATTGAAACCCTCGGAGAGTATAATAAGGATATGCTTCCAAATGAACACACGGAGTTCAACGAACATATGATAGGTTTCATCACCTGTAGTCATATTATACATATTTTTTATTCTGGTGATATTGCCAGTTACGACATGAATTGATGTTTAGAATCAGAAAATAGATTAAATTTACTTTTCTTTGTTGACTAAATACCTTATATGCTACGTAGTTATTTCTTTAACTATGATATAAATTATGAGATGAGAGTAGGTATCAGGGCCGGATTAACACTATGAGGGGCCCTAAGCACAATAGATTTTGGGGGCTCCTCCCCCCTTTTATTTAAATTTCTCTTTATTCATAGAATAAAATAATTTGTAGAGTAATATAATGCTCTAAATCGTGGAGAAGGTTATTGCCAGGAAAATAAGTACATAAATGAATATTTACACTATTAGTACGTCTTCTTAATTTGACATAATACACAATGCGTAACTACATTAATCATTTTTACAATTGCACTTTTGGAAACTTATCCGCTGAATGATTCGCTTATATCTAACTGACTTAGAACAATCCTTTCCTGCACTTTCTAGCCGCAAAATCTTTTATCAGGTCATCAAAGCTGATTCGACGCAATACATCAGCTTCCATGCACAGTAATGCAAGCGAGTCTAACCTATCCTGTCGCATATTTGTCCTCAAAGGGTTTTTAATGATGAGCCCGGCACGGGTTTGGACATAGTCTTAATCGGACGTCGAGCCGACTCCCGACAGACGGTGGTCGGAACCATTCTGGGCCCGGCGCGGGCTCAAATTTCTACCTCGGTTGCCACTGCACTGCACTTCCAAGATGAAGAGTTATAAGCGCGAATTATTCCCTTTTATACAAAATCAACTAATTCTTGACTACTTTTAGATATTACCAGTCGTTAGGCATACGCAAACTTTTATATTCCAGTAATTTCTTTACTTCGTTATTTTTTCCCAGAAAAATTGTCATTATTAGTTTTTTAATTTTTAATTTTTACAATTTCCGCGGGGCCCTCAAAATGTTGGGGCCCTAAGCTATAGCTTAGTCCAGCTTATGCTATAATCCAGCACTGGTAGGTATTCTTGAATTTTTCACACTTACCTTCGTAATGAAACATCATTTTCGCGTTTCGGCATTCGCCTTTTTCAAAGATTTATTTCTAATGAATTACATTGTTTGAACTGCAATATATTAATTTCATTAATTATTTAGATGTACATGAGTATAGGAATGAAGTTTTAATCTTAGCTTATATCTGTAATCATATACGTGTAATAAATAAAAAATTTACTATTTTATTCCGCTATAAATAAGAAATAATCGCTCTTATCCGCTAAAAAATACTATTGATATACTGAGGACCTTTCAGCTACCGAGTAGCCATCATTAGAGATTACCCTCAGCTGGAGATAAATCTGAATTCAGTAAATTGCTTTTTCATTAGGTACTATATTTAGATCCCTTAGTGTGTTTCCAGAATGATAAACTCTCTTGAGAGATGGCGTGACCGACCTGTATTTTAAATATGTTCACCGTAATTTTACCAATTTTTTTTTTATATGGGCAAAATATTCTTTATACCGAATAAGAATATTTTCCATTTAGTGTGGCCCACTATCGTTCTGAAGACTATTACAATCTATTTTTAAATCCCAGATTTGTCGAAGTCTAAACGTCTAAACTGTTTTCTACCTTGTTCTCACATCATCATTTTTTTTTTTGCGAGGATTCCTCAATTTATTCATTTCACTGACTTTCACTTCGAATACCTCCTCCGTGTTTATTGCTCATGTACATTACAAGCGATTTGAATACGCCTCCTTTAAAACATTGGCACGTTACACCTAAAATAGAGAACATAGGATTAACATGAATTATATAATGCAGAGTGTAGGTATCTATTGTATCAATATTCCCAAAAGAGAAATCAACGAAGTTAAGAGAACGTTACGCAGTAACTGTTTAGGAGAAGACAATTGAAAATGAACTACCGACAATTGGAAACGTCTAGCTTCGTATTTCATGCCAAATATATTTCGGACGTTCTGAAACATTTCAAATATGTGTTTGCCGATAACAATCATGAGTGGAATCGTGCAGGTTAATCCACATTATTGATATCTTAATAAGATAGAATTCTTACTACTATTATTATTGTTATTATTAATGAATGGAGAACTGGTGAGGGGGGCTATTTTATGCCTAGTCCAATGCCTTTTGCACCTCATATCATCTAGTGGAGCGGTTTCCACTAAATAGTGTTAACCAAGCTCCCGAGTGGACGAACAGCCGGTTCCCACTCAAGAGTGTTAACCAAGCTCCCGACAGGACGAAATGCTATCTGTCCCATATTCCTCACTTGCTGAGACCAGTTTTCCCCAATGTGCTTTGCACTGTCTGCAACTGTTCACTTGTCGTCACTCTTTCAAGTGTTGTGATCTGACCCAGCAGTGGATTGTCTCCTTGATTTTACTCGAGATGCCCTCCGCTGGTTCAGGGAGTTCTTTGGTTCCTAGTTTTGAAAGCTCAGCCCATTATCCCAACACCTCTATATGATACTGGAGAGTATAGCGATAACGACAACATATATAATGGAGAGAGAATCACCAAACGTAAGAATCCCTGAAAAATAACAAACCAAGATAAAGGAATAGCTTCGTGAGAGAATTTGACACGAAGTCAACTCGCAAAAGCACATGGGACTAAAACAACATTCAAAAACTCAATAGAAAGGCCATTAAATGGTGATAGCTCTAAAGCAACAGAAGAATCTGAAATAGGAGTATATAGGCCTGGAACCTAATACTGTGAGAGCTTAGACATATCCCCGACCAAGCTAAAATTCAAGCGCGAGGTAAATGTATCCAGATCAATATAGAAATAAATTCCTTAGGAATAATCATCATTTCGGACAGTCAACAGTTTTCAACGCAGACAGCTCCCACTTTATCAGCTCCAAAATGATTTGGAAATGCTTATAGAAACTAAACGAAATATGCAAGAATAATGCGGTTACCCTCCTAGTCGAAATTTTGCAACAATACTGAATGAGGAATTAACGAAATGGGCATTTTTTTTTTAATATCCAGTGCTCAGGAAATGAAGTTGGAAGAGTGTTGCAACTCCCCTGTAGTTACGTTACTGGATAATTTTGTCACGTTTTCAATGTCAAATAATTGGTCTCAATTTAAGGGGAACTTAAATCAAATTTGGTGGGAATCGCTGAAGCCACCAGAGAATTAAGATAAAAAACGAAGATTTATGATGTCGACTTCTTTTTCTTTAATAGATTACAACTAGGACATCGGTTCTTTCGCTTTCACGGGAAAACAGCTGTGAAAATCAAAATCTTTGTTGGATTCCACGACGGGACTATTATGGATTTGTACAATGCTGGGTACGCTTCGTCCTGTTAGTCTAGGAGCCAGAGCGATATTGATGGTCTAAACATTAACCCGATGGCACTATGGTTTATCGTTAGAGGACGGTTCAATGAACAATTCATCTCACAGACCGGATTTTCGCCGGCTGCTAGATCTCGAGATATAGCCTCCGCAAATTGTTTATTTTTTGAATGGAGGTTAACCCTTTTCAAGTTGCGGCTACTTGAAAAGCATGCCATTCTTATACACTTCCACCATGTGCCATCATTTTTTATCGTGTCCGTTTATCAGACTGACCAGTTAAAATTGAACTGCAAGTTAACCCTCCCAAACCTGGTGAAAATGTTCATTGGTGTTGGCAATTGTCAAGATATCCTATGCCATCAAAAGTTATCGGTCCATTCCCGAGTAATTGGCCATTATTTGGACCTAAAATGTTTTTTTTTTCTCTCATTTTGGGGCTAAGCTTTGCGGATTACAAGGTGACATGATGACACTATGTTAAATAACTTTATTGGAGGTCAAATAAAGATTTAAAATTATTGCCATCACTCCGTGTCTATTTCAACCCCCAAACCCCTCTAAAACCACCCCCCTAAAAATATGAATAATATTGATAATATAACCAATTTCATGATAAATTAGTCAATTATTGAGATTTTGGCTGCGTATAAAATCGAAACGGCCGTTTTTTATTTTTTGTTTTGGGGGTAGTTTTAGGGGGTTTTGGGGGGTTGAAATAGGCAAGGAGTGATGGTAATAATTTTAAATCCTTATTTGACCTCTAATAAAGTTATTCAACATGGTGTCATCATGTCACCTTGTAATTCGCAAAGTTTAGCCCCAAAATGAGATCTGATGAGACATGATAACACCATGTTGAATAACTTTATTGGAGGTCAAATAAAGATTTAAAATTATTGCCATCACTTCTTGCCTATTTCAACCCCCCAAAACCCACTAAAACTACACCCCAAAACAAAACAAAAAATAAAAAACGGCCGTTTCGATTCTATACGCAGCCAGAATCTCAATAATTGACTAATTTATCATGAATTTGGTTATATTATCCATATTATTCATATTTTTAGGGGGTGGTTTCAGGGGGTTTTGGGGGTTGAAATAGGCAAGGAGTGATGGCAATAATTTCAAATCTTTATTGACCTCCAATAAAGTTATTTAACAAGGTGTCATCATGTCTCCTTGTAATAAGCAAAGTTTAGCCCCAAAATGAAAAAAAAAACATTTCAGGTCCAAATAATGGCCAATCACTCGGAAATAGACCGATAACTTTTGATGGCATAGGATATCTTGACAATTGCCAACACCAATGAACATTTTCCACCAGGTTTGAGAGGGTTATCTTCCAGTTCAATTTTAACTGGTCAGCCTGATAAACGGACACGATAAAAGATGATGGCACATGGTGGAAGTGTATAATAATGGCATGCCTTTCAAGTAACCCCAACTTGAAAAGGGTTAACCTCCAGTCAAAAAATAAACAATTTGCGGAGGCTATATCTCGAGATCTAGCAGCCGGCGAAAATTCGGTCTGCGAGATGACTTTGTCATTGAACCGTTCTCTAACTATAAGCCATAGTGCCATCGGGTTAATGTTCAGACCATCAATATCACTCTGACTCCTAGACTATGTGACCATTATATCAATACTAGCCTCACTGTGAAGCATATAATGTTATCCGAATGCCCACAATATTTCGAAGGCTGCCCACGACACATAACAGCAGATCTGAAATGTAACTTAAATTTGCCAACCAGTAATTTAACTAAAATATAACCTATAACGTTGCATCTATCCCTCACATACCCCACTAATTCCAAATAGTATTCCAACAGGCACATTTTGAATCCAAATTTAGTTTATCCTGATGGTGACTACTTGGTAGCTGAAAGGTCCATAGTACTTTAACGTTATTCATAGTGATTATTGTTCTTTATTTACATTGTTATTGTATCCACAGTTTGAACTCTTTTGTAGTATATTAAGATTAATTATATTGAAAAATAGAATAAACAACACTGTTTACCGTGTTCAACCTTCAATTTAATGCCACAGATCGTAACTTAATTTCGACAAGTAAAGTCATTATCAAATGATAATAATAAAGATTCTGGACCCAGTATGAATTATATATAAAAATTCTCGGGAAATAGGTCACATTTACACTTCGTTTTATATTTTCGTCTTACGTACGTTTCGGTTTCACGACCATCATCAGAAGACTTATCATGTCAAAAAGGTTTTTATAAACTAATTATAGCACAAAGCGGTACAATTTTGATTATTCGTGGTTCTGTTCGTTTCGACGACGTGGGCATTTTTGATTGAAATTGGTGCGATATGGACGCTTTGTGCTATAATTAGTCAACGTTTTTGACATGATAAGTCTTCTGATGGTCGTGAGACCGAAACGTACGTAAAGACGAAAATATAAAACAAAGTGTTGATGTGACCCATTCCCGAGAATTTTTATATAATCAAATGATAACAGTAAGTTATGGATGAACAGAAGTACATGATGGCATATATGTATATTATATAAAGTATTGGAAGCTGAAATTACTACAAATATTACTAATCTCTTGAGTAATTAACATTAATGAATGGAGTAGAATGAATTAATTTCTCGTAGACATTAAGGGGCAAGTTGGTTTTACGTTACTCTTATGTTTGACAAGTTCTAATGAATTCAATTTCAAACCTTTTATACAGTGATATAAGATTTTGGTTTCATTTATATCTGGGAAATTATGATTATTTTCTAAAAGATGGCAAAAGTGGAATCTGTTTTATATAAATTAAAAGACCTCTAAACCATATATCTATTAGCCTATGTTAACTTTTAAACTCTTAATTCTTTCAATATGTCTGTTTGATAAAATATGATAAAAGATATTCTGTATTAAAATATATATCACACTTTTAAAGTTTAATGTTAGCTATTTATTTGAAATTGAACCAAAATATGTGATAGAGGCAAATTTATGTTATTATTATTCTCTTGTATCTGGAAAGTAATTTGTTTGTTGTTTCCTGAAAATTAAATTGTTTATTGTGTTAATATTATATTATAATCATAAATTGAACAGATTTGCACGTTGATTTGTGAATGAAAAACCTTCTACCAGTTTAGCGATAATAGATTTTCAGTTAATGTTATTTCATCTAAAAATAAATTCACAAATAACCTACTAACATAGAATTGCTGCCTGGAGATAATATATGTTCTCTTATGTGTTAAGTCAATGTTGATACTACTATTGCAGAAATAGAACAAGTTATACACAAAATAAAAAATTAAAAAATTAAATGACATTTATAACATTTCTACTAAGCTAATAAAACTGTCGGCAGAAGAAATCTCGAAACCGAAATCATCTAGAATAAGAGCTTAAGAAAGACCATTTTCCTCAAGAATCGAAACGGGCAAAAGTTGTCCCAATATAAAAGAAGAAATGAGTCAAAAATGAAAGCAAAAACTATAGGCTTACCTGCCTTTTCCAAAGTTTTCGAAACAGTTATTAAAACAGAATGGTACAATTCAGAACAACAACTCTACTGACTATGACTAAACATATAACCAATCCTCTAGGTGAACATGGTTAACTTTGATTTGAGTAAAGCATTCGATTCAATACCTCATAATGTATTATTGGAAAAACTGAACTTCTGTAGAATCAGAGGAATAGTAGTTAATTTATTCAAATTCTACTTGGGAAATAGGACACAAAGAGTCTGTTGGAATTAAGGATTATCTAATGAGGTGAGAGTTCAGTATGTAGTACCACAAGGATCTGTATTAGGTCCAATCCTATTTATTGTATATGTAAATGAACTAAATATCAAAAACAGTGTGTTAACATGTCAATACTGCGACGATATATCTACTTATGCCACTGGAAAGAATAAAGAAGTGAAAACCAAAATAAATAATATTATTTTAGAAGCTAAGCTACGGATTGATACATTTATTTGTATTGAATGAAAACAAAACATCATATCTTACTTTTGGTTACAAATGTATTCCGCAAAGATATAAAATTCTTCGGCTTATATATTGATAGCAAACCCAATTGTGCAACTCATGTAGAAGCAACCTGTAAGAAAATATCAAGTTCTATTTATTTGTTGAGAAATTTAAAAAAATCGACTACTGATGAAGTTATGAAAAGAGCGTATGTTGTACCTATATATATTTAAGAATGCCTAAAGTATACTCATAATAATTTGATTCATTTTAAAACTAATGGTGAACATCATAACTTCAATATTTACAAACACCTCACATCTAAAGAAAGTCACCAAACAATTCGTTAGTTATTGGGGAACTAAGTTATACAATAAGTTGCCAATTAAAATTAAAAAATTAAAAAAGAAGTCAATAAACAAATTTAATGCGTGTATCAAGAAAGTCCTCATTGAGAAAGCCTTTTACTATATTGAAGAATACCTGAAGTGCGAATCCTTATAATTTATGTTATCTTGAATGTTAACTATTATGAATAGGTCTCCCGTTTATCGTTTACCTTCTATTATCTTTTATTATTACGTATAAATTTAAACTAAACAAATCTGAAATGTGAATTTTATGAATTCTGTAATTTAAATTTTCATTGAGAACATGTCACTACTTTACCTTTTATTATGTATATTTGGACTAATCATGTAACTAACTTCATGACTCAATTAATTTATTATTATTATTTATTATTGGTTCTAAAAATAAATTCACAAATAACCTACTTTTCTATTATTCCTGCTTGGAGATGTATATATATTTCGCTAGAGTTCAGTTAATGTTATTACATCCAAAAATAAACTTACAAGTAACCTAGGACTGCCGCTTGGAGATAATATATGTTCTTTCAGTGATTCAGCTAATGTTATTGGATTGAGACGGAACTTCTTATTAAGAAATTGGATTGGAAAGTTATACAGGGTGTTTCATAGATAAATGTACTGGAGGTATGGGTATCCAAGGCGTAAGATGAATCTCTTGAATTTAAAGTCAACCCCTATCATGTACCTAAATCTTTTCGTCATTATGCTGCTAAACTGTTTAAAGATTAATCTAATTTTACTGAAAATTTTGGTACGATTGAAAAAAATTGTTAATTGACTTTCAGTTTGATTCCCTGTATACTTTCTTCAAAGTGCATAGCATATATCTTTTAATTTTTTTATTATTTCCGTTTTCTGTTGCCTATAATAATTGGTATGCATCTCTGTTGTCCTTTTTTGACCACGGGACGCAACTCTGCTATAAAAGTCACCGCGGGACGCAACTCGGCACCTGCCTTGGTTGATACGGAATCTCTAGAACTACATACATATGGGTTTTCATCTTTAGATGTAGTTAAATCCTTTCCATTTCTGACCATCTCAGAATAAATTCGTAGTATTCACTTAGGTTCATTACGATTACTCCACAATATTTAATAAAACCACTATTTCGATTTTCTCCTGTTTTCTCGAATAGGCTTTTGTAATGTAAAAAGTTCCATCTTGCTTCCAAGAAAATATCTACTCTCTCCACGTAATGTAACGTATCTAAGAATTAATAAAGGCTATGAAGAGGATGTGATTGAAGCTTAATTACGTTTTCGTATGATTGTAAAATCTTGAAGTGCATTCAAGAATTAGAAAATTGTAGAGACACCGCGCTGTGCATTATACGCAAGGAAAAATATAGAAATGACAACAAAGAACATGATGGCATTGCAATCGTGCGGTGGGCGTTCGGTTGACTCCAGGGGGATTCTTTCATGGGTCAGCGGTCAGCTGCCCTAGGCACCCTGCAGATTGTTGCAGTGGCGTCCATGCCTATAACTTGCAAATATTTTGTCTAACGTTTATTATGGTAAGAGGATTAAAAATTCCACACCTTAATAGCATATTGCATATTCCATAATATTCCACACATAAATTCAATGCAACTCATGAATATGTAAATACGAATGTATATTGACACAAGGATGATATCAATTATTCATGTCGAATAAATAATGAACGTATAATTATACATACGAATGATAATGACTTCATTCCATCCAACACATTTTTGAACTGTTGTTGTAGGTTTTGTACTAATTTCCATTATAAAATTATAAATTCATAGGTAATTCCTAATTCCTTCAATGATACAATTAAAATAATATCTTGAATAGTAGACTTCCGCGGATAGCTCTTCTTGAAAATGCTTAGCTTCCGGATCTTAGCGCCACAATAGCACGACGTGTAATGCAGTCTGCCTATTTTTGGCCCCATGTTAATTTTTCACTTCGGAGATACAGTAAACAAAAATATGTAAAAAACCGGAATTTTTCCGTAGAATTCAATAAGCCAAAACACAAACAACTGGCACCTCGGGGGCTCATATTAAATTGGGCTCAAAGTTTCCCAAAATCGTTTTTTTTTTTCATTTTACTCTGTCATGGTGCCATAAAATGAAAAAGTAATTTACAAAAATTGTAGAACCATTAAATACGGATCGATCTGTGGGAATCAGATGTCAAAAAATTTGAAAATAAATTATTTATTTGCACAAAACCGTTAAAAATCGCGTTTTTTGAAACGCTCATATTTTCGTGGAAACGAATCATTTTTTCTGAAACTTGGTTGAAGTGTAACACTCTACTAACTAAAAAAGATCGTTTCCAAAAAATTTCAGAATATTATAAAATTTTTCTTGAAAAAAAAACGATTTTTCAACCGAATTTTCGCATTTTAACGATCAATTTGAAAAGCGCCCAATAAATAAAAAAGTTAGTACTACATTTCAAGAAAATTTTAAGCTCAAAATTAACTCTGAATATGAAAGCGTGTATGAGCTATCGAGATTTTAATTAAACGCGATGTTTTCGAAAAAATCAATTTTTGCAAAAAGTTCATGATATTTTCAAATTTTTTGAAAACTGTCTTTTTTAGTTAGTGGAGAGCTACACTTTCACCAAGTTTCGTGAAAAAATGATTTGTTTTCACGAAGATATGAGCGTTTCAAAAAAAAGCGATTTTTAACGGTTTTTTGCAAATAAATAATTTATTTTATAATTTTTTGCGGCTACTACTGGATTCATGAATCTCTACGGAAAGGAAAAACAGAGTGTGATTATTGGACATTGTACAGGCACCTGGTTGACGATGAAGAAAAATTTATCCAGTATTTTCTACTAGTACTAGGACTAGAGTGAAACGCTGTTGGCCGCATGCGCACATCGGTTGGTGAGCAGACAG
This sequence comes from Endomychus coccineus, assembly GCA_958510875.1. Taxonomy (NCBI): domain Eukaryota; kingdom Metazoa; phylum Arthropoda; class Insecta; order Coleoptera; family Endomychidae; genus Endomychus; species Endomychus coccineus. The sequence continues at coordinate 143,683,134 of OY294068.1, forward strand.
GCACATGCAAAATATTCTCGCCTGCCGATGTCAACTGTTCGTGCAGGGCACGCTTTGGTGTTGGCCGGTGACGGACCGGTCTAGTGGGCGTATGCCTATTTGAATTCAAGTAAAGAATATTTGCCTGCATGTGCCGGTACGATTACGGTCCTAGTATGGTACGTTCTAGTGGGCGAATACCTTAAGGGTCCAAATCCGTAGGCAGACTGCACTAGTGTTGCCATCAAGTCATGCTATTGTGATGCGGAAACCATCCGGAAGTCAAGAATTTTCGAAATTAAAATGGTATTATAATTTATTCGAAGACGTAAAATAGAGTCAATCATTCAAAATTTTAATAATATCCCTAGCTCTAATTGAAAGATAATTCAAATTACTAGGTAAATTGTTCCAGTGAAATTTATATCAGCGGAACAGCAAACACTACGATTAGACTTATATCTATGGTTTCGGCATTTACAAGGAGTAAAATAATTTCAACTTTAACAAATTTACACAAACCTCCTTCGAGCTAACTATGGTTTTGACATGAGATTAGAGGTGAGATGAGTGAGGCAAAGCGTGCCATATTCACATGTTTCAGCGTCTAATAAAACAAACATTTGGGATGCTTTAACTTCCCTAGATAATTTGAAGGGCGACTGTCCTATAAGTAGCTGATTTCGAAATGTTCAAATATCAGATGTGTTCCACCGGAAAAAGCATTTGATGTCGAAGTAAATAGTACAGCAATGTGACCTATACCAAATTGAAGGTAATTACATGCGAAATAAATCTGTGAAAACCGGAAGTAAAAAAAAAGGTGAATTCCAAGAAATAGATGTATATACAGGGTGTCCTCGAACTGCGTGGCCAAAATAAAACCGAAGATTCTTTGATTCGAAAAAAAGTTGATGAGCCTTTTTACTTTGGCCTCAAGTGTCTTGTTTACCCGGTAGAGGGCTTCAAAATTGTAAAAATAATTTTGTTTTTTCGGTATAACTTGAGAACGTGATGAAGAACTTTTACAATATTTTGCAGGTGAGTTACTGTCAATAATGGACATTTTTGAGAGTGGAGCACAGAGCCTTAGAGACCAAAAAAATGGCTCAAACTTGAGGATGTAACGGGAAAAGTGTCCAGAACTTTTTTGTGGTCAATGTAATTCACTCTATATTTTTTATGTAGATAGCTTATCTAATTTGAAAACTTTTCTTACTCTTAGAAAATTTTGATAAAATCAACGGATTAGCTTGAAAAAGAGTCTCTGCAATTTTGGCTTACTAATTTTACTTGATTAAAATACCTTAATTGCCTTCGCTTTTCTAATGTCATTTTGGCATTTGAAGAATTTATTCTCAAAACTGTCAGTTTGTACTTTGCTTTCCGTAAAAATTTTATAAAATTATGGCTCAAATGGTTGATACGTTATTGATTTATGGACTTTGTCGTTGCAATGGCCGGAGAAGGGAAAGATATCCGCATCGCAGAATTCCAAATTGGCAAACCTTCGCGAAACTGGCAAATTTGAAGCAAATCGCATAGAAACTGGACGCAGACGGACAAGAAGGACGTTAGAGCTCGAAGAAGCGATACTGAACCTGGGATAAGCACACTACGTTTGGGACTTCGTATTGGAGCCTCAAAATCATTAGTTCATAATGTACTGAAAGAAGAACTGTTGTATCCCTATCATATTAAAACAGTTCAAGACTTATTGCCCATGGAAAAGCAAAGGCAACTAAGGTATTTTAATCAAGTAAAATTAGTAAGCCAAAATTGCATAGACTCGAAAATTATTTTTTTCAAGCTAATCCGTTGATTTTATCAAAATTTTCTAAGAGTAAGAAAAGTTTTCAAATTAGATAAGCTATCTACATAAAAAATACAGAGTGAATTACATTGACCACAAAAAAGTTCTGGACACTTTTCCCGTTACATCCTCAAGTTTGAGCCATTTCTATGGTATCTAAGGCTCTATGCTCCGCTCTCAAAAATAGCGATTATTGACAGTAACTCACCTGTCAAATATTGTAAAAGTCCCCCATCACGTTCTCAAGTTATACCGAAAAAACAAAATTATTTTTGCAACTTTGAAGCCCTCTACCGGCTAAACAAGACACTTGAGGCAAAATTAAAAAGGCTCATCAAATTTTTTCCGAATCAAAGAATCTTCGGTTTTATTTTAGCCACGCAGTTCGAGGACACCCTGTATAACAAAATTCATGTTTTTTTTCTCTTTTTTCTCTTGTAGAGAGGAAAATTTCCGATCGATATGATGTTTTCGAATTTTTCATTAGTAGGTACGAAATTTTCCCGCTGTATAGATTTTATGGAAATTTTGCGATTTCGTCGGAAAATGTCTTGTGGGTTATACCAAATTGTAGGTAATTACATAAGATATTAATCTGTCATAACCCGCACCCTTAAAAAGGGTTATTTCTGAACTATAAATGTATATATACAAGGTGTATCATGATATGTGTGACAAGTCTATATCATATTTCCAACAAAAAAGTTCATGTAGTACATATTCCGATTTTCAACGGTTAACAAGTAATTTTTTGCTATTGTCTATTTTTTTATGAAAATATCACATTTCCATGGAATTGGCCTCTTCCTACAATCAACAACGACTGTAGACAAAAGTAAATCATTGCAAATGGAAGAACAATAAATAAGCTTTCATATGATACCATATTTATTGCCGAAATGCTATTATTTTTAGGTCATAACATTTGTGTCACCTTTTATTTGATGAAGTCGTGAAAATTCAAACTTCAAATACTCAAAAATTTTTCAAGACAAATACGAAAGATAACCGTTGTTAAAATATTGCCAAAGATCAAGCTTTAGAAGGGTGTAAAATTTTCTTTTATCGCTCATACAATGGTGAAGAAATTGTGTTAAATGTAACTCAACATCCAGGTTTGTGAAATACCAAGTTTACTGTGATTCCAAATTTTGCTTGTAGAGAAGTTGTGAAGCAAGTTACAACATACACACATAGACTGGAAATTTTCCAAAGAATTTGAAAAACCTATCCACAGCTTCCAATGATCAACCATTCGACCGTTATTTCATGGCATATTAGATCCTCTAGTTTCCTTAATTTTCATCCGATCGCATTATGAAATTCAACAATTCGAATGGGATTGAGTTTATCCATACTATTCCAACAATGACAAGAACAATGACAATCAGAAGTAGTACGAATTTCAACATTTGCTCTGGATGCTCCGCTGTTCCTTCGTGTTAATTTGGAATTGATTTTTTTTCTTAGATATATGGGTAATTGACAGTCATGGCTTGCTTAGAATAATCGCTACATATTGCACGTACTCCTGTAATTTTTAATAAAAATGAAATAGGCGAACGTCAAAAATCTTTTGCATGAGGCAAACGTCGAAAATATCGTACATTAATCCTTGTGACCCGTTGATCTGCTTGCTAAGAATACAAAATACCAGTATCCGCTAATGAAGAACTAACCGATATTCATTATATGTATGGCGTCTGCAACGGAAACGCAAATGTAGTTGGACGAGAATATCGGAGACGGTATCCGAATAGGTCTTCCTCCTGTGCGATTCCTGTGAATTCATGGAAACCTTCGAGGACGAGGTAGCCCTGAACATCAGAGCTACAATGATATTACAGCATGACGGAGCTCCACCCCATTTGCTTGAAACGAGGTAGATATTTGGTAGAAACAAATCAAACATGAATTGGTCGGCTAGGAACAGTTGCCTGGCCTGCTAGGTCACCCGACCTTACCTCTCGATTTTTTTGCCTGGGGCTACATGAAAGCGGGAGTTTACAAGAACCAACTACACATGGAGGAAGAACTGAGGCAACGTATCATTGAGAAGAAAAATGAGCTATGCGGTGACGGAAAGAGAGATACAGCGAAGAACAAGGACATGTTTGCGTCAACATGGTGGCCACTTCGAGCAAATTTTGTAATTCGTGCTACTTCTCATTGTTATTGTAAAAATAGTATAAATGAACTCACCACTATTCGAATTGTTGAATTTCATAATTATTGGTGAAAATTAGCGAAACCAGAGGAAATCTAGTATGCCATGGAATAGCGGTCGAACGGTTGATCACAGGAAGATGTGTTTTTCAGATTCTTTAGAAAATTTCCAGTCTCTAGGTGTGTGTTTCTAACTTGATTTACAACTTCTCTACCAGCAAAATTAGGAATAACAGTAAACTTAGTATTTCACAAACCTTGATGTTGAGTAACATTTAACACAATTTCTTCGCTATTGCATGTGCGATAAAAAAAAAATTCATACTATTCTGAATCTTGTTCCTTGGGGATATTTTGACAATAGTTATCTTTCATATTTCTCTAGAAAAGAGTATTTGACGTTTGAATTTCCACGACTTTCTTCTACATTCGTTGTTGATTGAAGGAAGAGGTCAATTACAAACAAATCTGATATTCTCATAAAAAAATATAAAATAGCGAATTACTTGTTAACCGTTGGAAATTGAAATATGTACAATGTGAACTTTTTTGTTGGAAATATGATATAGAATCACATATTAAATTTTTTTACACATATCTTGATACACCCTGTATCAAGATACACACTTCCTACGTTTTTCACCTTTCTTCGCACTTTCCTCGGAAAATTTCCTATAGTGTACCAAATTGACAATTGTTATAAAAAAGGATATGATCTTTCGCGAGTTTAGTTTTCAAGGTTGTAAAAATTTTTTTTTGTGTTTTTTCAATGTCTTATATAGTATTTTGAATCAATAAGAAATTAAACAAATTGTTTATAAATAAATAGATTAATGGAAAATTGGAGCATGGAATGCAGGTAATTGAAAACCAAGATTTTTTTAAAGTAGAAGAAATTATTGAAGTTATTCCTGAAATAAATGTTTTTGATCATCATGAAGATGTAGAAGAAGTTATTGAAGTTGTCTTAAATAAATATTGATGAAAATTATAGCAAAGAACACCATTCTGAAAGTGAAGAATTTCCCACAAGTGGAAGTGATGAAGAAAATAGATTGAAAAAAATCAAGAACGTGTAGCAATTAGTTAATTTGTATTATTGTTATTACATATGTAAATATGTATCGATCGAAAATTGCTCGTTTCACAATTTTCACTCCTGTGTTTTTTCTCTAAAATGCATATTTCCAGAGAAAAATGCAAAAAAAATACAAAAAAACGTGAATTTTGATATATATGCATCTATTTCTCGGAAATCACCCTCTTTTTTTACTTCCTGTTTTCACAGATTTATTTCGCATGTAATAACCTTCAATTTGGTATAGGTCTCATTACTGTACTATGTACTTGGACCAAAGGCCTTTTTTTGTATAATCCCGGTGGATTAATGTACGAATGAGTGGAATGTACAGATTCAGGGCTTATACTATTTTGTAGCACATACATAATATTTGAATTGTTATTCATTCATCCCAGAAAGAATAACGTTCGTCTGCATTTGTTGATGTACAAGTAGATTAGAAGATTGATATTCGTTCAACATTCGTAATGCTATAATGTAAAACTGGCGCCCACCTTAACAGAAATTAATGTTCTATTAATATGGTCTTTGTTTATGTTTCAACTGATTTAAGCTGCTAGGTCTCATTATCCTGAACCTGCAAAAAGACTGAACCTTGGTTAATAATTCAAAGCATAGCACTAAAAATTGATTTATGTCTGAAAGATCCCTTTGAGTGTTTTACCGGTACGTTAAAAGCCATAATAGAATTAAATGCTAGCGGAAAGCTAAATGCAATGTACTGAAGAGAACAAAGATTTTTTGTTAATTTAACTCTAATAGAAGTAAAGTAATGCGAATATCTCTGTAATAACTTCCTAGAATTGAAGTGAAATAGAGTGAAAAATGTTACTACAATATCCTGACAAGTCTGTGATATTCGCAAGCAATATGATACTTCTAACGCTACCGAGAGCAGAAGTTACGCATTATTGATTATAATACATTCTACATTAAACTGGATCTTATAATACGTAATACATAATGTACGGAAGTTGAGGCATTGCAACACCCAGACAGTAGTTAAGTTTATATTGTCTGGGAGCTAGTGAATACCCGATTAAGATATATTTTACTTTTTTTAGATTCAAACGGTCTTTGCTTGTTGGAAATCCATTGATCAATTAATCTGATCACAACTATTTCGATCGTTTCAAAAACTTCTCCTCAGCAAAATTCCATGATACTGAAAGTTCTTTACTTAGCAAAGGGTTCAGTCACGGCTTAAATGTTGATCCAAATTTGAAATCATTAGATCATTCTTGGCGCTCAAGTAAAATCTTCATCATCAAAAGTTCAACGAAACAATAGTGTGGAATATAAAATTTCTGACTTGATCAAATTCGGTTCAAAAATGAAACCCTGCGATAACGGAGAAATTAAAACGGTAAAATCTATAGACGAAAAAACTAAAAACCTTGATAATATTTCCACTGGAGCTGACAAAGGAAATACGATAATTGCCATAAACAAATATTCCTGCATTCAAAAAACAATGAAATTCTTGAACGGAAACGGATACGTTCACTTGAATGTTGATATCACTAAAAAGTTACAGAGAAATGTAAAAACCACTATTCAAAACTGTAACAACATTTTTAACTCATTTAACCTCACGGTGACGAACCCACAGGCTCATAAATTATTAGTGCAGTCAAACGGGTATTGAACCCGTAAATCCTTGAGAAAATGGTCGAATTTGATGGGACAAAGTGCATTCTTTTCAAAATGTCATCAGAGAAATGTTGAACACAAATAAAGTTGCCCAAATTGTTTATATCATTTATAAACAATTTTATTAGCTAATTTTTGAGATAAAACATTTGACATAAAGTTTTCTAAAATATGCCAAATTTGAACGTTTTTGATCAGATAAAGAGTATTTTTTGTTACAAACAATTTATCTATTAAAAAATAGATGAATTCCACCAAAATTCCGACTTTAGGGTCGTTTTCGGATAATTTTGGTATCCTAAGTACGATTTTATCGTCGGAATCGTCGAATGTGTTTCCACAAATTTGCTAATTTGTTATAAACAAATTACATTCATTTTAAATATACGAATTTGACCAAACTGTCGAGCTTGTTGTCGTTGTCGGATAATTTTGGCCTCCTGAGTACGATTTTACTTCTATTATGCTATTTAAATGCATACATAAATAATTTAATTGTTATGAACAAATTATTTAATAACAAATAAAGAAACAAGAAATTTGATATTTTTATTCATTTTATATAATATGCACACTCAGAACTTGATTTTTTCAAGAATATTGATGAAATATATAATCAATTTCCCTTTCATAACAACTCCCCCATACCTCCTTAAAAAAATTAATATGTTCAATTTTATATACAGGGTGTTCCATCTCAGACGAGCCACCCCGTATATTTCTTATCCCATAGTGAGTGGAAAAATCTCCCGAAACACGTCGAATGATTTTGTTTGGGGGACATCTTTTGCCGTATATTTGAGGCTTGAACGAGCAACCCCCTAATAGGGGGCGCTTCAACCCCTCAAAATTGAATAGGGGAGAGGGGTTGAGTGATACGTCATTTGAAAGGTCTTGGAAGCCTCTTTACAACGTTGTATGAAAAACGTAAATTTGATGAACCGTTTTCGCCAAAAATTAGTTTTGTTGCTCGAATGCGCCACCTTGAATATTTTGGTTATTTGTGCAATGTACAAGCTCATTTTTATTAAGCCTTTTTTACAAACTTGAATAATCTTCAAAAAATCACATTCTTAAAAAAATTGAATTGTATTGTCATGCTTACAATGAAAAAATTAAATCTGCGTGTTTCAATCAAATGTTCAAATTGTCCTCCATTGATTTCCATACCATAATACAATCTTGACTGAAAACCGTCTCTAACATGGTTCAGCATAATTGGAGTTATTTGACGACACTCATTTACAATCCGTTGGCGTAGTTTCAGGCTGAGTCACAAAAATCTTGAACTTAAGATGTCCCCACACGAAGAAGTCCAGATGGTTCAGGTCAGGAGATCGGGCAGGCCACTCCATAGGACCTCTTCTTCCAATCCATCGACCGGGGTATTGCAAATTGAGGTATTGACGAACTGGTTCGGCGTAGTGAGGAGGAGCTCCGTCTTGTTGGAAATGCAATTGTTGTTCAAGTAGTAGAGGATCGTTTTCTAATTGTTCAGTTATTAACGGATCAATCGCATTTTCCAACATTTCAAGATGAATTTTGCCATTTGAATTACCAGGAATAAACAGAGGTCCAATTAGGTGGTCTCTCAAAATTCCTACCCAAACGTTTAGCTTTTCCCGATGTTGAGTGTGAGCTTCTCGAAATACATGAGGATTTGTATCGCTCCAAATTCTACAGTTAACCTCTCCATTGAGTGAAAAAGTGCATTCGTCAAAAAATCAAACGTTGTACAAGAAATTTGGGTTATTGTTGATACGCTCGACCATAATTTCGCAAAACTCTTGCCTTCGATCCCAATCATCATCATTTAATTCCTGAATTAATTCAATTTTGTACGGATGGAACTTGTGTTTATGTAAAATTCTGAAAACGTTAGATTGGCTAATACCGGAAGCTCCAGAAAATTGTCGTACAGATTGCGTGTTTGGCATAAGTTGGACATGTCCCAATACCGCCACAGCTGCTCCTTCATCATTAACAATTCCAATGGGTGCCCTTTTTTTATCCATAACTGAACCCGTCTCCACAAATTTTGAAATCAATTCCATTACGTACTTATGGCGAACGCTACGTTCAGGATGGTTTTCGTTAAATATCCTTGCAGCCGCTCGGGCATAATTTTGATTTTTGTAATAAAGGCTAACCAGCTAAACACGTTCTTGCAATGTGTACACCATATTTTCTGAAATTTTAAACAGATCAGCAAATTAGATAAACACCTTCTAAGAACAAAAAATGAAGGCAACATAAGGAAATGTTTTGCTGTTTTTCTATTTATTAGTTTGAGAGAATGTATTATTGTATGGAAGTCAATGGAGGACAATTTGAACATTTGATTTAAACACGCAGATTTAATTTTTTTCATTGTAAGCATGACAACACAATTCAATTTTTTTACGAATGTGATTTTTTTTAGATTGTTTAAGTTTGTGAAAAAGGCTTAATAAATAAAATAATAATAATAAAATGAGCTTGTACATTGTACAAATAACCAAAATATTCAAGGTGGCGCATTCGAGCAACAAAATTAATTGTTGGCGAAAACAGTCCATCAAATTTACGTTTTTCATACACCTTTGTAAAAAGGCTTCTAAGACCTTTCAAATGACGTATCACTCAAACCCTCTCCCCTATTCAATTTTGAGGGGTTGAGGCGCCCCCTATTAGGAGGTTGCTCGTTCAAGCCTCAAATATACGTCTAAAGATGTCCCCCAAACAAAATCATTCGAAGTGATCCGAGAGATTTTTCCACTCACTATGGGATAATAAATATACGGGGTAGCTCGTCTGAGATGGAGCACCCTGTATATTTATTGATACTTTGTCATACTAAAACATCAAAAAAAATTTTTTTTTGATTTATATTTGTTTATAACAATTCAAAAACTTATGTATGCATTTAAAGACCATAATAGCAATGAAACCGTACTCAGGAGGCCAAAATTATCCGAAAACAACTATAAACTCGATATTTTGGTCAAATTCGTATATTTAATAATAAATATAATTTGTTTATAACAAATTAGCAATTGTGCGTATATATTCGATGATATTTATAATACAATCGAACTCAGAATACCAAAATTATCCGGAAACGACCTTAGAGTCGGAGTCGAATTTTGTTATAAATAAATTGTTTATAACACAAAATAGTCTTTATGCGATCAAAAACGGTCAAATTTTGTATTTTTTCAGAAATTTTTATGTAATCTCAAAAATGAGCTAATTAAATTGTTTATTTATTGTTCATAAACAATTTGCGCAACTTTATTTGTGGTTAACTTTTTTCTCATGACATTCTGAAGAGAATGCACGTTGTCCCATCAAAATCGATTCATTTCCCAAGGATTTACGATTTGGCCTATTTTTATACCCATTTGACTGCATTATATACTTAGTCTTCTGTTGATCTATGGCAACAAACTCCATATTGTCTGTCGTTCACGATTTTGAAGCACCCTAATTATTACTTCATATATCGCAGATAATAGCGTAATGGGTCTATAACTATTAGGACGGGGTATTCATATTCTTCTCTTTTTATGGAATTGGTGGGATTCTCTAGCTGTCTTCCAGCTGAAACGTAACACACCAAGTTGGTATGAAACGGTAAATAACCTGTAAAGGACTGGTATTAATTATGGGGCATATTGAAAATAATAGGCGGAATTGCGTCCGGTCCCATAGATCAACCAGAATGTCTCTAATTTTGTGCTGAACGATGGTAGCGCGATATTGGATATTAGGGTCCTTCTCCAGTGAATCACAAATGGAATTTGCTGCAGACATTCCAGCAAAATTGTTGGCTTGAGATGGCGAATTCAGTGTCCCATCATCGTTGGTTAGGTTTCCATATTCAATGTATTCCACCTAGGTATAGTCGTAGTCCAGGCTGTAAGCCGGGATTTAAGCTATAATTTAAAAAAAAACATGTAAGTTCGAATCAAAACATTTTTTTTGCATCAGCTTCAGAAGGTTTTCAGGATCATTCATACACCTTAAAACCTCTTGGGAACCCCAACTCCACCCATTGGGGGCGAAAATGGCTCGAAATCTCTAAGTCTTGCATTGTATTTTCTACAAGAAAAGATATTTTGGCATTTCGAGTGCACCTAGGAGGTTTTTTTGGGTCGCTGAACACGAATCCGTAGCTAGATTTACTCCGAAGTAATTCTAAAATGCAAAAATAATAAAAATTTAGAAGCATGTCAAATTAGCCATTTTTGTAAATTTCCCACCCCTACGATGATATTCGAGTAAATCTGACCCCGGAATCGTATTCAGCAACCCAAAAAAAACCTTGGTGCATTCGAAATGCCTAAAACACGTAAATTGCAAAATAACATATAGGAGTGCAAAATTGGCCAATTTCGTCGATTTTACCACCCCTACGATGGATTGCAAGTAAATCTGGCTACGGATTCGTGTTCAGCGACCCAAAAAGCCTTCTTTCTAGGTGCACTCGAAATGCCAAAACACCTTTTTTTGTAGAAAATACAATTCAAGACTTGGAGATTTCGGACCATTGGACCATTGACCATGGGTGGGTTTGGGGTTCCCAAGAGGTTTCAAGGTGTATGAATGACCCTGAGAACCTCCTGAAGCTAATGCAAAAAGAAAATTTTGATTCGAACTTACATGTTTTTCTTTTTTTTCCGGTTCATAGCCTGGACTATCGAGTCAAATAGGTATTTCATTACGAAAATCGAACGATATGGACCGATTTTGATGAAACAAAGTCTAGAAAAAAGCTTACCGGTTAGTTTTCTGTGCAAATTTGTTATTATTTTTTTAACCAAAAAATTTACCAGAAATCCTCAGTTAGGGGTTGTGGAGGTTGTTTTTTTATGTTAAATGTTTAAAAATTTGTTGAAAGGGGGTCGTTACTAATTTAAATCAACAAAAAAATCGAATTCTAATTTTTTAATTTGAAATAAATTCCCGCTCATCTCAAATGTTTTCGATCTTCTCTACTCAGTCTTTTTATATTCCACACTGCATCTTTTACATATACTATGGACATATACGTAATAAAAACCGGGCGGGAGTAGCAGTTAGGTATTTTTCTTAAACTATGGAGTCTACACTATACTATAACACAGCATCTATCATATAATAAGATCTCTATGGCATCCACCGCTTCATAGAGCAGCTGTTTATCTAAACCGGTCCTCCCTCCCATCCCCCCAAAATAAAGACGCGGTAACGTATACGTGGACCACGCTGTTATTGTAATGTAGATACATAATAAATGATCACCACGTGTCACTTACTGTTGGATGCTGTTGTTGTTCAGATTAGTAAAATTTCTCATTCGTTTTATGTGAAAATTATTTTGTTCTGTGGTTCAGTGAATATTATCAGAAACATTTTTTTAATAATTCAAATACATATTGTTCAATAAATAAAACATTGCTTTAATAAAGCATTCACGCTGCAAATTAATAAAATTATTTTTCGGTTAAAAACATAATAACAAATTTGCACAAAAAACTAACCGGTAAGCTTTCTTCTAGACGTCATCCCTAATCGAATGCACTTTGTTTCATCAAAATCATTTCGTTTATTTTCGTAAGTCGGCCTGTTTCAATACATACCTATTTGACTCGACTAATACATATTCAGCTCTAAAAGTGCTTGTACTACTTATATTTCCTTTTCGAGGAATAGATAAATATTGATTTAGAATAAATTAATAGCCTTGCGACTCAAATCGGTGATAAGTATGTTAGTAAGTTAAACCAGTATTCAATCAGATTAATAGAATCTCAGTAAATTGACTTATGTAAAAATAATCGAAAACGACCCATATTGATATGGATCTCATACTTTTCGAGGACGTTTGAGATGAATAGTGATACTCATGATGCTTAAATCCACGTGCAGCTCAAAGGGTGCTAGGAAGAAGTATGGCGGAATGAGGTCAAAATGAGAAAATATTCTTGGATCATGTAGAACCGCAGGGTTATCAGTGAGTATGTATATACTAGAAGCCCACATATATACTAACACAGCATGGTCCTAATGTGAATGATTTCCGTAATATTACAACTCTTGATGATAGATTAATACAAGGACAAGGTGAAAAGTCCCTGAAAAATGAAAGAAATGATTTATTTGGTCAAAACTTATTTTATTTCTCAATATAGTCCAACGTTTTCCGAATCTTTCGATCTCTTCCGAATAATACGTATTCTCTTTCCGCCGAGCCATTTCTTCAAGTTTGAAAATATATGAAAATTGTAGGGGGCCAAATTGGAGAATATGGTGAATGGCGAACCAACTCGTAGCGCAATTCATGCAATTTTGCGATTGCGACTACGGACCTGCGCGGCGGCACGTTATCCTGGTGGAAGAGCACTTTTCTTTCTTTGCCAAATGCGGTCGCTTTCGCTCCTTCAAGGTAATCGATAAGGACATCATTTTGCATCCCAAAAAACTGTCGCATAACCATGTTGGCCGATAAACCCATTTTGGCCATTTTCGGCTCCGATTCCTCAGGACAAGTCCACTGTTCCGACTGTTGTTTGGTCTCTGGAATGTTGTGATAGAAGCATGTTACGTCCACGGTGCAAAAAATCCTTCTTATCACGCTTGAACATCGCCAAATACTCCTTTGAAGTTGTCACACGGTCGCGTTTCTTGTCAACAGAGAGCAAATGCGGCACCTATCTAGCAGATAGCTTTCTCATATTCAAAAATCTATGCAAAATGTTCCGTACTCTTTCGGTTGAGATGCCCATAGCCTCAGCAATCTCATCCAATATCATACTATCAATTTTATCGACAATTTCTGGCATTGTAACCTCAATTGGATGACCAGAACGTTCGCCGTCCTTAGTGGTCATACTACCACAACGAGAATCAGTAAACCACCTATGAATCGTTCCATTTGATGGTGAACAGTCCTCATAATGTTTAACAAGCTATGCTAAGGTTTGGATAATGGTTAATGGTTAAAGTTTAATCAAGACGTGAAATTCACTTTTTTCATGTTTACAAAAATCAAGACTGCTTGCCTATGATGGGTATCAAAACAGAACTGAAGTCTGAAAATTTGAATGCGTTCTAGTTAAAGATGGTACATCACTAATGTCACATAGAATTTTCGATTGTGGCGCCATTTTTTTTATTGTTCAGGAATTTTTCACCTTGCCCTCGTAATACGGTACAGACCCACATGCATGGTAACGCAGCAGATACTTGCTGAAATGGCTTTGTCGCCACTTCCTCTATTCTTCTTTTTAGGCATTTAGAGTGGGGGTATTAATATCGGCGATCACCGCAAGTCTTTCAATATATAGATACAACCTAGTGAAACGTTTAGCGTTGACTTTATCTAAAATGGGTTCGGCCGATTTCAAAAGCGGCATCTTTTACAACTAGTTTCAATTTTATGACTGCCTCTTTTGGGCTGTGACGTCACTACCTTATTTCAAAATCACTCATATTCTATCTAATGCTATTAGGGAGCTCTCAATTCTGTTAGTACAAAAATGTTACATTTTAGAAACATTCATTCAATTTTTGTTCACAGAATAGGAAACAAACTTACTTACTACCAAATTGAGCTCTGGCGTTGCATTCTCAATAATTGCTCAATATTAATAATAAAAATATTACATTTATTTCAGACATGGTTCCGGCGTTCACGTAGTATAAAATCATTTTGAACTTTTTTAAGTTGGAGAATAAAACTCAAATTCACACAAATATTTGTAACATATAATCTGTGATTAATGCTGACAAATTGTTCCACCACACTGTGGCATTCTCAAAGTCGGAGTAATTAACTAAAGCTTAATGTAGCATTATGTCCACAAATATTAGAAATCAATTTTAACTTTTACACATTGCATGTAACGGACAATTAATTAGGTTATTGTAACGTGCATCTAAATAAAAAGTTAAACTGTTTCTGGTTGGACAAGCAATACCTCTTATCTGATGCACTCATTGGTATGTTTGTAACATACACATTTGCTTCTCTATACCTAGTACCTTATATATCATAAGTTACTTCTTTATTTTCTCGCTACCTTTGTGGCACTGATACAATGACTCCAAAGTCCAAATTCTAACTGACGAATGACATATATTAGTGTTAAATACACTTTGTATCATTGAAATGGCAGGGGAGATAGTGCTTCACCATACAAATGAAACCCAGGAATAGAAATTGTTGAACTATTTTTATTCAAACGACTCAAATATTGCAGAGCATTGCGTGATAAGTATCGGGATATCAAAAATTATCTTGGTCAAGGGTGGTTGTGGAATCTAAAACGTGTGTCCTACTTTACGTTTGAAATAATTATGTCATAATTAATTTGAAGTTTCTAAAAGTGCGAAATTTCGCAATTTTATACGAATGTTGTAACACTCAGAAGTCTTTAGCGCTTTGGACTCCGGGATTTTCACGTAGCCTATCGAAATTAGAAAGATCGAATTATCTAAAAACATAATTGCATGAACGCCAGACGTCCTATGTAATTAGCTACGAACGAAATCATGTTGACATATGCCTCGAGGAGCTCGCTGCGCGTAAGTTAGAGTTTATACATTTTACCTCGGTCTTGTTAATTTGGGGCCGTTTCTTGTCCCGTGCGACTGGCGCCAGTTGTAATAAAGTGTTTTTGGCTATGGGCCGCTAGCTTTTAACCGCTTCGTGTATATTTTAGTCGCGAGAAAATTCCCTTTGGTACGTCGCACGTTAGACGTGCGTAGCTGAGATCTGAGAATAGCTCAAACTGTTTTAATTAAATTTTCCTATTTAATGGACATTCATCGAAAACAGAAGGGCCGTCGGGCACGGTCCGATACTGAATCTAACTACATGGAGCGAAAACGGCACGCGAAAAGTCGTCGTAAAGCCGTATTAAGTACAACCAGCTTGCACTTCTCTAACTCGCGTGCTACGGGCTTCTCACGTGAACCTCATTCGATTTACGGAAAATTAACTATTTCAAAACAGTTTTTGACCCGGATTGTGGCTATCGCGACCTCTGAAAATGTTCAAAGTTCACATAATCATTTCATAATTTGTAGTTCATTATTGTTTTACAACTGAAATAAATAGGTATGAAATTTGTAGGTTATTGATGATGTCAGTGTGACACTGACATAATTATTTCAAACGTAAAGTAAGAAACACGTTTTAGATTCCACAACCACCCTTGAACAAGATAATTTTTGATATCCCGGTAGTATTAAATATAGGATAGAATAACGACCATATATTCAAAGGAGAATATGTATTATACGGGGGCGAGGTGAAAAATCCCTGTCGAATATAACAGATGGCCTCACAATCAAAAATGCCATGTGACATTTGTAATGTACTATCTTTAACAAGAACGCATTAAAATTTACAAACTGATGTGTCATTCAGTTCTGTTTTGACACCCATCGAAAGCAAACAACCTTGAAAATTTTTGTAAACATGGAAAAAAGTGAATTTCACGTCTTGATTAAACATTATTCCTTGCGTGGAAGAAACATTTTGCAAACTAAAGCATCGCTTATTAACCATTATGAGGACTCCTCACCATCGATTGGAACGATTCACAAGTGGCTCACTGATTTTGATTGTGGTAGTATGACCACAAAGGAGGCCAAACGTTCTGGTCGTCCATTTGAGGTTACAACGCCAGAAGTTGTCGATGAAATCCATGGTATGATATTGGACGATCAGTGAGTCAAACTGCACGAGATTGCTGAGGCTATGGGCATCTCAACCGAATGGGTACTGAACATTTTGCATAAATTTTTGAATATGAGAAAGACATCTGCCAGTTGTGTGCCGCATTTGCTCTCTGTTGACATCGAGCGCGACCACTCAAAGGAGTGTTTGGCGATGTTCAAGCGCGATAAGAATGACCTTTTGCGTCATTTCGTAACCGTGGACGAAACATAGATCCATCACAACACACCAGAGAATAGTCGAAACAGTGGAATTGTCTTGGCGAATCGAAGCCGAAAAAGGCCAAAGTGGGTTTATTGGCCAACAAAATCATGGCGACGGTTTTTTGGGATGCACGCGGTATCGTCGAAATCTATTACCTTGAAAACGGCAAAACGATCACCGGCGTATATTATGCAGAGCTGTTCGATTGATTCGACGCCGATTTGAAGCGAATATAGCCGTATTTGGCAGAGGAAAAAGTGCTCTTCCACCAAGACAACGCACCGGCGCACAGATCCGCAGTCGCAATGGATAAATTACATGAATTCCGCTACGAATTGGTTCGTCATCTACCATCTTCTCCAGGTTTGGCCCTCTGCGATTTTTATCTGTTTCCAAACTTGAAGAAATGACTCGGCGAAAAGAGATTGGCTCCAACGAGATGAGGTCATCAATGAAACACACGCCTATTTTAAAGGATTGCCGAAATCGTATCATTTGGAAGGAATCGAAAAATTAGAAAATCGTTGAACGAAGGGTATCAGGCTACAAGGAGATTAATTTTGAGATAGAAAATACGGTTTGACCACATGAATCATTTTTGTTTAATTTTTCAGGAACTTTTCACTTTGCCCTCGTACTTTCAGAAGTGTATATTCATCTTCACTTCAAAGGGGAGGTAACATTATCCAGTTCAATCACACGCGTATAATCTGCACGTAACACAGTTTCATCCTTATAACGTTCAATTCCTTCATGAGTTGGACGAAGACGATCCAGATAGACTTCTACAATTTTGCGATAATTGCAAATGTGCAACAACAATGTCTATTTTCTATATAATATTGTATTTTTCCGAAGAAACAATCTCACTTCAAATGACACTATAAACCGTAATAATTATTGGCCTGTATTAGGTAAGAGATAAACCCCCATTGGACACATGAAGGACTCTTGCAAAACCCCCAGCTCGCTACTACAGCTGTAACAATTTGAATTAATTGTGGCATTAGCAGTTTTATTTCCGAATACCCAAATAATGATACGTCACAGAATGACATTTGGTACCAGCAAAATGGACCACCTCATCATTTTGGAGTGGAAGTGTTCCAATATTGCGACAAAATCTTTCTTCAAAGGTGGATTGGTTGGCCGGATTATAGAGCATGGCCAACAACTAGCTCGCCAGATATGTATACGTGAACAGACCTCAAAATTTGGAAAAATTAAGAAACAAATTTAGCACAGAATTATCTCGACCTATACCATTGCACGAGTTGGTACTAGCAAGGAATTGGTGGAGGAAATTTTCAACATTTATCGTAATTTAATTGAGTTGCCAAATTGTTCTGTAATATTTTTCCATAAGATAATATGATTTCAGAGTTCACATATGCCTCTGGTAATGACCCCATCGCAGTTGCAAACTGCTTGTGATAAGTTACAATTTATATGATATTATATTATATTCCACAGTGGTACCTGTCATTCCTTTATTACCACGAATATCTCTTGATAATTCTATGTCTGTCGAGGTATTAGGGAAGTAGATTTATTTATGAATATTAGTCACCGTAACTTTTCTAAGAGAATATTACTATTTTAATCAATAGATGACTAACGATGATAATTGATAAAGGTCAACTATCAATTCTCATTTCGAAAATTATTGAGAGGACTGACTCCAAATTCATATTAATATACAGATCTAAATGGGGATTAAACGATAAATTTGCTATTAGTTAGTGACTGATCCAAAACATTGATTACACACTTCCATTTTTAGATAATATTCATCCCAATAATCTGTTACTGTCAATCAACAATTTCATTTGCAATATCTAACCATGAGAATCTCAAGTATCGGATGTAGATCGTAAACGTGCAAAATTGTGTCATTTGCATAATCGGAATTACTGATAAAAGATTTCACTGTCGTATCAATCTCAGTATAGGGAGCACGTAATCCGCTTATGCATAATATAGACCCTTGCGCACAGCATGTTTCAATCATTGTGCGCCTCATTTATTCGGGGAAATCACTGAGGTCATCGAAGTGTTAATTGCGAGGTAGGAAAACCTCAAAGGCGAGTATCCTTTCATGTCTTAGTCTCTACGTATATCTTACATGCACCAACTTCTCCGCATATCTCCATCCTCGCTCTGTCAAATCAATGCAGCCACTACTTCTGCATTCGATAGCCAGCCTGTAGAACAAAAGATCCCTAGAAATTCCAGAAAATCTGCTATAGATGCAGATGCGCCACCTCGGTAAGCTCTCTAAAAGTCCTCCAGGTTCCAAGTTCCAAGCTACGGTTGTTCTCATCATCATAAGACAAATCGCGGAGTAGGTTTTCAGGTCGAAAGTTAGGTCTTTATATGATTTGTTCCGAATTTTATCCTACTGCTGCATTGGATTCCACTTTGTCAGGTAGAACCCCAATCTTGTATCATTCTAATATATTGCGAAACTCGTTGTGGAAATTATACTCTGCAGTCTCAAATGAGACACTTTGCATAGCATGTCTGTGGTTCTCCCAGTTATCCTTTATAAAAATATACAGATGGCAGTAGCAAGAGAATCTTCAGACAGGGCATTTCTTAAGTAATACGAACGTGGCCAAATGGCCATGTAGTAGTCCGCCGTGGCCACGTAGTAATCATAATCTGGCCACAATCAATTTTCGAAAATGCGTGAACAACACCTAACTGAACTAACATGATTTCCCCAAAATGTCAAAAAATATATAACTTGCTAATTCTAATGAAGTTTTTTCGTGCTAATCGAAGAAATTTATAAACGAATGAATGGCAGTTCATCAAATATACTGTCAATGAGGATTTATATGGACAAAACATACTCACGACTTCCGTTAGATATATAAATTTTATAAATTCTGCACGTGCTCGAGGATTTTTGTCAGCATATGATTAAGAATTTGTGGGCAAGTATATAATAAGTTGGATATGAAAAATAACTATTTCTGAGATTACTTTTTTTATTGCAAATGTTTTGGTATGTGTGAGTCACAACCCGTCGATACACAATTCGTCTATTAAGACGACTCGGAAGACTTTCTCTTTTCGTCCTTCTTCCTTTCAACTGGTTCCCGTTCTACGCGTTTCTCTTACACTACAGTAGGTTCCGAGTCTTCTTAACATATGATGTTTCCAGACTCGCGCATGTATGTCGGTAGAGAAGCGGTGTTTGAGGAGATATTTTTCTTTTAGCCACCTAGAGAAAAATCCTTCAAAAATGCCCTGTCTTCAGATGTTCATTGTTGGCTACATGGAAACGTACAACTTAATTCATTATGACCGATCAGGAAGCATGTTGAGACATGTATGTATCCAACCTTACGAAGTAAACAACATCAGCATTGTATTCCAATCAAGTTACAAAAGAAATAGCTAAATACTACACCTAAAAATGTTTGAGCATCACCTAACTCCTGGGTGTTTCATCACTCAATTGTAATCAAACTTCGTTTTTTTTGCATTGTTTTCTCAAATATTGAATGATTCCGTAACGAAGATATTTATTGAACAATATGACGTTCCACAACGTTCGTAATTGATGTTGAAAGTTGAAGGACTAATTTTTAAGGAGGATGGAATCGGAACGATGAAAAACGACATCGTTTCTCTTATTATTATTATTATGGCATATCTGGTAGTGCGTTGGAATTGTTCAGAATTTGTTAATGCAATAGAGTTCAGTGAACCAAAGTAAACGTACCATCAAGCGCAAAAAAAATTGATTCAATAGTTCCGCAATGCTATGTATTAGGTCCTAACTCAGAATGGCTATCAACGCTGGTGTTCCATAGGGGTCTGCCTTGGCACCAACCTAGTTTCTGTTCCATATAAAGGATACCGCTTTCTCATCTAGAGCCCCTATACCATCCAATGAGAGGAGTGAGACAGAGACAGGTTTACGCAATATATGGAGATCTGGCAAAGATTTTAAAATCGGGATCTGATAATCTAGTAGAGTTTACTATGAACAAAACTCAAGATTGCGTTTTCTCCAGGAAGGCCGATCCTACAATCCCCAATATGATGATGTCAGGTACAACTACTCCTATGAAGTCTTTCATGCTCAGGATCACCACCAAGAGCAACCTCTCATGGGACGATCATTGCAGTAATGTTCACATACGCTGAAGCTCTTGGATTCTATCCAGGAGAGAGTTATTCGTCTGATTGATGAATACACACTTACGACTTCATTAACCTCTCTAGAACATCGTAGAAAGGTGGGAGATCTATCCATTCTTTGTAGATATTTCCATGGTTGGTGTTCATCAGAAATCTCGTCTGTTGTTCTACCACAAGAGATTCCAGATAGATGGACTAGACGAGCTCAAACTATTCAGCCCTTCATTGTCAAGCTCGAGACCTGCCGAACTTCTTCCTACCAGACTTCATTGTTTGATAGAATGTGGAACTCTTCACCTTGTGAGGTATTTCCCTACGCCTATAACCTCCAAACCTTTAAGAAAAATTCGAATGCCTATCTCCTCTCCAAACATTCCACCGCTAGCTCACACAATGTTCCTCGAGCATTAAAGGTTTCCCTCTGGTATAGTCAAAGTATATAACAAAACTTATATTTCATTCGAATGATATGAATTTCATTGAAGGCCAGGAAGTCGATCATATTCTCCTTGTAGTAGTTACTGGTGTAGAGATGTACGTAAAATCATGAAATTTTCTAAAATTGAATGTCACCAAAATGAAAACTATGATGTTAACAACTTAAACATTAACTCAAATATGATCTAATATAAGTAAACTCCATAAACGTTAATATTATTTTATTCTGAAACTATCGATTTTGATGAAGGATTTATTCATTTCGGCAACATTATGGAAAACGCTCTGAACTTTAATAAACGAATATATGTGAGAAATGAAATATTGTAAAGAATGTTCTTTTTCAGGAGGATTGGCAGACAATTAACCTGACAGTCTGTCTATAAATCAATATACATGGTGTCTCAGATTTTAATCGTGAAAATTTAATAGACGATAGAAAATTTGATTTTGAGAAAAAAATTCCGTTATGCACAGATGCTTAGTTTTTGAGATACAGAAAACAGCTTTTGCAAGCATTCTCTACTCATAGTAAGCTATGTTCTGTGCGATACAATTTTTTTTAGTCATACTTGAAGAAGATTTTGAAGGGGTAGTTGGTGTTTTTCTCCCCAACTTCTACGCCACTAGAAAAAGTACAGTTTTGAGAAAACTATTTGAACCGCCAATGTCTACACAAAAAAGGTACTTCTGGTCATAAGCTCTAAAGTTGACCGTTTTCGAGAAAAATCAACTTTTATGTTGAAAAACATGGTCAATTCTTACTAATTAAACAAAATTTATTCAAACGTTAGAACAAGTAACAAAACCAAAAAATTGACCATGTTTTTCAACATTAAATTTGATTTTTCTCGAAAACGGTCAACTTTAGAGCTTATGACCGACAACCTTTTTTGTGTAAAAAACATTGGCGGTTCAAATGGTTGTCTCAAAACTGTACTTTTTCCACTGGCGTAGAAGTTGGGGAGAAAAACACCAACTACCCCTTCAAAATCTTCATCAAGTGTGACTAAAAAAAAAATTTGTATCACACAGAACATAGCTTACTATGAGTAGAAAATGCTTGCAAAAGCTGTTTTCTGTACGATAAACGGTTCCGGAGATATTCGCAAAAAACTTTTTTTATCAATTTTCAACCCTTTATCTCAAAAACTAAGCGTCTGTGCATACATGGTCTAGGGACTTTTTCTCAAAATCAAATTTTCTATCGTCTATTAAATTTTCTCGATTAAAATCTGAGACATCCTGTATAACCACATTTCGACTGATGTGCTAGTATCATTTAATTACCACATGGTAATTGTGATTCAACATTACAAAAATTAAAAAACAATGCACTTGCTGTCAAAATGCAAAAATATACTCCAATTATATCAAAGATCCAAGAATTGAATTGGTTGACATTTAAAGACAGGCTAAGCTATTTTTCAAGCTAACCTATACAAATATCGAAATTAATGTGCATATGATTTCTACTTCTTGTGAGATAGTTGCGTATTTGATGATTATAAATAATAGATTCATTGAAATAAGATGGTTTTTTCCCGGTGAAAATTTTGATGTTTGTATAGGTTAACTTGGTAACTATAGGATATACAAAAAAATGGGAGTCAGATTCTCTTATTTGAGGCAATATCACGGGCGGAAACAAAAATTGTCTATCGTCTTTTGTGTTCGAGTTATAACCAAAAGTTTTAGACACTTGTAAATATCGTTGTTGTTTGTAAAGTTGAGAGGAAATATTTTTTACATTCTTAGGGACTTTCCTGTATAATTCAGTGGCGTTAAACATTTGAAAAAAAAAGTGCAATTGGGAGTTATGGTTTTTTTATATTTATTCTAAGTAGGCGGGTGTCATATATGACACTGCTCATCCGTTTGTCAGTAAATTGCATATTAACGATTTTGTTCCCGTCATAATGACAATTAACTCATTTAATGGTAAAAGTGAAGATCTAGTATACACAATCAAAATCTGAATTTACATTTAAATTATCACACAAACTTAAGTTTGCTAAGTAACTGTATTCTAACAAAAATTAACACATGATGTATTATACAAATATACTACTCAGTAAACAAAACTATCGAATTATACCCACACTTACATATGGTTTATTCAAATAGTTAAACAACTTGAATTTAAATCTACTGAGATTGTTATATTTGATAACATCTGGTAATTTGTTGAATTCCTGTAGGCCTTCAAGAAATAAAAATTTGATAGATGATGCGTTATTCCTGGAGGAATTAATAAATTATTTTTTGTTCCCAAGTTGTACTGATATCTATCTCTATTAAAAATTAAATTGATTAAAACATGATGGCAACAAATCATTTATCATTTTATACAAAAATGTCAGTGTTAAATAACTTATCCTACTTTCAACAGAAATCCAATTAAGATCTTTTAACATTGATGAGATTGAAGTTGACTGATTACAGCTAAGTATAATACGTATGCCTTTATTTTGCAGCTTTTTCAGTGCCAGAATTAAATTTTTATCACACATATAATATGCTTGCGCAATAATCATAATGAGGTTGTATTAATTATCTGTAACTGTAATTATACTATCCCGGGATAATTGGTTGAATGTCACCAGTCGTGAAAAGAAAAATAGGTTTTATGGAAAGTTTTGTAATGATATATTCAACATTGTTTTTAAAACTAATTGGTTATCTATAATAATATCTAAATATTTTATTTCCTTCTCCATAACTATTTTTTGAGAATAAATTTCTATATTTATACTATATAATTTTTATTTTTTGATGCAAGTATCATCCTTCTAGTTTTATCTACATTAAGTTGATTCATGTTCAATTCTCTCAAGTGAATTGTTTATTTTAGTAATAGCTGTACCTAATTCCTTATCATAAATTGCTGACAGAGTATCGTTCACAAATTAGTTTATTAAATCACAATATTTAGTTACACTTACGAGGTTATTTATGTATAATAGAAAAAGGAGAGGACCGAGAACGACGCCTTGGGGTACACCGTGGTTAACAGGCATAAGAGAAAGAAGAAGAAGAATGATTGATCTTAGTTATTTGTGTTTTGTCAGAAAGATAGTCATAAAACCAATTAACGAGAAATATGATATGTTAAAGAGTTTTATTCAAAGTGATAAAAATTGTGATATTTCACCAATTCAAAAGAAATATAATATGTTAGAAAGCTTCATTCAAAGTAATAACAATTGTGATATTGCATTTGAAATATATATATTTCAATCGCTATCCAGAAAGAAGATAAGAAAATAAAGCTATTATCAAAAGGTTAAAAGAAAACCTTATCAATTGTGATCCTTCAACAAACCAAAACCCATAAAATTACAACATTGGAGATGCTGAAGAAAATAGTACATCTGTAATTAGAATGGTTGGCTTGCAAATCTTTCAATTTCAAGTCGTCAGATTGAAGTTGAATCTGGAATTGAAAGACTTCGAGTTTTGGGTATTCTTAGTCAAGTATAAATGAAGTCCAAAATCGACCTGAATATTTAAATTTTTTGTTATGAGCCGATTGTGATCTGTGAGGGTTCATTTTCTTCGTAATGATGTCTAGAACAAAGTGCGGGGGTGTATTTTTCTGACTAATTGTTTATATTGTTAATAAACAATCATTAGTGTTAAACAAATGCGTGACTCAGAGCATTATAAGAAAAAATTAAAAAATACAGGTTTCAAGCAAGTAATTGAATATTTTCAAGTGTTAAAGTAATAAACGAAGGTTCACAAAGCTTACTCAATGTTCATAAACAATTTGTTATTGAACCATTTGTTGATAAACAATTTGTTAATCTGGTCTGGTTATGCGATTTTGGACTGGATTTCGGATATTTTCAACTCGATGAACACGAATTTGTTGATATAATTGCAATAAATTGTTCATTTCGTTTGTTAATAAACAATTTGTTAATTACCAAATAAACGAAAAAATGAAATTAGGTCTGGTTATGCGATATTGGAATCGATTTCGGACATTTTCAACTTGATGAACACGAATTTGGTGATTTAATAATTGCAATAAATTGTTTATTCTATATGTTAATAAAGCCCCCTGTGTTAATAAAGAAATGGTATTTGTATTCGTGTTCATCGAGTTGAAAATATCCGAAATCGAGTCCAAAATCGCATAACCAGACCTAATTTCATTTTTTCGTTCATTTGTTAATTAACAAATTGTTTATTAACAAATGAAATAAATAATTTATTTTGCAATTATATCAACAAATTCGTGTTCATCGAGTTGAAAATATCCGAAATCGAGTCCAAAATCGCATAACCAGACCAGATTAACAAATTGGTTTTAACAAATGGTTCATTCACAAATTGCTTATGAACATTGAGTAAGCTTTGTGAACCTTTGTTTATCACTTTAACACTTGAAAATAATCAATTACTTGCTTAAAACCTGTACTTTTTAATTTTTTCTTATAATGCTCTGAGACACGCATTTGTTTAACACTAATTATTGTTTATTAACAATATAAACAATTATTCAGAAAAATAAATCCCCGCACTTTGTTCTAGACATCATTACGAAGAAAATGAGACCTCACAGATCAAAATCGGCTCATAACAAAAAAATTCAAATATTAATACCTTCATTTAATTGACTATCTGAAGACATACAAAATTAAGATCATATGTTAAGAAAATCTTAATGATCGATGGTACTACGAAATCTTGAACCAGAAAATTATTGAGAATTTATGGACGTTCCACCCTTAATTGAGGCAAAAAATCAGTTCTCCCAACAATATAGTACACCATCTCATAATATTAGAACCGTTTCAGAATTATTGAATACCAAATTTGGAAATAAGTGGATGGGAAATAAAGAACCAGGTGGACCAGTGAGGTGTCCACCACGATCACCTGACTTAACGCCAACTGATTTTTTCTTTTGTTACATTGAAGAGAAACCAATAACGACTTAAATCGACAAAATTTCATAGACTGTGAATTCCGTTTCAAAACTTCATGTTTATAATGCAGTTCAAGTGTTAAAAAGGTGTGTAATTTATGTATCGAACATAACGGACATCAGTTTGAACTTTTACTTTAATTTGTATTCCTGTTTTGTAGTTGTAATAAAGATATCTGATTTGTTTGGTCGTGGCTTGGGTTAACTTGTTGAGTAATTAAATTATTGATCAAAGATTTGTGAAATTTGTGTGAAAAATCTTTGATCAATAATGTAATTTCTAAACAAATAAGAAAATTGGGACACAACCAATTAACCAAATTAGAATCATTACCTTCAAATAATTCAATAAAATTCAAAAGTTTCATTTATCATCCTTCAGGAATTCATAAGTTGCATGATTTGTTTTGTAATTTTGCAATACAACCAGCTTATAGATGTAATTACAAGCTAAAAAACCATTCAGGCAACGCCGTTGAGTAAGTTTCAGACTTCGTAAAATTCGGGATTTACAACATCGATTGTGAGTAATGTTCAGAATGCCATATGGGTCAAACTAGAAGGAATATTTTAATTCGGTATAAAGAACATTTTGCCCATATAAAGATAAATAATGGAGAAAAATTAACATTAACCCAACATATTTTGAATATAGGTCACACCATGTCTCGAAAAAGTTTATCACTTTCAAAACACAATACGGACAAATACCTAAGTAATTTAGAAGGGATGGAAATTTATTAAATTCCGATTGCCAGCTTGTTTGTATTATTTTCCCCAAATAGTATTTAAACAGGCACATTTTGATTTATAATTCACTTAAGTCTGATAAAGGCTACTTGGTAGCCATAAATAAACAGTCAAACGTTCGTCTCATTTTCCAAACCCTCAGTGAAGATTCCACGGAATAGTGATCAAATATCATACATTTTCATTCTATGAGAAGAAAATGATAATGCACGTATAATAATGAAAAGGGCATGAGTAAATTACATGAGACCAATGAAAGTGAATTCATGAATACACTTGCTTGGGAATAAAAGTAAATATCAATTTTTATTTACAATATTCCTGAAATTTCAAACGGAAAACGTTTCCGATTTGGATAATGCAATTATCCAACCTTTTCATCGTTAAACCTTCATAGCATGTTGGGAATTGTAACCTGTTCATTAATAACAATTTCGTTTTACAGGAACTGAAAGAGAGTTTCAATTATGGTCTGTTCAGTCCACCGGAAAATGGCAGAGCAGGAAAGTTTCTCGACGAGGAACGACGGCTGGGGGATTATCCATTCAACGGGCCCGTAGGCTGTCTCGAGGTAAACAATCTTATTTGCTGCAAAATTGCGTTCTGATTGATTTTCCTCAGCTATAATCATCCTTCTCCGATGAATCTGAGCGTAATTGTACAAGACTCGCTAATCTGTTCAATTTTAATATAACTCGCTTGTCACTGAAACTTTTATGGTGCTGCCTCGACTGACGAATTTTACCTCAAATAGCGTTTGATGGCCCAGTCACTAGAGATATTCAAGGAGACTTATTCGACAAAACCGATGAAGCTGAATTTCCCCATATATTTTAGAATATAAATAAAATTATAGAATTAGTGTTATGAACCGTTCAAGAATTAAGTTGTATCTTGTGAAGTCCTTGTTATTCGATGTTGCAAAGCAATATATTTCTCTATTTTTGTCAAAAGAATCTTTATAAATACTACGATACTAGTTCGTAAGGACTAAAATCTCACGCGAAAACACGTGGATATAGTATAATACTGTAAATCCCCCTTATTCACTTAAAATACTGTAAAAGTACTGAGAACAAAATGGGTTGAAGCTTAGAAGTGGACTTACGTTTTCTTAAAAATTATTTGACAAACGTTATCTCAAAATTCATTAAAATATATAAAAGTAAGAACACGAAAATAGATAAAATCATTTTGTCTGCAAAACAAATATGGTTAACATCAGAAATCAGTAACAAATATGATAAACTGGATCACTTACAACGTATACCTCTTAATTTACATTTAAAACGGAATTCCGAAACAACGTCATACCGTCGATTGAATAATTCTTTCAATCAACGATCATACGAATTCGAGTCCCTTTATTCTAAATTACTAAACACAGTTTCGGCAAAACCGAATGGAAAAATTAAATCAACCAAAAATAAACTTAAACATATTAACTTTATTCGCAATGAAACGATATTAAATTCAATGAAAAGGAATTGAGTTTTGTTAAAAAAAGGTCTGAATTTTGTAATTGATTCTCTGAAGTATAAGGATATGTGGAGTATAGAAGATGTGATATATGCACAAACTCCTTTTTTGGGGTTTTTCTTTCATTTCAGGTAGAGGAATTCATCTACTGTGGGTATCATATTGTAGACTTGTGTGTTTTTTTACTGAAATATGTTTTCTTACAGTCTCATCGAGCAGTAGCAGATGATGAATATCGTCCACATGTTACCTCACATAAAGAAGTTCTGTTGAGTGTACATCGTCTAATGGTTGATAATATTAAAACCTCTAAATTTGTTCAATTACAGTTATTTATTAATAACATAAAAATCGTATTTCGTGTATTTCTTCAATAGATGCCACATTTTTTCCTTTTTTCAAACAAATAATATTTTAAAATAATATAAAAATAATTAAATTCGATAATTATAAACGGTATGAAATATTGCATTTTTCTAAATGTTTTAACAATAAACTTCCCTTGAATATTTCACAATTATACACTATTGAATAAGAGTCTACTATAAAATTCTTTTTCCACTCAATGAGTTATTAAAAAATTACTTTAATCGAACAAAATCGAGGTTTTAATAAAATCAACAAATGAACGATGTACACTCAAATGACACGTGGACGATCTACATCATCTGCATCTGCTCGAGGAAACTGGAAAAACCGTAGGTTAAAGAAAATACACACAAAGCTATAAGCCCACAGTATATGAATTCCTTTACCTGAAATGAAAAGAAGAATGAAAAACAGCGTGCGCATTGCATATATTACATTTTTTATACCCCCTATATTATCATACTCGCTGACTATGCCTTAGCCGTTATTTTAAAATTGTCCGTATCTATCCCTATAATTAAAAATCTAGTAACATATGCTGAATTCAAGCTAGGATGACCTTACTCTTTACAGTAAACCAAGTTTTGTGAAAATATTTCAGAATAGCGGATTTATGACTACAAACATATATTGAACCAAAAAAATCGTTTTGAGAAACCTTTCAAATGCCACAAACCCCTTTCCGACTCGACAGTTGGTCGCCAAGATTTTTAATTTGTTCACTAAGGATTTTTAAATAAATTGTTGTAGAAAGTAATCAAAGGATAAAAAGTTTACCTTCACTATATAGGTGCGATAGCTGAACTCAACACCAACAATTTGAGCCCAATTAGATCAATTTTCATCGAAACCGAACGTCTATGTGCTGATAAACAATTGACATAATTTGTTTATTTACTCGAAAATAGAAACGATTGTATTGCGAAAAAATATGGAGTAATCTATTGCCAAGGTATAGCTCGTAACGTGTTTTACGAAACGATTCAGCCAATACATTTGGAAAAAAAAAATGATTATAAAGACCATTAACTTGTAAATAACAATTTATCACCATGAACAATTTCATACGACTATCTCAATTACTTTTTGTTTTATACTCATTTTTCCATAATTTTGCAACTAAACTGCAGATTTAAACAATAACACAAACTTATAACAAGTTTTAACTTCACTATCGTTTTCCCACTTTTTTTCATAAAAATCGAATAAATCGAGTTAGCCTTAAAAAAATATTTACGTGGATTTTGTTCCCTATATCTGCACTATATCGAATCATCTACCTAAACTGTGTTGCTTACCTAAAATGCATATACCGAGTGATTCCCTATTACCAATTATTTATCCCACGTGTAATATAGCAAGAAGGGTAGGTTAAAGAATTTAGCAGCGTCCACCAGCTGCACCAAGTTTGCCTGTATAAAATTCTTTGTAAGTAATTGCAAAATTGAAAGACTTAAAACATGAATCTGGTAATACTCTCGTTTCATCTAATGTTTCACTATTCTAAAATTCTTGAGGAAACGATAAAAAGGCGCAAAATGGAACACAAAATTTTCTAACCGAAGAAATAAAAAATAAGCACACTGCAAAGGATACAACAAATAACTAAACTGAATGGCAGGAAACAGAGTAGAATATACTAATGAAACTGTGCTGCTTAGATACTTCGGTGATCTCACTGAAACATTTTCCTCGCATACCAGCCAAAAATGTCTGAAGCTCTGTCCAAAGATGTTTTGAAATATATTCATAAGGTTGAAAAATGTTAAGTAGATACTTCCATAATAATTTAATGTCGTATTTCGTAATTTCATTAATTGAATTAATAAATTAACCAAAAATGTGTATGTCCTAATTTCCGCGCGGGCTATAAAATGCATTCAATGCCTGTGCGGTTTGTTTGACACTGATTGATGAAAATTTTGGCTTTCTTGATAAAAAGATAAATTGATATATAATAGAACTAACTAATGATGCAGTAAAGAATTGAAATTTGACATTGACCTATTGATTTCAACTGAATTTTAGAAAACGAAAGTGACACCTTGGCCTAATCCAAAAGATACGAACTCACTAATCTTTTCTGTCCCATGATTCTATGTTTTAGCATTTATAAAGCGCAATTTTATCCTAATTGTATATGATAAAATGTAAATGAACCACAATCATTATCTACGTGAATAATCGTCTATTTGTTGTTATCGAAGTGCATTCACGTTTTATTATGCACTTTTAGATTATTGAATATTATTATGATTTTAAAGTAGATTAGATTCTATATAACTTTTGTTTGTATAGTTGTAATGACCGTCTCCGTAAATTAGAATATTTATTCTGGTCTCTGAAAATGACGCTCATACCTACCTAAAAGGTTCATTTATTTTCAACAGCTACGGCATATTCGGAATTATAGTCCAGTTATTTTAGGATTTTGAAAAATTGATAAAGTTCCATATTTTGGAAACACATCATGCATACGTCATAGAATGAAGAACAAATAACTTCCTATATAACCATCCACCCTGAATTTCCTGGAAAACTACTTATTAATAGGGATTCTATCCTCTATAAACAAAATTTCTCCTAACATCAATCGTCGGGTACATTGTAAATCATTAATGTATATTTTGTCCCAATTTCGGAATTGAAGAGTCTAAAGCCTCATAGCTTTATGGATCCCAGCAGATCAAAATTAACGATGATAACTCATGAGTTCCTTATCGCATGAGGTATGCACGATGTTCTCCAATGCAACATAAGAGTAATCTACGAGCTATTCTTTGGCGATGAAACGTAAGATGCCAGAATATGTGGTTGCGTGAGTCGAGATAGAACCCTGAAGATGATCATAGCAGCATGAGCAGGTCTCAGTAATATTTACATTGTTCATGTTATTAGTTGTGTATCCAGCAGTCTCCAGCAAATGGTCGTAATTTTTATGAAGAATCTTTTGCCAAAAATAGAAAAAATGTTGTTACGTAACGTAGACCAACGAAGACCCCACAAGTCGGATTGTAATATTTTTGAGTAATCCTCCTCTCCTACCTGAACTATACTAAATTTTGAAACGATTCCTAAAGTTTATAGTTAAATTCTGGAATATGAAAAGAAATTCAGCTTGTTCGGTTTTTGCCAAATAAGGCTATTTAAACATATATAGTGACTGGGACATCAGTCGAGGATGAAACTGTGAAAAAAAAATTTATTAGGGTGAAGAAGAATCCTATTGATTGGTTTGAGTTTTTACTTTGACCTTAATTCTTCGACAAACGTTAAGAAACCAAATAACTCGTCGTCTTTTATTGGTAGATGTTCCAAATGTATAGATAGGAATTAACAATCGCTTCTGCCCGAACAAAGTGTCTTTGTTCATATTCTTCTTTTATTCGTGTTATAGTTATAAAATGAACAGTACTATATTGATATCACTTTTATTTGTAACTTCCGTTACTCGAGTTTCATGATTATTACGTCATCAGACGGTTTTCAAATACATTTAAAATATATAACTTCAAACTGTAAATACTTACCTGTAGGTAGCAAAGGATACATGGTGGATAATTACATGCTAATAATGACGAATTGTTGATAACACAAGAATATAGAAGCTAATCAGGAAAATAATTCGTGGAATAAATACATTCTATAACTTCAAATAGCGATGAATAAACTAGGTCCGTTCGATCATTAAGAAGTAGGGTATTGTTCCTATGCTTGTGAATTTCCAAAGGTTCCAACTAGTTCAGTTTCGAACATATATCAACTACATTCAAAACATGTAAGCTGTCTATTTCAGGGAAATAATGATTATGGTCGAAAAAATTTCCTGCATATGTGTAAACTGTTTTTGAAAGTCTAGAAGCATCTGTTATGCTCATTAAACATAATAGAAAATGAGCTTTCTGTTTGTCCTATTATACAGGGTGTCCCAGGTTTAAGTAGCAGAACTTCAACAGTCGATAGAAAATTTGATTTTGAGGAAAAAAGTTCCTATTAACATATATGCACAGACGCTTTAGTTTTCGAGATACAGGGTGTTGAAATTGAAAAAAAACTCCGTTTTTTGCAAATATCTCCGAAACCGTTCATCGTACATCTTTGCGATACAAATTTTTTTTTCAGTCATAATTGGTGAAGATTTTGAAGGGGTAGTAGGTGTTTTTCTCCCAAACTTCTACGCCACTGAAAAAATTACAGTTTTGAGACAACCATTTGAACCGCTGATGTATTCTACACAAAAAAGGTCATAAGCTCTAAAGTTGACCGTTTTCGAGAAAAATCCACTTTTATGTTGAAAAACATGGTCAATTCCTACTAATTGAACAAAATTTATTCCAACGTTAGAACAAGTAACAAAACCAAAGAATTTACCATGTTTTTCAACATAAAAGTTGATTTTTCTCGAAAACGGTCAACATTAGAGTTTATAACTCGGAGTACGTTTTTTGTGTAGAAAACATTGGCGGTTCAAATGGTCTTCTCAAAACCGTACTTTTTTCAGTATCGTAGAAGTTGGGGGGAAAAACACCCACTACCCGCTCGCACAGAACATGGCTTACTATGAGTAAAATGTTCGCAAAAGATATTTTCTGTACGATGAACGGTTTCGGAGATATTTGCAAAAAACGAAAATTTTCTTTCAATTTCAACACGTATCTCAAAAACTAAGCGTCTGTGCATATATGTTAATAGGAACTTTTTTCTCAAAATCAAATTTTCTATCGACTGTTGAAGTTCTGCTACTAAAACCTGGGACACCCTGTATAAGGAATCGCATTCTTGACAAAGTAGCTTGCTTATAAGCCTCAAATTTATCAATTGTCTTTCTTTTGTCCTTATTATTGTATGAAATATGTCTTAATTTGGAATTGGGCTTAAATTCAACATGCAAGTGATGATGATTCATGTTTCGAAATGATTCGAATTTTCTCAGCGATTCTTCCAAAATAAGTTAGAGAGTTAGACTAACAAATCTATTTTCTTTTTGAATTTCAATTTTTGGGTATATACTGAATGTTACTTTGTAGTTTACGGTTGACTAATTTAGTTATTATTTGCAATGAATAACCATTATTTACTGCGATTTGTTGTATTTACATCCTGCCGCAAATTTGATTCTGACAATGGTATTGAAAAAAGCCTATGTATGAGTGAATGAAAGGCAGCAGTTTCATGTGATCTAGGACTAAACGAATCTAATGGAATAATAATATCGGAGTAAGTTTTTCCCAATAAATATTAAAAGAACGTATAACAAAATTTTTTTCATATTATTATCTCATTAGATTCATTTAGATCACATAGAATGCCTGCCTTCCACTCGATGATACATAGGCTTTGCCATTGACATTGTCACAATCAAATATTCAGCAGTAAATAATGTTTATTCATCCCAAATAATACAACATTTACTTCAGTACGAGGGCAAGGTGAAAAGTCCCTGAAAAATAGAAAAGATAGCGCCACAATCGAAAATTTCATATGACATTTGTGATGTACCATCTTTAACTAGAACGCACTGAAATTTTCAGACTGATATGTCATTCAGATTTTTGTAAACATGGGAAAAGTGAATTTCGCATCTTGATTCAATATTAGGTATATCTTGCATGGATTGAACATTACGCAAACCAAAGCATCGCTTGTTAAACATTATGGAGACTCCTCACCATCGATTGGAACGATTCACAAGTGGTTTACTAATTTTTGTTATGACCGCAAAGGAGGCCGAACGTTCTGGTCTTTCAATTGAGGTTACAACACCAGAAATCGTCGATAAAATCCATGGTATGATATTGGACGATCGGCGAGTTGAAGTGCACGCGATTACTGAGGCTATGGCCATCTCAACCTAACGGATACGGAACATTTTGCATACATTTTTGAATATGAGAAAGTTATCTGGCAGATGGATGTCACATTTTCTCTCTGTTGACAACAAGCGCCACCGTGTATCGACTTCAAAGAAGTGTTTGACGATGTTCAAGCCCGATAAGGAGGACTATTTGCGCCGTTTCCTAACCGTGGACGAAACATGGATCCATCACAACACACCAGAGACCAAAGAACAGTTGAAACAGTGGACTTGTCCTGGCGAACCACAGCCGAAAAAGGCCAAAGTGGATTTATTGGCCAACAAATTCATGGCGACAGTTTTTCGGGATGCACACGATATCGTCCATATCGATTACTTTGAAAAAAGCAAATCTATCATCAGCGTATATTATGCAGAGTTGTTGGATTGTATTTGGCAAAGAAAAAGTGCTCTTCCACCAGGACAACACACTGGCGGACATGAATTGCGCTACGAATTGGTTCGTCATCCACCATATTTTCAAGATTTGACCCCTTGCGATTTTTGTCTATTTCCACACTTAAATGGCTAGGCGGAAAGAGATTTGGCTCCAACTATGAGGTCATCGCTGAAACAAATGAGTAATTTGAAGGATTGCGAAATCATATCATTTGGAAGGGATCGAAAAATTAGCAAAACGTTGGACGAAGTGCATTGGACTAGAAGGAGATTATGTTGAGAAATAAAATAAGTTTTGACCAAATAAATCATTTCTTATTACATTTTTCAGGGATTTTTCACCTTACCCCCGTATATACTTAACAATTAAAATTGAAGAAGAAAAGAGATTTGTTAGTCTAACATATTTTGGAAAACTCACCAAAAAAATCTAAAACATTTTTAAACATCATTGAATGTTGCATTTAAACTCAATTCCAAATCAGGACATGGTTTATTCAAGAATAAAGATAAAACAAAACAATTGATAAATCTGGAGTTTATAAGCTATCTTGTCAGGAATGCGGTTCCTCATATATAGGCCAAACAGGACTCTCATTTTCTATTAGGTTTAATGAACACAAAATATGCTTTGGACTTAAACAGGTTCCACATTTTCAAATAATTTTTTTCGATTATAATCATATTTCCGTGAAATAGACAGCATACATATTTCACATATTGCTGCTAAAGGCTCGAAACTTAACTCGGTGGAATATTTGGATATTTCTCCAAATACTACCCTACTTCTTATTGATCAAACAGACCTAATTTGTTGACCGTTATTTAAAGTTATGTAATGTACATTTCCTAACCCCCCCCCCAGGAAATTACGTTCACGACCCCTGAATCGGGGTAGAAAACCGTACTTTTCCTCGCTAGGGAGGTAAAATCTCTAACATGTTATTAAGGTTAGATTTTCCTCGTACTCTTTATCATATATTCCACCAGATTTAGTTGACAGGAAATTTAGCGATACCAGCTTGGCAGATTCCAAAATATCTTGAGGAATTCTGTCCTCAGCTTCATATTCCATTTTGATTGCTAATTTTCATGATTGAAATGAAGAAAATCTTCGGCAACGCCAGTTTCTTTGATGTATACTGACTGATTTCAAATGTTATGTTTTAACAGAAAAAAGAATACAAAGATCACTCTTGAGAATGGGCATAAAAGGTACTAGAAAGAAATATATATATTCTTTTAGAGTAAAGTGCATTTCCTCCCTATACGCAGAAACCAGGTACTTTCCTACCTTGGTATGTAAATAACTATATTCCACGAACTATTTTCCTGATTAGCTTATATACTGTGCTGTTATCAACAATTCGTCATTATTAAAATGTAACTTATCACCATGTAACCCTATAGTAATAATCCTCATGATTCATGAATAAATCCTTTCCACCTACCAATTTTAACTCTATTTGAATACCATCTGAAGATGTAGAAATAACGCTGAAACTCGTGTACTGAAGTTACAAATAAAAGTTCAACGTAGCACAACGTAGCAGTGCTTAATTTTTACTATATGGATAAAATGTCGTATCACATATTAACAAATAAAACTATAGAATCCATTTCCAACCTACAAGGTAAGGGAAGTGGCTATTTACAGTTTATTCATTAGGACATCAGTATTACTATGACCCCGAGCCATTGTGGCTTTTACATTCAAACGAAACCTGGCGCATATAGAGCACCGACTAGTAAATATACAAATATCAAATAGATTTGGATTCTATATAGTTAAATTGAGCATGATATTATAAAAAATATTAACCCAAAAAGAAAGAATAAAATCGTAATAAATTTTCCCTATTTCTAAATATGTTTTTCACGGGTTTCAGCTGAAGTACAAGAGGAGGGTTTACAAGATGACAACATTAGATGAGAAACAGCTGAAAAATTTGCACACCCGAACTAACTTGAGGAGATTTTTGGAATATGTACAGAATGGACATGTTGAAAAGATAACGAAAATGTGCTCCAAAGGACTCGATCCGAATTTTCACTGCCAGGAATCAGGAGGTAAGACTTTTGGACTATCTGTTGAAGTTATATTTTTTATAATACTAAATTCTGTTTCCATGTAACATGCTATTCGTTTTAATTCACTATTTGCATTTCGAGTTGTGAATTCAATTACTCTTTGCATACTGTGTTAAGTGTTTGAAATTGAAATATTATTATATTGATTCACTATTCATCATGGGACAGAATCCAAATGTATGAGTTGTTTCTTATGGTCATCGTATATTCCAATAATGTACGGAATTGTCCAAGAAAACCTAAGTTGTTACGTTTCTCATGAAACTGCCACCTCAATTAACGAACTAACGAGCTAATAGCGATACATTTATCTAATTTTCAAATCAGGTTAGAAGATTCTCAGCTCTATCCAGTTTTGATTGCAAATGGAACAAGCTTTCTTGTGTTAAAATTCCGGATATTGGGAGGAATATTTCTGATGCATATTTAGTATTTAAGATACCAGAACTTAGATACAATGGATGTTCCATAAATAGTTTGATGCAATTAATTTCCCACGACGATGCACTTTAACCTATTTACCACAGTAATTTCAGATTCTTTAAGAACTTCTTTACCACACTAGATTGCTAATGAAGTGATTACTGTATTGTTTTATTAAAAGAATGGTAGAAATAGAATGTGTCAATTGAACGATTAGAACAGAATTAATTTTTTCGTTTTAATAAATACAAATTTTTTGCTTTTGTTCAATACGAAGCAAAGAAATTAATTAAGTTGGAGAATCAATATCTCAGGATTCACCCAAAATACTTAATGGGGTTTCCTTCTGGTTTCCTTTGAAATTTCCGGAATAGCTTTTGACTACCCCAAAATTCCAGTCACCGTTACTTTAACCGTTTTTGACAACAGCATTTATGCAAATGATTTTGGAAGAAGTTCTCAGTGCATTCTTGTTCTACATTTCATCCAGTTGACTAAGCTAAAATGACCAAAACCTTATTTGAGTTCTAGAAATAGAATTTCGATGGAACCTTGTGCAATGGGTTTGTAATGACGTCAATAGAAAAGGTAAAAAAAATAAATGAGGAAATGATCGGAAGTGTTAGAAAATACCCCTTTTATCACGGGTTCCGTTACTTGTAGAATTTGGGTCCAAATTAAAAACGATATACTTACCTTTTTTGGTTCAAAATAAAATATTTATCCTCTTGCGAATTTGTCTGAAAAACGAATATCTCCCAGATACGGCCGCTCGAAAATTCCTAAAAGTGGGGGAGGGGGAATGTAGAATGTAGAGAAAAATGTGAAAGAGTTCAGGTGAATGTATGATCGAAATACAAGTCTTATTCATTTTCTCAAGTGCTTTTGTCCCGACTTTTTCCGGAAAAACATAAAAAATCACCCACTTCTTTGTCATTGTACCACTTTAAAAATATTTACTTGCAAGAATTGAAAAAATGCAGACGAATACATTGAGACCTTCTGAACAACTTTTGTTCCTCAAAAAATCTTTTACATTTTTATTTTCCGACTGTTATAGACAGTTTTTCGCTACGACAAAAGTACTGAATTATTATTATATGGAAACAAATGTTTTTTCAATTTTTTGGTGATAAACGTGTTGGAAGTGATACAGGCGGTTAAAATAAGATTTCCTTTCATCGATAACTTCTTCCCAAAAAATCATTTGTTTCGGTATAAAGATCATAAAATTTAGTACTTTTTGATCGTGGAAAACTGTCAGTAGCTTGGGAAACATGCATTTAAAAAAAATTCGAGAACCAAAATCGTTTAGAAGAGGTGAATGCATATGTCTGAATTTCGATCGAATATTTACATTACAAAACGCACTTGTGAAGATAGTAGAAAATAAAAATAATAAAGATTCTTGACCCAGTATGAATTATATATAAAAAATTCTTGGGAAATAGGTCACAATAACACTCTGTTTTAAAATTTTTTGTCTTTACGTACGTTTCGGTCTCACGACCATCATCAGAAGACTCACTATGTAAAAAAAAGGGGTTTATTAAAACTAATTATATCACAAGCGTACAAATCGCACAAATTTAATTTCAATCAAAAGAGCCCACGCCGTCGAAACGAACCAAGCCACGAATAATCAAAATTGTATCGTCAAAATTAAAGCATAAAAAACATTTTTTTTTTCATCTTTTAGTAAGAATCCGCTATTCAGTAATATTCTCAAAATGTATAAGTTCATGTTGGTATTCTCATATCAACTGAGAACGAAGTTATTTGTCGAGTACCTATCCTCGACCCAGATGTGTAATTTATGAGATACTTAGAAAGGTTCAGACCTGTACTGGAATATTACTACAACGCATTCTTCCTAAAAACATTTTCAACAAGTATAAAGACGTATGTAGGAATTGGCAAGAGATTATTTAATCAAATTAGTATAAATATGACTTAGATTTTGTGTGTCAGCCCTATGGTTTACAGACTTGGGATCCCGTTTTATGTGAAACATCTCCAGGATAGATCTTTTATAATAATTGGTTTCTTTAGTTAAAATATTAACATTTTTGTAATCAAACTGATGGTTATAATCAAAGCAGTGTTTAGCAAGGGCGGTGGAATTTTCTAAGTTATTATTTCTTGTGCTATACTTATGGCCGTACATTCTTTTCTGTAAATATTGTTTAGAGATTCCAGTATAAGTTCCATCAAAATCTGAACAATTCAATTTATATACTGTGTGGGTTTGTTTATCTTTAGGTATTACAGGTCTTAGATTTGAGAAATATTTCCCAACACAGTTGGTAGGTTTATGCTCAACATTTATATCATACTTTTTCAAACACTTCTTGATTTTCTCTGAGGTCTCCGGAATGTATGGTGAAGTTATAAAATTGTCTGTAATACCTTTTATGTTATTCTTATATGACGAACCATTATAGATTTTGTTTATTCTCTCTTTAATGATAGGATTGAAAAAAGTTTTTGGGTAGCCATTCATTTCTAGTGTATTACGAACAATACTTAAATTGTTGGGGCGGTCATCTGCGTAGGACAATTTTATCGCGCGGTCTGTAAGGCTGTTTATGACACTTTTTTTATAACAAGCTGGTGCTACGGAATTGGAGTGAAGATAACGTTGAGACCAAACCTCTATAGTAAACCAAGAGGTTTTTATTTTTCCATCTGCATCATACCTAATGTTCATATCTAGGAAATTTATGTTTTTGTTTAATTCTATTTCACAAGTGAATTGAAGTTGTTAAATTTATCAATTACATATTGAATTTTATCGTTGGGAACACACATAAGGCAATCGTCCTCATATCGTTTAAAGAATACAGGCCGAAAATCTAATGAACTCATAACAGATTCCTCTAGGCACTCCATAACGAGATTAGCAATGGTAGCTGAAATAGGAGATCCCATTGCTGTGCCGAATATTTGTCCAAAATATTGCTCACCATACTGGAAGTATGTGCATTCTAAACAAAATAGTGATAAAGTAGGATCAGTACAAAATAACATGAATAAATTGATAAATAAATGGCATGAAGATAAGATAATCCCTATTGAATTAAAAAATAAATTAATTTGCCATAATGGGCTAGCTATGGGCTTCCAAAACTACATAAAAATGATATACCTCTAAGACTCATCATTGTTAGTAATATTGGAGCGCCTACTTACGATTTATCAAAATTTCTATCAAAACCTATCAATAATATAATAGGAAAAAATGAATTCCATGTGAAAGACTCATGGCATTTTAATGAATTTATAAAAAATCAATCTGTACCCGTAAACCATCATCAGATTTCCTTGGACGTTGTTTCTTTATTTACAAATATACCTGACGTTTTGGCATTGATTAGCATCAAAAAACGTTGGGCAGAGATTAAAAACCACACACCTCTAGATCAATCGGAATTTATTAATGCTGTAAAATTTTGTTCAGAATGCACATACTTTCAGTATGGTGAGCAATATTGTGGACAAATATTCGGCACAGCAATGGGATCTCCTATTTCAGCTACCATTGCTAATATCGTTATGGAGTACCTAGAGGAATCTGTTATGAGCTCATTAGATTTTCGGCCTGTATTCTTTAAACGATATGAGGACGATTGCCTTATGTGTGTTCCCAACGATAAAATTCAATATGTAATTGATAAATTTAACAACTTCAATTCACTTGTGAAATAGAATTGAACAAAAACATAAATTTCCTAGATATGAACATTAGGTATGATGCAGATGGAAAAATAAAAACCTCTTGGTTTACTATAGAGGTTTGGTCTCAACGTTATCTTCACTTCAATTCCGTAGCACCAGCTTGTTATAAAAAAAGTGTCATAAACAGCCTTACAGACCGCGCGATAAAATTGTCCCACGCAGATGACCGCCCCAAAAATTTAAGTATTGTTCGTAATACACTAGAAATGAATGGCTACCCAAAAACTTTTTTCAATCCTATCATTAGAGAGAGAATAAACAAAATCTATAATGGTTCGTCATATAAGAATAACATAAAAGATATTACAGACAATTTTATAACTTTACCATACATTCCGGAGACCTCAGAGAAAATCAAGAAGTGTTTGAAAAAGTATGACATAAATGTTGCGCATAAACCTACTAACTGTGTTGGGAAATAGTTCTCAAATCGAAAGCCTGTAATACCTAAAGATAAACAAACCCACACAGTATATAAATTGAATTGTTTAGATTGTGATGGAACCTATACTGGAATCTCTAAACAATATTTACAAAAAAGAATGTATGGCCATAAATATAACACAAGAAATAATAACTTAGAAAATTCCACCGCCCTTGCTAAGCACTGCTTTGATTATAACCATCAATTTGATTACAAAAATGTTAATATCTTAACTAAGGATACCAATTATTATAAAATATCTGTCCTGGAGATGCTTCACATAAAACGGGATTCCAAGACTGTAAACCATAGGGCTGACACACAAAATCTAAATCATATTTATACTAATTTGATTAAATAATCTCTTGCCAATTCCTACATACGTCTTTATACTTGTTGAAAATGTTTTTAGGAAGAATGCGTTGTAGTAATATTCCAGTACAGGTCTGAACCTTTCTAAGTATCTCATAAATTACACATCTGGGTCGAGGGTAGGTACTCGACAAATAACTTCGTTCTCAGTTGATATGAGAATACCAACATGAACTTATACATTTTGAGAATATTACTGAATAGCGGATTCTTACTAAAAAATGAAAAAAAAAATTTTTTTATGCTTTGATTTTGACGATACGATTTCGATTATTCGTGGCTTGGTTCGTTTCGACGGCGTGGGCTCTTTTGATTGAAATTAAATTTGTGCGATTTGTACGCTTGTGATATAATTAGTTTTAATAAACCCCTTTTTTTTACATAGTGAGTCTTCTGATGATGGTCGTGAGACCGAAACGTACGTAAAGACAAACAATTTTAAAACAGAGTGTTATTGTGACCTATTTCCCAAGAATTTTTTATATGTAGAAAATAAAAAACAATTATTTTGATCATACATTCGTCTGAATTTTTCAGATTTTTTCTCCCTCACCCTTATAATTTTCGAGTGGCCGTATCCCGATAAATACTCATTATTCAGACACATTCGCAAGAATGTAAACATTTTATTGACGTCATTACTAACCCGTTCCACACGGTTTCATCGAAATTTATTTTGTAGACCTCAAATAAGGAGTGAACCCATTGACTGGAGTGATTCAATAGTTTTACCTTCGTTTTCTCTAAATATTCCAACTCGGCGAACAAGTTTCTGAGTTTTTTTTATTTTATACTCTTGTGAAATATCATTCATGTTTTGCATCTAACGGCAGCTGAAGAATCATGATTTAACTTTTATCTTAGGAACAATTTAGACAAAAATTGCCTATTGCGTTTTCTTGACATTCTACAATCGAGTGGATAGATGAATAACAATTTAATATTTCACCGATATTTGCAAACGAAACACTGAATAACACTAGTAACAGCCAGAAAAGA
The DNA here is from genome assembly GCA_958510875.1 of Endomychus coccineus. NCBI lineage: Eukaryota > Metazoa > Arthropoda > Insecta > Coleoptera > Endomychidae > Endomychus > Endomychus coccineus. The sequence continues at coordinate 143,726,172 of OY294068.1, forward strand.
TGAGTCATATTTAGTTTCGTTTGTAGAAGTAGTATTGAAACATGATTTCAGCAAACTGAGTTGTTGAAAGAATGTTTCTCACTCTACAGATATTATGAACTCGGCCCACAATACTGTGAGTTCTTCTGTTACTCATTCTCCTATGTCTCGAACTATACAAGGAAGGCCATGATTTTTCCATATCTAGTTCAATATCCGATGAATCGTTGCCATAGGAGTGATTAATTTTCTACTTTCATGAAGTTTCATGAAGGATTCTTTATATGAAGTTTTCATTATCGCAGATATAATACCGAAAAACACACGTTAGCCGTGATCTATATACACTGACTCACTCACACAAAACCTGCGAAATTATAAATCCGACCGAATTTGGCAGGCAGGTTCCTTATACGACGTTGGCACCCGCTAAGAAAGATTTCGAAATTCAATCCCTAACGAGGTAAAAGGGATATCAAATTTTGACAGGTAATATTATCACATACAATTTACATGACAGACAGTTTCATAGATTCATATATTATTGCAGTTCAGACTGTTTATTTCAGAAGCTACACATATAACACAGAATCCCTCAACTAGACTGGTGACGATAACATTGACAGTCACAACATAATGTCCGTGTCAGACCTTTCCATAACATATATGGTCCTCTCAATTCAAATGAATTTTCACATGACATAGAGTATAATTTTAGTTATTTCCACTCCTGTAGCTGTTCCTACGCATTTGAAATATTAATGAAGTCTTGAAACTTGAGAAATGACATCGCGGCGACGGAGCGGACGTTTCTTCTGTGGTTATTAACTGTCTCTGCGGCCATAGCCCACGGACAATAGCTAGTTATATAATAACTCCTTTATGCCTCAACAAACTTTTATTGATCTGTAATATTGGCGTTTTGATGTGTTCCTGGCGCCTTCGCCATTTCTCTACTACTGATTTAGACTAACAATTAAAACTTTATCTAGATATTTCATTATATATTGAAATCAACTATAATCGCATAGGTATATGTTTGACGCAAATAGTTTGTGAAGAAGAAAATAGGGAAATTTCAGGCAGTTCCAATTTCACATATTTTATTTCTTATTAAGTACTCAGAATTATTGAAACAGTTTTCAATAATCCCGGTCACAATTAATTTATCTTTTGAGAATAAAAGCATGCAACTCCTGTATTTTAAGCATTCATTGTCAAAACACCCGATTATTTGTCTTTCCTCTGGATGGCACCCTGTATATTATTGCTCTTTTTCATTTTCATTATATCATTCCATTAAATTTGTATAAATATCAGTACAGAAATAACTTCAATAATTGAATGTTTTGGATTGTAGGGTGATGCTTGTTGTTGAGGTGGAAATAAAGTAGGAATTTTGTATATAATTCATTAAGATTCTGCAAGATTTCTTGAGCATCTCAAAATTATAAGAACTTTCTTCGCCTTCACCATATTATACTGTTGTCTTTTTGCTTTTGCATTATCTGGATGAACATTATTCTTTAATATCTCTATGGATCCTGTGTTCATCCCGTGAACATTCACTTAAAAAATATGTAGAATAGTGAAGTAAATACAAAATCAAATTTTACACCTGCTGCAGTTTACTTGCTATTCTTCGAAACTGACACATCATTCAAAATTTTATTTTCAAACTTAAAATTAAATAAAAATTATTAAATATCGAATATAAATCATTTTTAGATGAAATTTTAGGTTCTTATTTTTCAATTTCAAAACAACAACAACCTTATTGAAAATTTTATTTAATTTCTAAATTTTTTGATTCAAATGTGGCTTCTTTCATATTTAGTATAATTTAAATTTTAAAATAATATAAATATATATAATATATAAATATGTTTATTTATTTATCAGTAAAATGTTATTTAAGTGGGAGTAATTTTATTGATAAATCTATCAAATTCTTATGGTTTTCAAATATGTCAAATTTATTTATATTTATAATTAAGAATTATATGGTAAAATAATTTGTAGGGTATTATTATTATTTTCCTAATTAAATAAATAATAAGTATAAATAAATTGATTATTTATCATTGAAATACTTAGTAAAATGTATTAGTTTGCAGGGAATTAATTTTATTCAACTGTTCTTTAAATAATTGTAGGGAATGTTTAAAATTATTTTAATTTTATGTAAAATTAATTTTTTTAGTTAAAAAGACAATTTTAAGATGAAAATCAAAGTTGATGAATAAAAAAATTTAAAGTTGAGCATTATGAGGTTAATACTCTACTTCTGAACTAGAAACTATTCTTACATGGAAGAGCTAGTTTCGTATCATTGAACAACAAGTGAACGTTGTAAATTGTAACTTCGTTTTCCTTTCCGTTATCTTCGATAGGCTTTCACCTCACCAAAAAAATTCCACTAGAGTCAGGTTGTTTTCACCTTTCTTCAAAAGGGGCCAGAATGGCCACCTCTATTTTAGGTAATCTCATACAGCCTATTCATGAGGAAATGAATGCGTTTGGACCATTTGCCATCTGCACTATCTCCTCGGCCCAACTCAATATAATGGGATTTCTCACTGGAACTATCATGATATATTGGCAGAGATTCGGAAACATTTCAGTATATGATTAACATTCAACTAACATTCCCTGTTCTTTGATCTGTCCTCGTGTTCTGCTTCCATTCCTCTCTACATTACTATTCATTGTGGTGGTTCAATGATTTATATCTCTTAGTATCGGAGATGTCTTACAATGCATTTTATATTCTAATGAGTCCTAATGGAATTGTTGATATACGTTGAAGCTGCAAATTTGAAATACACTGTTGTTATAATGAGATCCAACCTTCCATACTCTATTATACAAAAAAAGTAATGTCTTATTTGAAGTTTATACAGTTGGTGAAAATTTCTTATCGTATAGAGACCTAATACATAATAATGATACAAAATTGCCAGCCTAGCTTACTATGAGATAAAATATTAAACGCGCACCTTTTTTCCATATCAATATCAAGGATTTTATTTGCACAAAATTATTATCCAAAATAAGAAAAAATTAAAATTAAAATTGTTCAATTGGGTTTTAAGGAGAGTGTATCCACTTGAAATGTTTGACACAAATGATGCTCGAAAATTACTGGGATAAAATTTCAATGTCGTACCTTAAGCCGTTTTAGAGTTATTGAGCAGATCGTTTTTCATCAAAATGCACACGGCGTTGATTGAAACAGTTATACTTTGGCTATTAACGGATCCGGTTAATACGGTTCATCTGTAATTGAAATCCTGTAATATTTTGAAATTACACAGAATATACAAATAATAAGAATCGGTTTTTCAGAGTTCCAGTTAAGCCGGAGTGAGCATAGGGAACAATAAAATGAAGAAACAAAATGAATTCAAAAGTTTGATTTTAATTAATTTTATTTCAGACCGAGATATTATAAGCTTATGTCGTCATAGATACGCTATCAATAAAGAGGGTCATAACTCCCTTGGGACATTATAGATTCTATAATTCCCTCTAGTTCATTGAACTTGGTGATATCTCGTTTCTCATGATAGTCACCATCGATTTTAGCATTGACCATTTAGTCCATAAAGAATTCGGACTATACGTTTCTGACTGCAACGAATAAACCCAATTACTAACAAATCTACCGAAAAACGTAGAAAATTCCTTACCAGTTCTTGAAAATATGCCAGAAATACAGTTTCAGTGGCATCTTTTGCCATAACATTTTTCCGTGTCAGCCACTCCAGATATATTTTATATTCTTTTTTGTATACGGCTTCACTTTCCGATGGAAATAATGATTCTCTTGCTTTTTCAGCATTTTTCTAAATATCCTCCATTATATTTGGGGTAGAAAACACGTTTTTAACGCAAACACTGCTTGATAATAAAGCTTTGTTTGTAAACAAGTAACATAGCAACAACCTAGCAACAACAACAACAACAACAACAACAACAACTCCTATAATCAACGTTACCTGATTCAAATATAGCGGGAAGGTAATGAATTGGTGCATTTATTCCGTTTTAAAAATGAACAAAATTTTATTGAAATCGCTCAGAAATAAAATTATCTATGTACCACGGGAATTATTGAGCCTTAATAATCTCAGGTAATTGCTGTCCCTCGGGCCAGAGGCCCTCGGGACGCAAACTTTGCCATCGGTAATTAAGGCCCTTATAATTCCCTTGATACATAAATAACTATAATTAAGATGGTCTTATGCGAAAGGCGGAGAGCGAACGAAGTCTTTCGCTTAAGACTTAGTGAGCATAGCGAATAGTAAAATGAACAAATAAAATAAATATGAGAGTCTCTCCTTTTTTCGGCTCACCCACTTTCTCGCTCTTAACCCTTTGAGCATTTGCGTAGCGTACTGACCGACCGACCTTCTAGTTTATGTCAAAATATTCGAGTTAAAAGAAGAAGTTTGATAACCTATTCACCCTGTAGTGGGCTGACCTGCTGTAAGAATGGGGCAGAAAGCGTAAGGAGATACAGGGTGCGACATATATCCTTTGTTATTGAAGATTATTTACCTAAATTGTAGACATCTGTATACTTCACATATTAAAATTATTCCACATGTACTTCTACGAGGGCAAGGTGAAAAGTTCCTGAAAAATAACACATGGCGCCAAAATCTAAAATCCCATGTAACATTTGTGATGTACCATCTTTAACTAGAATGCATTAAAATTTGCAGATTGATATGTGATTCAGTTCTGTTTTGACACGCATCGAAAGCAAGCAACCTTGAAGATTTTTGTAAGCATGGAAAAAAGTGAATTTCGCGTCTTGATTGAACATTATTTCTTGCGTGGGAAAAACATTACGCAGACAAAAGCATCGCTTGTTAAGCATAATGGAGACTCCTCACCATCGATTAGAACGATTCAGAAGTGGTTTACTGATTTTCGTTGTGGTTGTATGACCACAAAGAAATCTTCGATAAAATCCATGGTATGATTGGACGATCGGCGAGGTGGAGCTCATGAGATTGCTAAACTGAACAGGAACGGAACATTTTGCACAAATTGTTGAATATGAGAAAGCTATATGCCAGATGGGTGCCGCATTTGCTCTCTGTTGACAACAAGCGCGACCATGTGTTTGGCGATGTTCAAGCGCGATAAGAAGGACTTTTTGTACCGTTTCGTAATCGTGGACGAAACATGAATCCTACACAATAGACCATAGACCAAAGAACAGTCGAAACAGTGGGGTTGTCCTCGCGAATCGAGGTCGAAAAAGGCCAAAGTGGGTTTATCGGTCAACAAGGTCATAGCGAAATTTTTTGGGATACACGCGGTATCATCTTGAAAAGGCCAAAACGATCTCCGGCGAATATTATGCAGAGCTGTTAAATCGATTCGACGCCGATTTGAAACGAGAGCGGCCGTATTTCGCGAAGAAAAAAGTGTTCTTCCACCAGGACAAGGCACCAGTGCCCAGGTCCGCAGTCGCAATGGCAAATTTGCATGAATTGCGCTACGAATTGGTTCGTCATCCACCATATTCTCCAGATTTGGCTCCCTGCGATTTTTTTCCAAACTTGGAGAAATGATTCGGCGGAAAAAGATTTGGCTCCAACGATGAGGTCTTCACTGGAACAAACGCCTATTTGAAGGGATCGAAAAATTAGACAAACGTTGGACGAATTGTATCGGGCTACAAGGAGATTATGTTGAGGAATAAAATGAGTTTTGACCAAATAAATCATTTCTAGTTTCATTCCCAAGAACTTTTCACCTTGCCCTCGTATTAGTTCTTTCCTATTGAGTATACAGGCAGGGCAAGTTGACTTCTGATTTTCATATTCGTCGGGTTAAGCGAAGTGGCGATCCTGGCGGATTTTCGTTGTAACTAAATGTAATAGACGTTCAAAAATAAGTAATCATGATATTAAATATAATAACACAGTACAATATATTTGTAATTACATATATTTATTCACATACTTATTATTCTTCTAACATCTGTTTTCCTTCTGCTAGATAATCAATCATGTGTGCAAAATATACATAGTTTAGTTTTGCTAAGCATTCATTCACAAAATGTTCTTTAAAGTTCACGTGCACCAATACATATGAATTATCGAATGAGGAATAAATAATAAAGTCACACTTTTTCAAGTTTGTTACAACTTGTTTGGATTGCTGGTATCCAAAAATGACATTTCGAATATTAATTCTGCAGCAGTTTTTTTTCTCCTATGGGGCATTTTATCTCAATAATATGTTGATCCACCACAATTCCATCCAAACGGCATCCAAGCCAAGGGATGACTAAGTTTACTATCAACCCAAGTTCAAAGACTTCAAACCAGTTTGCTTTATACAGGTCCTTCGGGCAACATCTTCTATACGACTATCATATGCTGTAGCTGGATTGCCTTGAAACTTGTCGTTAAGATAATTCTCAACTTTTTTTAGCCAATCTGGTCTTTTATTATCCAAATAGGTGATCAAGCTGTAAGCTTTGCTGGCTGTTATGCGCTTTTGTCTCTCCGATCTCCAACTGGATGATCTCTGACCTTCAGGATCCAAATATATGTATATATATCCAGAGCTTGTCGAAGAGGCACTCTTACACTCTCATCGTAATGTTCTTGCTAAACTTTGGACAAATTGTGAAATGTAAATGGTATCTCTTCATTGTGGTAGAATAGGTGGAATAAAATTAAATCCTGAGCGATTATTGGTGCAATTTTAATATGCAAAATATTCTTGCATTTGTCATGTGGAATGTATAAGGCGTTTTTCTCTGAGATAAACTGAGATCGATAATCATTTTTTATGTGAGCAAGTTTACTGTCTTGGCGTGCAGATATCAAAAGATGCAGTGCTTCGTTGAGAGTTTCATCGGGCACAAGCTTGCAAGAGTATTTTGCACTTGCTTCACGTCAGTACAAGTGGAAACTTCAATATCACTTTCTTTGACGCTGATGGAAAATATAAAAATAAATGTTATCGAAACTAATGATTCTTACAAGAAATGAAATTATTAAACTTGCGTTATCAAATAATTCAATAAAGCCATTGAGTGCTTACATTCACCCGATCTTCCAGCCACACAAGAACAATTTAATTAGCTAATTTTTTTAACATTTTGTTTTTCAATTGTTTAATTTAACTCATGAGGCATATCAAATAAATTACTTGTTTGCATACGTAATGCAACAATTTTTGCTGCATTTTCATCACTTTGTCGCAAACCATCTCCACAATGGAAATAAATGTCCAGAAAACTTGATAAATATTCACCACTCATTTTTATAATTATTAATTGTTATTTTATCTATATAATTTATTGAATTATTGCTAATGACGTGCAAAATTCATTTAGTTGTTTAGTTGAATTTGAATCGACATCGCGGCATCCTGTCAAACGTTGCTACTAATTTTATAAATAAATACGGCAGATGACGTCACTTCGCTTAACACGCCGAATATGATTGAACGTAACTTCTGCGATACCCGATAAAATTATATTAAATCCTTTAGTGCGAGTTTGGGGAATATGAAGACAATCTAACTTCGACATAATTAGCATTTCCTTTTTGAGAGAATGTATATTTGATTGACCTAGTAATATAGAACATCCTGTACATATGCGAATAATTTTAAAATGTGATGTTTACAGTATCTACAATTTTCGTAAATAACTTTACTTTATATCTTCTGTAATAACGGATATATCGAACTTCTACACATTAATGCCGCATCTCATCACCAGGTTTCTTGGGACATCCGTCTTGGTGTGTTTACGTATGAAGGCATATGATGTTTTCTACGTAAATTTTCAGAATGTAACTCAATCAAACCAAATCCAAACATTTTACCGGAGTAAGTGACGAATAATCATTTCAGATTACATATCAAACGCATGAATATTGTTTTTCTTGTAGCGTGACAACATTAAATTGGAATAAAACACATAATTTGTCCAAATGAACGGAATTTTGGCTTTATTTAATAGAAAATATCATGCCATTTATTGTTTGAACATCATCTCGTGCATAAATGAGCCCCGCAACTGGCTCTTATAAAGCGCATCCTGGACAACCCATTGTCGACCACTTTTTCAAGCATTCGTGCCATCCACTGGAGGAACGAAATAGTCTCTTATCATGGCCTATAATGGTGACACGCTGACCGACATTATTTGAAATGAGTACATTCGCCGAAGACATGACACAAAACGATGGTCAGTCGTTTCCAATTGTACGAATTCTGTCTTGAGGTCTCAAACCAGGATCTTTATAAGATTTTCCATCATCTCAAAAAATGAACTGTGATCAATCTATCACTGACTTCCTTCTATTTTGTTAGCAAAATAGCTTTCGGACGCTTCTGTGTATCAAATGTATAAATGTAAGAACAGAAAATATATTGGAAAAAATTTAAAAGCAGCTAATGAAAGACATTAAGATATAATCTATGTTACATTGAAATTTTATTCAAATAGTGTACATGATGTACCTGGATATCAAAAATTATCTTGGTCAAGGGTGGTTGTGGAATCTAAAACGTGTGTCTTACTTTACGTTTGAAATAATTATGTCACTGTCACACTGACATCATCAATAACCTACAAATTTCATACCTATTTATTTCAGTTGTAAAACAATAATGAACTACAAATTATGAAATAATTATGTGAACTTTGAACTTTTTCAGAGGTCGTGATACCCACAATAAGGGTCAAAAACTGTTTTGAAATAGTTAATTTTCCGTAAATAGAAGGACGTTCACGTGAGAAACCCGTAGCACGCGAGTTAGAAAAGTGCAAACTGGTTGTACCTAATACGACTTTACGACGACTTTTCACGTGCCGTTTTCGCTCCACGTAGTTAGATTTAGTATCGGACCGTGCCCGACGGCCCTTCTTTTTTCGATAAATGTTCATTAAATAGGAAAATTTAATTAAAACCGTTTGAGCTATTCTCAGATCTCAGCTACGCGCGTCTAACGTGCGACGTACCAAAGGGAATTTTCTTTCGACTAAAATATACACGAAGCGGGTAAAAGCTAGCGGCCCATAGCCAAAAACACTTTATTACAATTGGCGCCGGTCGCACGGGGCAAGAAACGGCCCCAAATTAACAAGACCGAGGTAAAATGTATAAACTCTAACTTACGCGCAGCGAGCTCCTCGAGGCATATGTCAAAATGATTTCGTTCGTAGCTAATTACATAGGACGTCTGGCGTTCATGCAATTATGTTTTTAGATAATTCCAACCTTCTAATTTCGATAGGCCACTTGAAAATTCCGGAGTCCAAAGCGCTAAAGACTTCTGAGTGTTACAATATTCGTATAAAATTGCGAAATTTCGAACTTTTAGAAACTTCAAATTAATTATGACATAATCATTTCAAACGCGAAGTAAGACACACGTTTCAGATTCCACAACCACCCTTGACCAAGATAATTTTTGATATCCCGGTATTTTACTACTCTATGCTTTATACTGACACCTGCTGTCAGGTTGATTTTCATTATTATTCACACCATAATATGACCTTGTTATATTATGGTAACACCTGAATATGTTCTTCAAAGGTAGTAGTAGTGATGATTATATCATACAAATAAGGAAAAACTAGATGGCTAATACTCTCATCAATTAAAAAATCCCTAAGGCGTTGCATTGTTGCCGGAGCATTAGTCAATTCAAACGGTATCACGCAAAATTCATAAAGGCCTTTGCCTGGAATACCGAAGGCAGTGTATTTACGTGAATTTTCCTCCAAAGGAATATTCCGAAAAGCTTTTTTCAAATCCAATGTTGTAAGATAATTAGCACCTTGCAATTTTGCTTAAAATGGTGTCTATTAAAGGTAGGGGGTTTGCATCCCTTGTGGTTAACTTGTTCAAGTGTCTACTATCTAGACAAGCTCGATAAGAATTATCTTTCTTCTTTACCAAAAACAAGGGGCTCCTATAAGGTGAAGAAGAAGGTTGGATTACACCAAGCCTTAACATCTCATCAATTTCCGAATTTAAATGGTTCTGTAAAGCAGAAGAAAAAGGATATTGTCTTTTCCTAAATGGTTTTGTTTCCGACACAGCAATGGTATGTTCAATTAAGGAAGTACGTCCTATTTCCGACAAAGAAAGTTGTTCAAAAAGTTCAACTTTTGATTGAAGTTCTGTTTTTTGTAACGCATTTAAGGAATCATAACTATGAATTGCAGTAATATTATTTGAACTTACTGTAGGTTCAATGTTCCAGATAGAATTACCAAAGTCGACCTTATTATTGTGAAATTTGCAGAATTGACACCTGTTGTCACATAAACTATCAAAATTTGACATAGAGTAAACACATAAAATAGACTGTGACGTTGTGAAATGTCTTCCAATTAAATTGGTGAAAGTCCAAGACGAACGAAAATCATTCAAGCACTCGATAAGCTTGGATCTTATTTTGGCGTTATATGTCCCTTTCGATGCGTCTATTGCATTCCTGGCATCAACATATTCTATACTCCACAGATGGGTTTCTGCGCCGTCGACGTTATGCTGATTGTTTTCGGGGACGATCTTAGAACAGATTTTGATTTTAAATAGGAGATGTAATTTATAAGCTCTTTTTTTTATTATAGGATATATCAACAAAGAATCTGAGTGTGGTTAATTCAGGTTAGAACAGTTATAGTCCAGGCACAAGTGTGGAAAAATAGTATTCTATAGATCTCACGAATATACAAAATTCTTCTTGAATCGTATTCAGAATGGCTTAAGCATCGTTAGTCAGAAAAAAAGGGCTCGCGACTATTACTATCAATAAACAATGAAAAATCATTAATTAACAAATGGAATATCTCGGGCTCTTTTAACCCAAAGTTTCTGAAATTTGGTATCTGGTGTCTTTTGAAGCATCAATGATGATGCGGCGTACGTGTACCATAGAGATCCTATACACAAGATGACGTGGACACGTTAATGCGTACGGATAAAACAGCAGATGTCTTTGAGGGTGGAGGCAAAGAAACTGGCATGCTGGTAATAGTATCTGAATTGCGGCTGTAATAGCACGTCCTGTTCACAATTTTAATTTGCAAAACACGTAAACTCTATGAAATATAGATATGTATTAAAACTTAGTAACCGAAAATAAAATTATGTAAATTAAGTTAACGTATATGTGCATTCGAAAAAAATTGTAGGCTGAGTCACTTGAACACCTAATTTACAACAAAACGAACAGCTCGTGGGTTTGTGATAAATTCAAGATTCAAGATTTTTTTAAAACTAAAGTTGACTTTGATAGTATGAAAAAAGCAACTTTTTTATGTGTAACCGAGTAATATCATCATTATTAAATTATTATATAGATTTTTCACTACAATTTTCTAAAAAAAAAAATTAATATCAAACTATAATCAAATTCTCATAACGAGATAGGAATATGAAGGCAAAACGACGCAATTTTCTACCAATTTTCCAAAAAAAATTTTCTTGTACTGAAAATTCTACCGAAACACATCACGGTGTCTTATTACTCCAACACTGACTAAAATTTTTCGAAAAACAAAATAATCAAGTTTGTAGAAATGATAAATTTTCATTTTCCGAAGTTGTCCAGAAAACTATCGTCGGTTTTGATTTTTTGATCATAATATAATACTCGGCGACCACGAAAACATATAATATGACACGTTGAATGAGGTGGGAGATAGAAATATGAAGGAAAAACGACTCAATTTTCCACCAATTTTCCAGAATTTTCCTTCTTTTGATGAAAATTATACCGAGATACATCACGGCATCTTATTATTTCAATACCACAGACCGAGAAAAAATTTTGTTCGTAGCTAAAATTTGGTAAAATTTTCCGGGTTTTACAGCAAATGGGACGGATTTTTCATTTTATTACTACAGATTCGTATTTTACGGACTAAAAAAACCCCTGATACCAAATTTCATAAACTTTGTATTCAAAGAGCCCGAGATATTCAATTTGTTATAAAATACATTCCATTTGGTAATTGAAAATGATTTTTCTATATATAATTCTAGATGTTTTTCACACTTTTGACTGGACTACTAGTACTTTAACTTCACCTATGTTTCAAAGTAGTTACTGAAATAGTTTGATGTATCATAATCCTTAGCAAAAAATTCCTGGTTACAGATATTTTTAATATTAATGTTGGAAGTTTTCGAATTGTTTCCCAAATATATTTTGAATTATGTCTTATTATTGTATAATAGCCTCTTATAATACCATCAGTAGGAAATCCAATACTTCAATTTTTAATATTTTTCCTAATAATAATGGTTTAAGAAATATTTGCTCTATAGTTTTTTAATTTATTCATTAAATCATTAGGTATAACATGTTTTTGGATTTTTACATTGAAATATATAGGACCACGCTTCTTTATTTAGATCTTGATTTAATGTACTGTTTTCATCATCATGTCTGAATGTGGATAATTAAAGTTAAAGAAATCAATTCTGAAGAAAATAAGGTCATGGTCGCTCAATGTGGTTTGAAATAAGCACAACTCACATTTGAAACATTGTTGGTCTAAAACATAAGCGGTAAGTACACCGGATTATATAGATAATCTGAAAAAGCCCAAATATATTGCTTATAAATAATAATTAAAGTTAAAAAGTTTCATACGGAACTACTTTCGCTTATAGATTATACTGCATCAATCTTTAATACGTGCTATTAATATTTATTGTACATCGTTGGTTTCAGACTATCATAATCCATTACTTCACGTCAAATTTGTTCAGAGCGCTTAAAATATTCCGGTGTACGAACCATTGGAAGTTTCGTGATTGTTTATAATGTAAATATACGTTTCAATTTCGTAACGATCTTGGTGGTATTCACCTTTTCCGGACATCATTCATCATTATAGTTATATCAGCAAGTTAGCTGTAAGATCAACAACTTGTAGGAGTATTATGACCGACAATCAAAACATGAAATTATATAATAATGAAGGTATGCATGTAATCTAGTAATAAAACAACTGCAGATTGCATATTTATGAAGATGAACGTCAAATTATTACTAACTGCCTTCAGCTAGATATGTAGCGTGACATGATACGCAGTAAAACTAAGAATATTAATGTGGCGCTATACATATTGTAGACACGTTAAAATCTATCGTATAGATAACGTTTTCTATCGACGCTGTTCAGATTATCCTCATAGACATAATGCAATTCATTTATCTGATCAATTAATTCAAATAACTCTTCCATTTGTATATGTATCTACATGGTACATATAGGAAAATTATTAACATTGGGAATCTGAGATTAAGACACGCGACAATATCACCTATATTCAACACACAAGATCATAAACTTTATACATGCACCAAGAAAGTTTGGAGTTTGGAGTGTGTAAGGTCGTATCAGTAGTTGACACTTTAAGAATGTGAACTGGTCAACTTGAATCAAAAGTTACGTTTTTCTCAAGTTATTCTAATTATTTACATAAGATGCAAAAAATGGAATATTTTAGCAACTATATAATATGTTCCAAAGAAAGAAAATTGAATATGTGTTGGACAAAAATTAATAAATAGTGTAAAAAAAATCACTAGTTGATATTCACTTTATTGTGAAGTTGACCAGTTTAATCTGTAATTGGCAGATGTTGAAAAATAGTTTTATTACTTACGTTAAATACGAAATGTCAATACAAAACCAAGAGGAACTGTGATCCATGAGTCACTACTTCCCTCACTCACGTAGAAACTGAAAATATATTGCAAACAATTAGAAACAGATAAAAACGTCTAAAGACATCAAACTATACTCTTTGTCAATGCATTAAAAGTTTATTCCCATTGACAAACATTCTTCTCTTGGAAAGTATTGAAGATATTGGAATAAGAAGCATAACATTAAAATTAGTATTTGGACAATAGAACTCAATTAGTATAAATAAAAAATGTGTACAATACTTCGTCAACCACAGGGAACCGTTCTTGGACCACGGTTATTCATAGTTCAGTTCCTGATGATACTGCCATTTTTTATGAGAAAAGTTTGGTCGATTTAGAAGTAAAGACTGGTTTGATCACAAATTATTGGCAAAGCAATGTTGGAGAAAAAAATATTGTTCCGTTTTCTTCATAAATATCTTTCCTACCATTTAATAATTATTCAAGATTAGCTACAAGGCTATCAAATAAACTGAGCAAAAATCTCAAATAACTTTGGTATATATACGAGGCCAAGGTGAAAAGTCCCTTAAAAATGATTTATTTGATCAAAACTTATTTATTTCTCAACATAATCTCCTTGTAGCTCAATAAACTTTTTCTAATTTTTCGATCCCTTTCAAGTAATACGATTTCGCCAATCCTTTGAAATAGGCGTTTATTTCAACGATGACCTGATCATTGGAGCTAAATCTCTTTCCGTCGAGACATTTCTTCAAGTTTGGAAATAGATGAAAATCGCAGGAGGGCAAATCTGGAGAATATGGTGGATGGAATCAGTTCGTAGCGCAACTCATGCAATTTTTATTGCGACTGCGGAACTGTGCGCCGCGCCGGTGCGTTGTCCTGGTGGGAGAACACATTTTTATTCGCTAAATGCGGCCGCTTTCGCTTCAAATCGGCGTCGAATCGATCCAAAAGCTCTGCAAAATATACGCCGGTGACCGTTTTACCTTTTTCAAGGTAATCGATATGAACGATCTCAAAAAACTGTCGCCATGACTTTGTTGACCGATAAACCCACTTCGGCCTATTCCGGCTTAGATTCGCCAGGACAAGTCCACTGTTTCGACTGTTCTTTGGTATCTGGTGTGTTGTGATGGATCTATGTTCAGTCTACGGTTACGAAACGACGCAAAAAGTCCTTCTTATTGCTCTTGAACATCGTCAAACACTCCTTTGATGTTGTCACACGGTCGCGCTTGTTGTCAACAGAGAGCAAATGCGGTACCCATCTGGCAGATAGCTTTCTCATATTCAAAAATGAATGCAAAATGTTCCGTACTGGTCAGTTGAGATGCTCATAGTCTCAGCAATCTCGTGAACTTCAACTCGCCGATCGTCCTCATCATACCATGGATTTTATCAACGATTTTTGGCGTTGTAACCTCAATTGGATTACCAGAACGTTCGGCGTCCTTTGTGGTCATACTACCACAACTAAAATCAGTAAACTACTTGTGAATCGTTCAAATCGATGGTGAGGAGTTGCCATAATATTTAACGATGCTTTGATTTGCCTAATGTTTTTTCCACGCAAGAAATATTGTTTAATCAAGACGCGAAATTCACTTTTTTCCATGTTTACAAAAATCTTTTAGGTAGCTGTCGATGGGTGTCAAAACAGAACTGAATGACATATCAGTCTGAAATATTTAATGCGTTCTAGTTAAAGACGGTACATCACAAATACCACATGGGATTTTCGATTTGTGGTACCAGTTTTATCTTTCAGGAACTTTTCACCTTGTCCTCGTGTATACAGATTATCATGTGAAATGAGACATCATATGTGTTATGTCAATAAAAAAACTTTTTGTTACACATTTAAAATATGGAATTATAGGATGGGATGGTGTGACAGATAATGATTTATTGGAGTTAGAAATAACGCAATTAAGATTATTAAAAAACGACTTCCCTTCTCGGCAGTTTGGGGTGCTGAGCGGCCCTTTAATTTTATTTGTGAAACACCATAAGTGTGTTTCAGCATTTCCCAATATTGATAGTTCCATTTGTAAACTTCAACAATTCATGAATATTTGCCCGTGCCTCGCTACGGTACTTCTGTTTCAAGAGATAGTGATTTTCTTCTAGTTTTTAAGTCAAATATGCAAAATTTCATCAAGATCGGTACTTATCTCCTTTAAGGGATGAGAAAGGAGAAGAGAGAGTTGTTTTTTTCGAAATCTCGAATTCCTTATCTATTCTTGACGAGGCATCTCGGGACGTGTAGGTGTGTGTGTGTGACAATGGATTGGTCATAATACCTGAAATTGCGAGAAGCGTAATCATAAAATGCGCGACAGACTGTAAAAGCCATTACTATCAATTGGACGTCAAAATATTTTGGAACATGAAAATATATCGGCGATAATTTGCTTCATGAGTTTATTAGCGTGTAACGTGTAAGGGGATCAACCAACTCATATCATTATTATTGGGAGCACATTATTCTTCAGATCATTTTAATAAAAGCTTTATATCGTAGAGTAACATTACCAACATTATGACGAAGTCGTAAACTTTTGTACATTCCACAGAGCACATTTAAGTAGTAATATCTCGAAAAAGTTCAACGATAGTTGCACTCAAGAAATATTCACTGATAAATCCATTTAACGACTACTCTGTTTTCATGATCTAATAATAATAAAATCCAGTCTGCAATTTTGATATCATCCACAACAGTCAGCGAACAATTGTTATTTCTAAGACATTATACGACCCTGGGATATATTTCCCTCGATAAATTAAGATTAATTTAACAATTCTGTCTCTCATTATAATGCACAAGATGAGGGAAATAATCATTATACTGAATCCGTTATCAGAAACTTCCCCTCTTTTGATTTTATAACAACATAAAAGCGAATATAATGTGCTATCGAAGGATGTTGGTGATCTCGGTTATAATGGGCCAAAGCTCCAGTAATTGTGGGTCGTTTACAATCAACAACAGTTACTGTTTCCACAGCTGATGTGTCTTCCCCAATGCAACACCCTACCCTGAATAAAACAAATCTACAAAATGATCCAATTAGCAAAATGTCATGAATATAACTTACCATTCACGGGGAAACTACTGTACTTCCCTAACATCTAATTCAACCATTTACGTATGGTGAAAGGTGGTAAGTAACTTCACTTTGTTCAAGAAACTGTACGTTCTAGCCCATACAAATTTCAGACAATCCAGCATACTCATCCACTTCAAATACCATAATATCACTTTATTCCAATAGCTCTTTGATTGGTACTCTAGGAAACAAAGACAAGACTTTAAGAAATTGGTATTAACTTTCACCTTCCTAACATCTTCAACTTTTTCGATTGAGTTGAATCTGAATTGATGCCCCCTCAGTTGATAATGAATAATACAGTATTTCTACATCTTATTATGAGTCTCCGAGTAGTAACCTCTTTAACTGTTTTTATATGAGATTATCGTACTCATAAACCAATCTAGCTGTTTATCATTGTACTAATTCTAGCTTATAATATATGTTGAAGGCATAATGCGAAATAAGGAAAATACAATGCATTTCACGGTATGCATGCAAATTGATAAAATGCCAGCAAAACATGAGCAGAAGAACATATATCTTGTTTTATGTGATTATTTTCAAGCATTTTATGATTTGCCAAAAGCGGTGTAGTCGAAACATGAAAATGAAAACTAGTTAACTTTTTTATGTCGATTAGTATATTATTTTCAACTTTAACTTTTGTATTGCCCGCTGATCAGCTTACATTACATAACATCAAATGCGATAACCTAAAAAGATATTGTTTCTTCTGGTTTATAGTGTTTGTGTTTTAACAAATAAAAATGATCGACAACCACGAAGATGGGCATATCAAGAATGATAAGCGAAGTTTAGTTGTGAAATTTGTTGTGAGTTGAAGAAGCTATTGAATACATCAATAGTGATAAATTAACTGACTCAACAGGTAACAAAAGATGCTTCCTTTGTTGGTACTGATGAACATCTAGTCATAAAACGAAGCCCTCTTGACCAACCTATTGTTTACATAATACCCATAGACAAGTACTTTAATGTTTTGTCAGAATGCCAACAGTCTTCTGGACATAGTAGAAGGGGTAAATATCCCTAGAAGGGCAGTAACAAATTCCATTTCGCTGTTCAAGGAGTGTGAACTCAAAAAATCGCAACCCCAATTGGGATTAGTAGTACGACCAACTATTCTTTCTAAAGATTTTGATGTTCGTGGCCATATAGACCTGATAGATTTCCAATCTTCTCGTGATGAGAATCACAAATGGCTTCTTAACTGTCAATATAATGCCAAAAAATGTTTGTATCTTCGCCCTTTATAAATCAAACATGCTGCAGAGGTAGCTATAGAATTTTTGACAACAGCTTTAGAGTTTGGAGCACCGCATACATTTCAAAGTGACAATGGCCGAGTATTTACTACTTCTGTGATTGCAAAATTGATCGGGTAGCTTAGAACAAAGTAATCACGACGTCGAAGATCTGCTCCGTTCATGGATGTCTGATAACTCCTGCATGATTGGATGTACTCCGTACCGCTCATTGATTGGAGTTGATCAAAATCTTGGATTGGCATCGACTAACCTGCCAAACTCTGTATTTAGAAAACTGTGTTCTTCACAAACAAATAACAATATTTGCCAAGACTATGTCATTGAAGTGGAAAACCCAGAAGACAATTCTGGCTCGGACCAAGAAGCTATCAATTGAATGATTGACAAGGAAGAAAATCAAACAAAAATATAAAGTGACTTGTGAGATATGTAATGACACATTGCATTTAAATTGTACAGTTTCAAATTCAGAACAATCTTCAAAACCAGAAATAAGGATTTGTGTACTTTGTACAACTCAGAATTGTAAATGAAAGAAAACGATCTTACTTTGCCCAAAACAGAACAACGGAAAAAATTACTAATAGTCCAAGAGCTCGTGGCTGCTTTTTCACTACATGTTCGATTCACTTAGGAATTTTGGTACCTTTAGGATAGGTAAATAACTAATCGATAGTTTGCCTGACTTTTTGTTGTACAGGAGGTACTGCGCATAGAGCAAAATTAAAAATTGACAGTGTCTGCCTTTTTGCAAGAATTTTTAAATATACGTAATTAAAACGCTTTTAAATATTCATCGAACATGCACCTTAGGTATATAAAATATTTTAAAATATCAAAGTTTCCAATGTAGATTGAGGACCTATCGATTCGGAAAATTTAATTGTAAAAGTCATGAACATGTAAAAATGGCCCCTATAAATTAGGCACTCCTAAAGTAATTCTTGAAACTTTGTTTTCGAAAAATGATATACCAGAAAACTCAGTGGGTTTGTTGCACATTATTCACGAATTGGAGGGATTTCACGAATATTTCTGTAAGGCTAAATAGTAAACAGTGCAATAGCAAGAGCTGGGCTTGCTTTGAAAATGACAATTTATGTTCCTCCAATGTAATGGAAGTTTGACATGCAATGATAAGTAAATATATGACCATAAAACATATATTAGCATATGTTAATGTTTTTTCAAATATTTATTTTTTATATCAACTTCTATTTTATGCAGAAAAAAGTTATGTATTTATGCATAACTCACTCTACTATCTAACTGAAATTAATACATTTTTGGAATTGAAAAGAATTTGCTGTTTATTAAGGGTTATTCAACTGTTTTCAGTTGGTGAAATTTTGACGGCTTTTTATTAAATCCGTAGGGATTTTATAAAAAGGCTTATTTTGCATTATGTATGCGATATATCTTAAGAAGACATTCTACAACATCCTGTGGTAACCAGACAATTCATTTATATCCAGAACTGGCAAACTGTCGCCAATTTTTTTTGGTTTCGTAATTGCAATAGATGTACTAGAAGTATCAGTCAAAGCAGCTTCAAAATATACTGCCAAATGTTATGATTTCTTTCCGAGAGTTGTGGGAAATTGCGTTACTTATTATTTATTTAAAACATATTTTTTAAAATGGATATGCCAAGAAGCTCATTCATGTTAAAACGAAAACTAAATAACCTATACTACTATATCTCAGTATATCGTGTATTGTAGGGTTGGTGTACATTTTGTACAAGTTTTTAATAGATTATTAAAATTTCTTTCAAATTATGATATTACATAAGTTGTAACTATTCAGACTGCTAAAGCAATTCGCTATTATCATTATTATTATTATTATTATTATTATATTATTTCATCTATTGTCTAGGCCCTTTAACATTTCATTACTTTTATCAATGAAAAATTATCAAAGTAATATAAATCTTTTTGAACCACCTTAATCGTAGCACAGTACTAACTCTCCAATTGTGTTGTGCACTTCTTCAGAATTCGATCCCATTCATGATCACACAATGACCATAATCAGTTTCTGGGAATAAATAAGTGAACCATGAACTGTGAAAGTATCCAGGTTTAAATATTTGCGGTAGGACAAGCTATCGTCACCCTTGGAATCAGTTCAACGATGCCCGAGATTGGAGTTATGTCTGCACATAATCGTACTCGTGTTATGCCGAATCAAATAGAAAACCAAGCTTGTTCAATTATACATATGAATATCTGCAACATAAATAATGTTATATAGCATCCGTCCTGAAAACTGTTTTAGACCTAATTTTTTTCCAACGCGAGATATAAATGTTCAATGATCAGCTAGTATTTCAAGATGTTCCTTCTTTTCCAGAAACACCATTAACTCTAGGCACCGGAATAAAGAAGCCCGCGAAAGTACTAATAGCATTAGTGAATGGCGGAGCACTATTGGACTATCGAACCAAAGATGGATCTACGGCAATGCATCGATCTGTAGAGAATCGTAGTCTAGAGGCCATGAAAACTCTCTTAGAACTAGGAGCTTCTCCAAATTATAAAGATTGCAAAGGCCTAACACCATTATATCTCACCATCACCTACAATGTAGATCCTCAATTCACGGAAAGTCTATTGCACGATCACGCTACGATAGGAGCTCAAGATCTCCAAGGCTGGCATGAAGTACATCAGGTAAATAAAAAGTGTCTGTCCTATTAGTGTGTCGTTATTCTTGACAGAAGAGATAACCATATTTGGAAAATAGATCCAGCGACCTTCAAAATTATATATAAGGTGGAAATCGTGGATGAAACAGATATTTTGTTGAATATTCCATCAGTTTTTCGCAGGTTTTAGTCCAGATTTCAATGCGTACAGAATTACTTCATTACAAATCTAAATTCTTCTCTTGTCCATGACGCCAAATTTCATTTACGCATCCTCAGTATGAGGCAATGCTTTGTTCCAAAATTGGTCAAAATCACTTTCTTGAAGAGCTGTGGTCACAAAACATGATGATCCGTCCATCGTTACGTCGATAACTATGTCTTTTTTAATGATAAAATCGATCATAAATGGGTTAATGAAAAAAATCTCTTTCGCCTCTCTTACTTTGAACGTTGAAATAAATTTCATATCCAGACATATTTTATTTAAGCTTTACAAAAAAGGAATCTCAAACATCAACTCACTGTTAATATAGTTTTAATTGTAAAGGTGTTTATAACATCACTTGTTATAACACTAATTGGTAAAACCGAACGAAATTGTGTCTATTTGTGAAGAGGCATATGAGCGATACAGAAGATTTTGGGATTCCGGTACACCTGCATTTACTAAACACATAAACCCTAGTAATTAATCTATTACGAAAGCTACGAAAATTTTCGCAAAACCCTCATATTGTGATCTGCTATTAGAAGGAATGGGATTAATGGGAATTGGGAAGAGTTCAAATTATCGTGATATAACCTTCTATGTCGACACTCATCATTATTCTTATACAAACATGGTAAAAAGTATAGTTCATATTATATCGTTGACCTTTACTTCAATAAACCAACTAACTGATTAAAACCCATTGTGTTGATCACAACTTATTCAAACCGCAAAAAAATGGGTTCAGGGTCGGCTTGAACTTTCATATTGATTTAGTTTTATTTTCGATTAAAAAGGCATTTTACACTGAAGAAGAACAATGATCAATTGAAAATAGTATTTTATTCCATTACTAACAATACAATAAGTACTATAAAAATTAATGTGGGTGAACGGAAAAGTTTAACAATAATCAATCTTGGCAACTTATTTCTATTTGGCATTGAATTAAGTTCTGTGTCACTATCACTATTATCTTCTTCTAAACCTAAACTTATTATTAGGGGTTGAAAATTAGTAATCATAACAGTTTTCCACCTTAATTACATGTTGTTTACAGTCCAACTCTCTACATAAATTTTACTTACTATGTTTTTTGTTAATTACACTACAGATACATTTAATGTGATATTATTCCTTCTAATATTTGGTTCGAATTCGTCCCAGTTCGATTGGATGAAATATACAATAATAGGGGGGGGGAGACGAAACACTCAAGTTCATTTTCTCTTGTAAATTTGACACACACATATTCTTTATTAATTTTGAAAACCTTCAATAGTAATGATCCCGTTTCCTGAAAGTTTCTTCAAAATATACAGGGTGTTTCAGTTTTTTCGTTCATAACTTCGGTAAACGATAGAACTAAGAATAATAGGGGTTTCGTCATGAAAATTTTCTCTAAATCACTTCGTTTCCGAGATACAATCTGTTGAAATTTTGAAAAATTATTACAATTTCTTATTATCTTCTTAACAAATGAAGATTTTTAGTACAAACTTGGTACACTTCAGTTTTACAAGATGAGAAATTTTTCTGGTGACAAAATGTTCATGAGACAAATACAGTAGCGTAGTTATGTGGAACTACACCTTCGTTAAACATGATATTATTTAGTAGGCATTGCATTGAATATAACAGTATTGACAAATGTCATATAAATCACTATTTATGTTTGTACCATTCATATTCTTTGTTGAAAACACGCAATAAGTATAATACTATTTCGATTTACCAATCAGAAATACGCAAATATTCATTTTGTTTATGGGTTTTGTAACGGTAATTCCATTGTTGCGGAAGCAGAATAGTATACGTTTTCCAAATGCAAGACATTCATCTCCAGCTGTATTTAGAAGAATACATTTTTTCGGAAAATGTTACTGCGCGTCATAGAAGAGAACAAAACAGAAATTACAATGTTTTATTTAGGAACAACACGTATTTTTACGTTATTTGAAAAAACAAGATCAATAAGTGTTCGCAGAGCTACTCATATTCTTAATATACTTCACGTAACAATTAAGAGAACGTTACGTAGAGATCGTGAAAGAGCTTACCGTCTAGAACCAGTTCAAACTTTGCACCTAGGAGATAACGAACGGCGTTTACAATTTTCTAATTTTGTTATCAATTCGCTGAACAACTAAAAAAACTGTCTCCAGCAAATATTGTGGACAGATGAAGCACATTTCATTTGCCGCTGCATGTGAGAGGAAACACCACTCAATGACAGAAGGTGTAAGTTGGATTGGTAGAGGTGGTCCAGTTGCATAACCTGACCTTAATCCTCTGGACTTTTTTGCTTGGGGTTATTTGAAAGATGAAGTTTATGCCACGCCGGTTCGTAATAGAGAAGATCTACTGAATCGTATCCGAAGAGCTTGTGGTGAAATAAATAATAACATGTTAATTCGAACAAGAAGGTCGTTGAGAGATCGATGTCGCCGTTGCGTTGGAGTAAATGGATATCATTTCGAGCATTTATTATGAATTATTATTTTTATCGTTACCAATAAATAGGTAATCTACTATTTTTTACTTTTTAAATAGTCTTTCAAACGAAATTCTATAAGATAACCCTGATAAGAAAAATCAAAATAGCTCGAACATTTGTATACAATAATAATTTCCGACCATTAGCGTAGAATTTAAATGCGTAAAAAAATCTGTAACTACGCTACTGTATTTGTCTCAAAAACGTTTTGTCACCAAACAAATTTCTCATTCAGTAAAACTAAAATGTACCAACTTTGAACTAAAAATCTTCATTTGTTCACAATATAATGAAAAAAATTTAATAATTTTTCAAAACTTCAACGTAAGTGATTTAGATAAAAATTTTATAACCAAGACCTTATTATTTTTGGGTATATTTCGAAGAAGACGATGTTCTAACCTATCTTCAAAAAATTTTGCTCCAGAGTCTTGGTGGTAATCTAAAGAGAAATCTGTTATGTTTTTAGCTGAAAGCAACAGGCAGTTCGAAACAAATCAATTTTCTGAACCTGTATGTATTATTGTTATTCTTTTGCCCTCATTTGAAGGAGCTTAGATTTGAAATTTTTTTTGAAAAATCGTACAATGTTTTGTCAACATCATCAATGGACGTTTCTCTGCTCTATACTGTTTAATAGTCATCAAATATTCATAACGTCATTCCCGTAAACGTTAAGATTCCATTAGGGGTTGTCTTTTATCAATTCTGGGATATTTAAAACCCATTTTGAGCAAAATTCTCCTCAGACTTGAAATGCTACAAAAATATTTGTTTCGTCGTTGGTGAGTCTATTTTTACGGAGACCCGTGATAAATTTGTCCTTAATAAATCCAACATTCTTGTCAGAACTTATAAACTACAAAATAATTCAAACTGTTTGATTACACTAAAACACTATAAATAATCGATAATCACCCTCATCCACTAAAGTTAGTGGATAAGAATGATTATTTCTTATTGATATTGCCAGTACTTCTGAATGGCAGAAAAAGCTGCTTAAGTACCAGGCATACATCTATTTTTCCGATATACAGAGTGACATAGAAAAAAGTACTGTGTATAGTGTCAGGCGATAGATGACACTAAAATAAGAAAAAAAGTTCCTATGAACGTAGGTCCTCAACGCCTTCGTTCAAAAGATACAGGGTGTTGAATTTTAATTTTTTGTTTGGTTTTCTTTTTCAATATTTTTGGATAAACATGTGATAATCGGACGAAATTTAGTATACAGGGGTTTTTTATCACGCTGAATTCAAATATGATCTTAGTTTTTTGATTACTGATAGGAGGCGCCACATACAGGGTTCCATCTCCTTTGCCTCACACTGTATGTCAATATCAACTAGAAAAATGTGTTTTCTCATCTTTTATGCTTAAGAAAGGTATACCTTGTATCTGTCGCTAGAAGCAATGGTTTCCGGTAAACATGCATCTAAAGCCGACAATGCACGAAAATTATTCAAAAGCGCAAAAGTAACTTATTTGCAAATACAATGTTATAATACTTCAATAATTAAATTTTAATATGAAAAATAATGATCAATCAAAACAAAACATTAAGTTTTTAAAAGATGTTCAAATTGTTGCCCTTGTACTTCAATACATTTTACCATTCGTAAAACAGTTTCTCCGTTTCGCAGAGTGCGACGAAATAACAAATGAAATCTATGACACTTGCCAAACTAATGTAATAATTGTTAGAGGTATTTTGTGTTGTTGCTTAAGTTTTTCATTGATTTTCTTATTGATTTTTCAAAATTGCTTTCAAAAATGGTTCACTACACTTTTGAAGAATACAGGGACATGATTATGTGTTACGGCGAAGCTAGATCAAATTCTTTCGAAGCTCAACGTATCTATCGAGAAAGATATCCATTACGCCAGATTCCTAATTCTAGAACATTTATTGGCGTGCATAGGCGTTAGGGAGAAGATGGCTGTTTTAAAGAACCAAAAGTTAATAGTGGGGCTTCCAGAAGTCGTCGCACTCTGCGAAACGAAGAAACTGTTTTACGAATGGTGGAAAATAATCCGAGAACAAGCACCAGGAAAACAAGTTCAGCGGTACGAAACGTTAACCGTGAATCAGTAAGACAAATTTTTAATGAACAACTTCTTCGCCCATATCATTTCCAAAAAATTCATTCACTATTATAACATGACCTTTTCCTCATGTACAATTTTGCGAATGGTTGCAAAATCAAAGACAAAATAGCATTTACTGACGAAGCTGGTTTTAGCCGTGATGGTATTCTGAACCTACATAACATGCACCATTGGAGTGGTGAAAATCCTCATCAAACCGTAATTCGAAGTCACCAATATGGGTTTTCTATTAATGTGTGGGCAGGTATAGTGAACAATTGCTTAATTGGCCCATTCCGATTGCCCAATCGATTGACAGGTGCACTGTATCGACATTTCTTGGAGAACGATTTAAACACATTATTAGAAGATGTCCCATTGGCCATTATTGGAAGAATGTATTACATGCATGATGGGGCGCCAGCTCACTTTTCTCAAGTGGCAAGGGAATATTTGGACAGGAAATTTGGAAATAGATGGATTAGTCGAGGGGGGCCTGTACCCTGGCCAGCTCGTAGTCCCGACCTTAATCCCCTTGATTTTTCATTTTGACGATTTATAAAAAAATATGTTTATGCTGTGGAAATACATAATGAAGAACAATTATGGCCAAGAATTATGGAATCGGCAGATAGATTCCGTAATAACCCAGGAATATTTCAAAGATGCCGTCAATCATTAACAAGAAGAATGATAAAATGTATTGAAGTACAAGGAGAACAATTTGAACATCTTTTAAAAACTTAATGCTTTGTTTTGATTGATCATTATTTTTGATATTAAAATTCAATTATTGAAGTATTATAACATTGTATTTGCAAATAAGTTACTTTTGCGCTTTTGAATAATTTTCGTGCATTGTCGGCTTTAGATGCATTTTTACCGGAAACCATTGCTTATAGCGACTTAGACAAGGTATATCTTTCTTAAGCATAAAAGATGGGAAAACAAATTTTTCTAGTTGATATTGACATACAGTGTGAGGCAAAAAAGTTAGGACCGATTCAAAGGAGATGGAACCCTGTATGTGACGCCTCCTATCAGTAATCAAAAAACTAAGATCATATTTGAATTCAGCGTGATAAAAAACCTCTGTATACTAAATTTCGTCCGATTATCACATGTTTATCCAAAAATATTCAAAAAAAACCAAACAAAAAATTAAAATTCAACACCCTGTATCTTTTGAACGAAGGCGTTGAGGACCTACGTTCATAGGAACGTTGTTTCTTATTCTATTGTCATCTATCGCATGACACTATGCACGGTAGTTTTTTCTATGTCACCTTGTAGATAAACACCAATATCGATATATGGTGTCAGGCCCCGATCCCGGTACCGGTCGCACATAAAGCGCGCGCTCTACTTTTCGCGCTACAACAGGCATCGTTCGAAGTATACATAAAAAACGGTAACGTCCCGTCGATGACTGTTGTCATTATGGTTCACTAAAATACTATAATTATATAAAAAAAAATGAAAATGGATGTCAAAAATATCATTTGAAATGGCGCTACCGCGCACATAAACAATTCAGTTCCTATTTTCACTACTTTCAGCGATCTGGAAAATTGCAAATCCATGCGGCCAATAGGAACGGCGCAGTTATCTCCAAAGTTTTTATACACACGCACAAACACACATACACAGACACACACTTTTGCTTCGTCTATGCTTAATTTACCTGCAATTTCATTTACTTTTGAGATGCTCAGCTATGAAACTTTGAAACTGCTGCAGCTTAACGGCAGCGATAAGAAGATATGGCCCTCTATTTTCAGGTAATTTATTGTGTTCAATGTTGTTAAAAATGAAATGAAAGAACAGAGGGGTCTAGACGAAGCACTCGATGCCCATATCTTTGATCCCACATTTCAGGTACGTCTACTGGTTGTGGCTTATTCATTTTTACCAAGAGTGTGGTTTTAAGATGTTCCCGTAGTGAACATTATTCTTCTTATTTAACTATTCTTGTATATGATGGCGGCGATTGTTGGAACTTTTTTTACAGTACTGTGTTTACCATGAGAGCATTATCTATAACAGTTTCTCCTCAAAAGTTTCAATTCAAACCAATTCAGAAAGTTATTTTAATCCTTTGTTTTTGAAGAAAATATTAGTTCTGCACCTGGAATAGAATATGTTGTACAACCAGCAAATTTCATGTTCCAAAAGTTTTTCTCATAGTGTTTTTAAAGTTATATGTTTTTCTGTACATATCTGAAATAACAATAGTGTTCTTTAATTAAAATCATGGAGTGAGGACCGGTTTAGATAAACAGCTGCACTATGAAGCGGTGGATGCCATAGAGAACTTATTATATGACAGATGCTGTGTTATAGTATAGTGTAGACTCCATAGCTTAAGAAAAATACCTACCTGCTACTCCCGCCCGGTTTTTATTACGTATATGTCCATAGTATATGTAAAAGATGCTGTGTGGAATATAAAAAGACTGAGTAGAGAAGATATAAAAAAATTTCAGATGAGCGGGAATTTATTTCAAATTAAAAAATTAAAAAATTAGAATTCGATTTTGTTTTTGATTTAAATTAGTAACGACCCCCTTTTAAGAAATTTTTAAACATTTAACATAAAAAAACAACCTCCACAACCTCTAACTGAGGATTTCTGGTTAGTTTTGATGAAATTTTGGAAATTGGTCAATTTTTCGGTTAAAAAAAAATAACAAATTTGCAGAAAAAACTAACCGGTAAGCTTTTTTCTAGACGTCATCCCGAATGAATGCACTTTGTTTCATCAAAATCGGTTCATATCGTTCGATTTTCGTAATGAAATACCTATTTGACTCGACTATATCATGTCGGTTGAATGTAATCGACTGTTTTATACGGAAACCATGGAAAGTGCCAACTGTTTAAATGAAATATTTCTGGTATAACGAAAATAGCGCTTATTGCGGAAAATTGTTCTAATAAATTGGTTGCTAACCATAAGTCATTTCTTTCTTATCGTGAACATCGTTTATCATCAGTTAATCTGAGAATCGATAATTCATTGAATTCATTCAAAGTACTTTTTCCCTTTTGTTAACACATACTTGAAATTCTAGAGAATGTCAGTTATTTCGATCACCTCGGGCTCTCGCAAGGGTCACACAACACTTTGTCTCAACTTGAAATTATCAAACTCTGTTCAATAATCTAGTTCACTGTTAATTACCTCATTTCACATATAACAAGACAGAAATTGGATATAATTATAGAGAAGGGCATGAGAAAAAAATTGATGTTGATAAGTTCCATTTCAACACAACTCTATTATTTGGAACCATTACAACTAATTAGATTATTGTAATTATCTGTTATGTAAGTTTCCTGCAAAAACCTAAACTGACAATCTATCAACATTCCAATTATTGATACCATAAAATAACGTTCGTGTTTGCCTTGTTTATAATTAGTACAAACTTGTTATAGGCAGTCCAAATGCTATTGGAAATTAACACTCCATTAAAACTAGGTACATCTTGCTAGGGAAATTGGTTTTTAATTAGTTACCATCCGACGGTTCTTTCATTTAATATAGGCAGCTAAATGCACTTACTTAAGGGTGTAGGATGAGAGGCTTCCCCTTGTGCCAATCTAAATTGATTTCCTTGTCTAACTAGGTTAATTAGAAAGCTGAATTACCGGCACATTCCCAGAAACGGAATATCAATTCTCTACCAAACCATTTGATTTATATTCCAGCAGTCTAGATGACTTTTTAAACAGTTTCTTTTGCTTTAAATGGTGTGTGAGATAGATGAGCATTGAATTAACCAATTTTGTATCAACTAAAATAAAAAGAAAAATTCGTTCACATAAGATGTATGTGCTTTTCATACGCTTCTATAGAATATGATGATCAAATTTGAATTTGTCGAGATAATTCATTTACTTCAAAAAAAAAATTTATTGATAATTGCGTTTTATAATAGTCAACTTTTCATTCCTGCAATGTTTACGATATAAACAATATATTTACAGATTCAATTGCACTTTTAACTACTAAATATTTGAATAAATTCGTGAATGGCATACTGACGGGAAGCTTCTTACGAACATTGCTCATAATAATATTGAATAGTTCAATCCTTTTTAAAGTAAATTCTAATATATATAATTTCTCGAGAAATAGGCACACCAATACATATGTTTACTATTTTAGTTTTTACGTACGTTTCGGTCTCCCAACCATCATCAGAAGACGTATCAAAAATAAGCACTGCCTAAAACGGGATTTCTTAAAACTACCTATTATATCAAGCACAAACGACCTTATTGCATTAAATTCAAATAAAAATACCTACGTCGCCGAAACGAACAAAAACACGAATAATCGCACACATTAATGTTCTAAGTATAAGAATATGTTGAATATGTATCAAAAAACCACCGCATAGCAATGTTTCAATAGTCAGTCTTTTAAGACTAAAACTGCTAAAACAACTCTATTATGGTCAAGTATCCACTTTCAAAACAAATTTTCAAGCTTTATGAGTTAACAGGAAAATGTTGCAGCATTCTATCCAAAATATACTTTTAACATTATAAAGATGTACGCAGGAAGTTACAAGGGTTTATTTAATCAAATTTGTATAAATTTGACTCAATGATTGAGCGTCCATTCGATAATTTACAGATTTAGAGTCACATTTTATTCATCTGCAGAATAGATATTTTATAATAATTGGTTTCTTCAGCAAAATATTAACATTGTGGTAATCAAACTGATGGTTATAATCAAAACAATGTTTAGCAAGGGCGGTGGAATTTTCCAATTTTTCTTTTTAGTACTATACTTATGACCATACATTCCTTTTTCTAAATATTGTTAGAGATGCCTGTATAAGTCTCATCGCAATCTAAACAATTTAATTTATATACCGTGTGGGTTGGTTATCTTTGGGTATTAAAGGTTTTAGATTTGAAAAATATTCTCCAACACAGTAAGTAGGCTTATGTGCAAGATTTGTATCATACTTTTTTAAACGTTTCTTAATTTTACCTGAGGTCTCCGGAATGTATGGTAATGTTAGAAAACTATTTTTATAACTGTTTATATTATTTATATATGACGTACCATTTTAGATTTTTGTATACTTTGTTTAATTATGTGGTTGAAAAATGTTTTTGGGTAGCCATTCATTTCCGAATGTTCATATCTAAGAAATTAATGTTTCACGGGTAAATTGAATTTGACAGTGGAAATTGTCCAATTTATTAGTTACATACTGAATTTTATCCATGGGAACACACATTTGGTAATCATCTACATACTGTTTGAAGAATACGGGTTGAAAATATAGTAAATTTATTACAGATTATTCTAGGCGTTCCATAACTAGGCTAGCAATAATAGTTGGGTTCTCTTATTTCAGCTACAATTGGTAACCTAGCTATGGAATACCTAGACGAAGCTTAATAAATTCAATAGATTTTCAACCCGTATTCTTCAAACAGTATGTAGATCATTGCCTACTGTGTGTGAACAGGAACTTAAACTTCCTGGATATGAACATTAGGGATGATTCAGGTGGAAAAATAAAAACATTGTGGTTTACTAAAGAAGTTCGGTCTCTACGATATCTTCCCTTCAATTCAGTTGACTACCAAGTTATAAAAAGCATTACAGATCGCCCTGTAAAGTGGCCACACCCTGAAAACCGTCCCAAAAATTTTAAAATAGTTCGTTATACACTGGAAATGAATGACTTACCCAAAAACATTTTTCAACCCCATCATCATATTTAAATAATATAAACGGTAATTTTACCATAGATTCCTGACACCTGAGATAAAATCAAGAAATGTTTGAAAAAGTATTTTAATAATGTTGCGCATAGGCCTACTAACGGTGTAGGTAAATATTTTTCGAATCTGAAACCTCTGATACTGAAAGATAAGCAGAGCCACATAGCATATAAATTAAATTGTTTAGATTGCTATGGAACTTATACAGGAATCTCTGAACAACATTTACATAGAAAGAATGTATGGTCATAAGTATAGTACTAAAAGCAAAAATGTGGATAATGCCGGCTCCCTTGCTGAACATTGTTTTGATTATGTTCATCAGTTCCATTACAAAAATGTTAATATTTTATCTAAAGAAACCAATTATTAAAAAATGTTCTGGATTACATAAAACGTGACTCTAAGTTTGTAAATCATAGAACGCATAAACCCTTGGAAATTCTTTATAAGGTTGGAGTATATTTTAGGTAGAATGCTAAAAAAAGCAATATTTCTAGTAAGGTCTGACAACCTTCCATTACCTCGTAAATTTTTAACATGTGGTTTGATAATGGATACTTGAGCGTATTGGGGTTGTTTTGTCAGTCTCATTCTCACATTGCATGAGATGACTTCGATTACTAGAGATAGATTGCTATGCAGTGGCTTCTTGATACATATTCATTAGGGTGTCCGCTATTTTTTTGCGTCAAAAAATCATCACTCTCTGTTGAGATTCTGATTCTTTGACATGAAAAAATACCATAAAAAAATTTCAGCTTGCCCCGTTGCAATACCGCGTGCCTTAAGAGAAAGTCATCTCGCATTTGAATAACATGCAAAAAGTCGGTGTACTATGGTCAAAAAATGATTGAAGTAACGCGAAAAGTTGACTTTCGTATTTAGAAGGTCAAAATCTACCGATTTATGCAAAAAAATTCTTCCTACAAAGGAAAAGTGTTTTCCTTTTTGATTTTTTTTGTCGGCTCTCGGGGTGAAGAAAAATCAATTTTTCGAGCATTTGACACCCATTCTCACGTTTTTGAGAAGTGTTCTGTATAAACGTTTTCATAACCTTATATATACCATATTGACATTTCATTGATCCTAGACGCTCAAATTTACATTTCACATCTCTACTTAAACTGTATAAGTTCACCCAGAAAGTTCAATGGCTCCCGCACTATTAGTTACTCGATCTTGCGCAACGAAGCAAATCCATAATTTATTTCACTAACATAATATTGATAGTATTTCATGGAGAGTGAAATATCGTCCAACGAGGCGAAAGCAGCTTTAACCGGAAATGAATCTCAAAATTGCATCGGTGTATCATACTCTTTTCGTAATGGAAATCTTAATTATTGAAATTGTGAAATAAAATTTATTAATCAATTGACACGTTTAAATAAAATAGCATTGCAGTTGGAAGTAGCAAATTTCATTCATAATAATCAACAGAAAGTACATTGAGAACATTAATCATACCAATAAAATATCAACTTCAATACAGACAGCACTAAATCCTGGAGGTTTTAAAGTTTCGTGGTGGAAAGAATGGTATTCAGATCTCAAAATGTTATGTTGGAGGTATAGGTTGTTTCTATAGATCCTAGACGAGGTGTCACGCGTTCGAAACGCCTGTAACCTGTGTAAATTGTCATCACGCCTGTCACGTTTTCGAGTCGTCTGTCACGTGTTCAAACAGTCATGGCATCTGTCACGTGTTCGAGTCGCCTGTAACGTATTCTGCCTCGTGTTCTAACGTTTTTCATCGACTTTACACCATCATCAGGGTGAAACCGGAAGCGGGTTATATAGTCGCCAGTCTGTTGCCCCGGAAATGTCAGATACACATGGGAAAAACGGAAATTTTGTTCCTGCTTTATGGGTATCAATTGAAAGGGCTCGACTTGTACAAAATTAGTGCATATCGATCTATAAGCTGTAAACTGTCGTTCTATAACTTTTTCATGTCATAATTATGATACCATCTATCTATCATAGTTGAGATGTCAGGTGGACAATCCATGAGCTGTCAATCAATCAAAATAGAGTAGTGTAAGTATTGAAATGCGCGAAACCACGCATTGAAAGTGAGGTTGAATAAATGTCCCTCAAGTTGCACCAGAAGTAATAATTTCTAACGCATGCTCATTAATATTGAATTAGACTTTTCCACTCATTATTGCATCCACTACATTGGCTGGCGATCATAGTTCTCGAACTATGATCGCCGATCGATGACATTTTAATGAAGTGCTTTAACATTCAATACTTGCTCTTCCCCAATAATAAAACGTATATAATTAACGCAAGCTTATTTCATACTTAACTTCGTCTCTATTTTTGAAATAACAGAAACAATAAATATTTTCACATCAATATATTGACATTATCATTTATTAATTCATGAGCTTTATTTTCGTTAGAGATGACACGTTCTATCAATGATTCGATGTTGAAGTCAGTAATCAATTGTTCCACACTTTAAAGTGTTGTTATTCAGTTTCAGCGAGAATATATCATAGCATGAATTCTATATGTTGTAGTGTGGATAGCTGGAAATTGTATGAATCTCTTACGAGACAAGATGTTCTATACATCACAAAATAATATCAGCATCTATATGTTTTTTGAAGATTACACTCGTAGCGCAACCATCAGCACCGATTAATTGTCAAACTGAAGCGCCACATACATCTATAACTCAACCACCACAGAAATAAAACGAAATTTATGCCATGCAGTATTTCAATCGTAGCGCCTAATCAGTTTTACTACTGAAAATCCTTCTAAAAAATGTAGAGAAACGTATTGATTAATAATGATTCGATGAATATCAAACACACTTAAGTTATCTTTGTAATAGGAACGTCCTCATGAACCATGCAAAATTATTCCACTGCAACAATTGTTCATAAGTTTCACTAATGAAGTTTGTCAATATTTCTAGGCTTGCAAGAATGGACAGCTACAACATTTGGAACATCTTCTGTTTTATGGTGCTGATATGAATGCTCAAAACGCTTCTGGAAATGCTCCTCTTCATGTTTGTGCTGTTAATAATCAAGAATCTTGTGCAAGACAATTGCTGTTTCGAGGTACAGATCGGCAGAGTTTGAACTTTGCTAATCAAACTCCTTATCAGGTAGCTGTGATAGCCGGTAATATGGAACTAGCTGAAATAATCCAAACTTATCGACAAGAAGATGTTGGTAAGTAAACTTATGGAAAAAATCATTAATAAGCTCGCCACTCGAGTAAACCAATATTTTCAAATGAATTTCAGTTTTCTTACGAATGATGATGAATTAATTATTGACAAAGAGATACAATGTGACAAAAATATATGTTCAAAGAACGTTTTTCTGCCTTACCACAAGAGTGCAAACTTGTCTGTGAATCTGGAAAACCAACTCAGAAATCCTGTAAATTAATCGTTTATATGTGAATTCGATACTAACGTTAACTCATCAAGATCAGAAGTTATTGCTTTGAACGTACTTGTTGAAAAGTTCACTTAAAGAGTTCATCATGTATTTTGTTGAATCATTCTTCTTTAACATATTTCCTGGGTAGTTCTTATTACAACTCAATTATTAATATGGATCTTCTGAATATACCATTGCTTCATTTCTTACTATAAAGACATTTTGGCAGATATCACAGCTATAGGATATATGTGTAACACAAAACGGACTGAATAATATACATGCCCCTAACTAGCTTTATCGAAATATCAAATTAGTTCATTAGGTTCGGTTGATTCTCAGTTTCATGAACAAGTTACAAAGATGATTTCATCTTTCAGAAAAGAAAAGAGTACATATGCTTTTCAGCATGAAAAGTTTCTCTTGGCGATATTTAATAATTCCAGGACTTATTACAGGGTCTTCAGATATTCGTGCTATTACACTATAGATAAGAAATAATCACCCTTATCTTCTTAAAATACTATTGAAGTACTGAGGACCCTTCAGCTACTCAGTAGCCATCATCAGAGTAAACTAAATTATAAATCAAAATGTTGCTGTTCAAATACTATTTGGGGATAATAATGTGAAGAAGAGGTTACCTTCAACTGGAGATGAATAGAATTTTAATAGATTGCTTTTCCATACATACATTTCTATCCCTTCTAAATTACTTAGATACTTGTCTGGACTGGGTTTTGAAAGTGATAAATGATGTGACCTGTATTCAAAATATGTTCGGCTAACGCTGATTTTTCACCATAATTTTTCTTTATATGGACAAAAATGTTCTTTATACCGCGTTAAAATGTTCCTTCCCACATAGCTTTTGAACACGACTCACAATCAACAACTTTATCAAAGGGGTTGGTTAAACGATTTTTAACCGATCAAGTCAACAGGTGATAACACATCCAAAACCTTACCATGTTGAGTATTTGTCTCATACATTCTTCAAAGACTTCACATCCAAATGTGTCACCACCTTGAAGCATGGACAAGCAACCGTGAACAAAATAAGATAAGTCTTGTATAATCCCTATTAAACTATAAAAGAGTTCATACTGTGGATACACTATGACATTATAAATAAGAAATATTCACCCTTATCCACTAAAAATACTCTCAAAGTACTGCGAATTTTTCGGCTACCAAGTAGCCATCATCAGAGTTAACAATAATGAAAATTCTTGACCCAGGTAAGAATTATATATAAATTCTCGGGAAATAGGTCACATTAACACTTATGCTTTATATTTTCGTCTTTACGTACGTTTCAGTCTCTCAACCATCATCAGAAGACTAATGTCTAAAATGGGATTTATTGAAACTAATTGTAATAACACAAAGCTGATGTAGTACGGTTTCGATTATTGGTGGTTCTGTTCGTTTCGGTGACGTGAGCTTTTTTAATGTATAAATTGGTGCAATAACGACGCTTTGTGCTATTACAATTAGTTTTCAGAAATCCCGTTTTAGACATGATAAGTCTTCTGATAATCGTCGTGAGACCGAAACGTACGGAAATACGAAAATATAAAGCATGAGTGTTAATGTGACCTATTTCCCGAGAATTTATATATTAATCAGAGTTAACTAAATTATAAATAAAAATGTGCCTGTTTAAATACTATTTGGTGATAATAATGCAAACAAGAGGTAAATTCTCCAGCTGAGGGTAACCCCTTGTTTGTATTATTATTCCCAAATTGTATTTAAACAGGCACATTTTGATTTATAATTTAGCTTACTTTGATGATGGCTACTTGGTAGCCGGAAGGTCCTTAGTACTTCAAAAGTATTTTTAGTGAATAAGGCTGAATATTTCTTATGTATAATCTTGATGGTATTATTGAGTTTAATTTGCACCTCTGCGCTAGAAAGATCGTAATACTTAAGTGAGGAATCTCTAGATCTACAAAATTTACTCAAACTTTATTCAAATACTCCATAAACCAATAAACCATTATAATGATTTATAATCTAACTCATTCTCGAAAAAATCAATAAGACCATACAACAAATTTTAGTATGCATTATAATCTCATAAGTCCAATTTCTCCAAAAAATATTCAAAGAGGGTAAGTACATGGAATCTTGGATTCGATGGGGGTAATAATATGTTCACATTACATTTCAACATTGTTTAAGATTCTAATAAGCCATGGTCTCGTTTCTACCTCCCCTGTAAAATTCAATTTTGTGACTTATGTGATTTAGTAAATAATAGAAAAGGAATCCCATTCCTGATAAGATAGTTTATAAACTCCTGATTTATCAATTGTCTTTGTCTTTGTTATTACCTTACGTCTTACTCATAATTACATATAGTAATACATCAATTTTGTAATCAAATTGTTCAAAATAAATTTAATGATCGACCACAGGGTCTGTATAAACATTTCACTTCAAAATATTGGTTCAAATCTTGATGGCTCATAAATTATATGGAAGGCATGTGTTTGCATTTTAGTTTCAAAATTCCAGAGGACTGCATGCGAAATATTTGAAATAGTCTGCTCAATTACTAGCTGCAAGTGTATAAGCTGCAAGTTTGGAGAGATTCCAAGTTAGCCTGTAATTGTTAAAGCTTCCCTTTGTAAGGCATCTTAATTAATTACCTCAATGAATCAGGTCAACACCGCATCGGCTGCTTTAGAGATTATCTAACTGCAATTACAACGGCAACGAAGTATCATCAATGCTCTAGGTAGATAATTTCAGACTGAACTGATTCTGATTTACTTGTTAGATAATATCACAAATATACAAGGTGTTTTCAAGGCTTTCACTTGGGCTCAGTCACGAAGATAACCAATCGTAAAATATGTGTAACACTTTAGGCAAATTATTACATCAATTTTGACTACGTGTATCTCAAACATTTCCTGAAACTCGGAACATCCTATCCATTCTTTGAGGGGTACATCTGCTTTGACCCAAATCTTAAATCCAATGCTTCTTGAGTATTGAATCTGACCTATTCTGAATAAAGATTTTCAAAATGCCACTCCACATGTTGAAATAGTACTTCTGATGACGATGAATACGCCAATCCTTGGTGTGAAACCATCCTACGAAGACAAAGTGGAAAGTTCCTGATAAAATGGAACAGATGGCGCCACAATCGAAAATCCCATGTGACCTTTGTGATATATCATCTTTAACTAGAACGCATTAAAAGACAGATATGTTCTGTTTTACACCCATTTAAAGCAAGCAACCTTGAAGATTTTTGTAAACATAGAAAACAATCAATTGCGCGTCTTGATTAAACACTATTTCTTGCGTGGAAAAATATTCCGCAAATCAAATCGCTTGTTAAATATTTTGGGGACCTTTCACCTGTTTTGACACCTATGGAAAGCAAGCAACCTTGGAGATTTTTGTAAACATGGAAAGAAGTAAAATGCGCGCCTTGATTAAACATTATTTCTTGCGTGGAAAAAGTATTACGAAATTCAAAGCATCGCTTGATAAACATTATGGGGACCCTTCACCATCGATTGGAACGATTCACAAGTGGTTTTCGTTGTGGTAATATAACCACAAAGGACGCCGAACTTTCTTGTCGTCCAATTGAGGTTACAACGCCAGACATCGTCGATAAAATACATGTTATGATGTTGGACGATCGGCGAGTTAAAGTGCACGATATTGCTGAGGCTATGGGCATCTCAACCGAACGGGTACGAAACATTTTGCATGATATTTTCTTATATGTGAAAGCTATCTGCCGAATGGACGCCGATAACTTCGAAGGAGTGTTTGGCGACGTACAAGTGCGAAAGAAGAACTTTTTGCACCGTTTCGTAACCGTGAACAAAACATGGATCCATCACAACACACCAGAGATCAAAGAACAGTCGAAACAGTGAACTTGTGCTGGTGAATCGAAGTCGAAAAGAGGCAAAGTGGGTTTATCGGCCATCAAAGTCATGCCGTCAGTTTTTTGGGATGTACATGTATCGATTAACTTGAAAAGGGCAAAACGATAACCGGCGTGTATTATGCAGAACTATTCTATCGATTCGACGCCGATTTGAAGCTTGAAGCGAAAGCGGCCGCATTTGGCAAAGAAAAAAGTGCTCTTCCACCAGGACAACGCACCGGCGCATAGGTCCGCAGTCGCAATGGCAAAATTGCATGAATTGCGCTATGAATTGGTTCGTCATCCACTATATTCTCTAGATTTGGCCCCATGCAATTTTTATCTATTTCCAAACTTGAAGAAATGGCTCGGCGAAAAGAGATTTGGCTTCAACGATGAGGTCATCGCTGAAACACTCGCCTATTTCGAGGGATTGCCAAAATCGTATCATTTGGAAGGGATAGAAAAATTAGAAAAACGTTGAACGAAGTGTATCGGGCCCACAAGGAGATTATGTTGAGGAGTTTTGACCAAATAAGTCATTTCTTGTTTCATTTTTCAGGGTATCACATTAAATTAGGTCAAAATTTGTTTAATAAGTCATTGGCAAAATTGCAGACAGTCAGAATCATTCATTCAGAGGCTTTTTTGGGTTTCCTGAAGCCACGAAACATGAAAAACATGGATTATATCGATTTTTTCATTGTTTTTTTTTATATTCCGACTACAAAAGGGGAAATCTATAATGTTCGCGAAACAGCGTGTTTGCCAACGGTAGACTGTTGAGAGAGGAGGAAGTCATTAAAAAAAAAATTCAATTTTGGAGGTTATAAACATCAGAAAAGGCCTCACTAGGAACAAAGTGCCACACCTCCGGCAGGTCTCGAGCACAACAACGGAAGTTTGGCCAGTCAGAGCTCGTCTAGTCTCCTACCTACGATCGATCGTTCTGAAATAACAGACGAGATTTCCGATGAGCAGCGCTCATGAAAATAGTTATAGATGTCCTAGAGAGGTCAATGAATTCGTAGCACCGCCAATAAGTCAAATTCCAAACATGTGAACAGTTGACTCCAGGACATGTTGAATCTGTGCTTTGTAGATCATTAAGAGATCCTATGTAGGATTTTTCGCAATGAATCTCACATGATCGTCTCATGAGAGGGTGCTATTGGTGGTAATACCGATTATGGATGAGAATGAGCAAAGTTGTACCTGACTTCAACGTATTAGGAATTGTGGGATCCGTCTTGCTGGATAAAATATAACTTGAGGTTTGGCTGCATTAACCTCTACTAGATCTTCAGCTCCCCATTTCAAAATTCTTGTCATTTAGTGCATCGATCTGTATTTATCATGCACCTCTAGTTTCATAGGACGTGATAGGGGCTCCAAAAAAAGAAGCTGTCTGATTGCCATTTCCTAACCCTTTTTGCTGAAATGTAAAATATATTGGAAAATTGCTATATTCATCCTTCACCCCCAGAGC
Organism: Endomychus coccineus; assembly: GCA_958510875.1. Taxonomy (NCBI): domain Eukaryota; kingdom Metazoa; phylum Arthropoda; class Insecta; order Coleoptera; family Endomychidae; genus Endomychus; species Endomychus coccineus. The sequence goes on from OY294068.1 coordinate 143,766,266, forward strand.
AATCATTTTGTGGAGGCATAACACCACATCATTTTTAGGAATAACGAATGCATTCAAACTATAATTATTATAAGTAATATACAAAATTACCTATTTCAGTTATTGTAAAAATATTATTTAATTTGAAAATTGAATATCTACACTAATAAGAACGAAACAATCACCCTTATCCACTGTAAATACAATTTAAGAGTAAACATCAGAGTATACTAAATTAGAAGACATCATGTACCTGTTGGAAAGTTTTAGTTAAATGAAGATGCGATGAACGCGGAAGCTGCAGTCACAATTATTAATGACTAAAACCCTATAAATAAGAAATAATCACCCTTATCTACTAAGAATACTCTTAAAGTACTGAGGACCTTTTGGCTACTAAGTAGCCATCATCAGAGTGAACTAAATTATAAATTAAAATGTGCCAGTTTAAATACTATTTGGGTATAATAATACAATCAAGTGGTTATCCTCAACTGGAGATAAATCTGAATTTAGTAAATTGCTCTTTCGCTTATACTTCCATCCCTTCTAAATTACCTAGATATTTGTCCGTAGGGTGTTTCAAAATTAATAAACTTCCTTGTGAAATGGTGTGACCTGTATTTACCAGTAAAGATTTTGATCTACACGCTTAATAACCAATTTGATTCAATCAAATTCACTGTAGAATTAGAAAGCAATCAGTTTCCTTTTTTTGACATTAATATTATCAAAGATGGGCACCATTTGGAATTCCACATTATACAGAAAACCTACACAAACGAGTATATAATATATTCCAACGAATTCATGTACATCAATTACCTAATTATAAAATAGCTCAATCGTCTTGTTCATATATTGTTGATATTATACCTATCTGCGTTAGTTTGTCAAATATTTGAAGTTTCACACAACAGCTCATGAATTTATCGAAATGTGGATACCATATTGCAATAAACAATTGTCAAAACGTCAAGTGTAATAATAAATTATTGTTCTAAGTAATTACAGCTGGTATAATATCGAATGTTATTAAATGAAACGATAATAGACAGAAGTAATCGATATGCAATTGAAGATATTATGAATTTATTATTTATGATCAATGGAAGAAAATTACCTACAGAATACGTCAAATATTCAATGAACGATAAACCTATTTGATGTCAATGAACAAATCAAACATTAAAACAATATTGAGTTAATAGTTAACGTTAACAATTAAACATTGAACTTTTTCAAATACATATATGAAATATTATCTAAAGTTCTATATTTCCACTGTTTAGATTTAGTCCTGCGGCCAAAAATGACTTTTGAACAAATAACTGGTTGACCGTTTATACTTAAAATATAAGCTTAAGGTTCAGAAAAGATGAAATCTGAAATTTGAAAAATGAGTAAATTGAACGTTTTTTAAGATTCTAGTGCAAAACCTAATTTTTATACAAAAATCAAGTTATCTCAGGAATACCTTGTAGAAGATGAAAGTGAACCTACAATTTCACGTACAATATGAATTTGTAATAAAAATAATAGCATTCTATTAAAAATAAGAAAAAAATTAGTAACTTCCGGTATAACCGATAGTGCAACATGATTCAAAATATTTTAATCAGATAATTCATGTTCCTTTATGAGGTGATCTGGATTTCCAGATCTCTATTTGGCTCATCCTGTATATATTATTCAGAATATAACGAGGAATATAATTATATAATGATGGTAATAGTATATGTTCACCTGAATGTAATATCCATTCCCGGGCTAACATCTGGTACTTTTCCCACAATAAATGTATTGACATTTATTTCCCTGCGTTTTTGTCATTTTTAGTTTTGGAATAACAGTTATTAGCTTATAACAAACTAAAAACCACCGACAAACAATAAATTATCGAACTTATAAAAGCACTTCTATTCGGAAAAGAAACGTAAAATGGAAATAGGTAATTGATTCATGCATTGATTAATATATTAATAATATTAATATTAATCAATGATTAATAGATTAGATTTTCACTTTAAAATTAGTTTAACTGTTTGGCGGCAGGCAGACACTTGGAACGAAGCATCATCTACCGTCAGGCGGCGATTTTATTAAGTACATTATGTTTTTGTGAACTATTCAAAATCCAAATAGAAGCACTTTGTAGATTTTCTCAATTTCAACTGACGCTCCAGGTGGGCTCCCCATCTAGCGTTATCGTAGGCTCATAAGCGGTACCAATCTTATTTATATTAATCAACGCTTTGAGCCAGTAAATTTATAACAACGAATTTGAGAAACTTCAGTAAATAGCGACGGTCAATGGTTACGAGAAATCTTCGATAAATAAGTTAATTTCTAACCGAAATCGGAAAAAGTAATGCAATCAACTAACCAAATTAGAACCATCACTTTCAAATGATTCAATAAAATTCGAAAGTTTCACTTATTATCCTTCAGTAATCAATAAATTTCATAATTAATTTTCAAAATTTGCAATGAAACCCATTTATAGACAAGACCAATAGTCCAGGCGGTGAACCGGGATTTTAGATATAATTAAAAAAAACATGTAAGTCCGAATCAAACATTTTTTTTGCATTAGCTTCAGTAGGTCCTCAGGATCATTCATACACCTTAGAACTTCTTGGGAACCCCAAGATCTTGAATTGTATTTTCTACAAAAAAGGTATTTGACATTTCGAGTGCACCTAGGGGTTTTTTTGGGTCGCTAAACACGAATCCGTAGCCAGATTTACTTGCAATTCATCGTAGGGGTGGTCAAATTGACAAAATTGGTCAATTTCGCACCCCTAATATGCTATTTTGTAATTTACGTGTTTTTGGCATTTTGAATGCACCAAGGAAGTTTTTTGGGTCGCTGAACACGAATCCGGTGGCAGATTTACTTGCAATCCATTTTAGGGGTGGTAAAATCGAAGAAATTGGCCAATTTTGCACCCCTAATATGTTATTTTGCAATTTACGTGTTTTAGGCATTTCGAATGGACCAAGGAGGTTTTTTGGTTCGCTGAATATGTTTCTGAAGCCAGAATTACTTAAAATTCATCGTTGGGGTTATGAAATTGACAAAATTGGCTAATTTTGCACCCCTAATATTATTTTGCCATTTACGTGTCTTAGGCATTTCAAATGCGCCAAGAAGGTTTTTTGGGTCGCTGAATACGATTCCGAAGCCATATTTACTCGATTATCATCGTAGGGGTGGGAAATTTACAAAAATGGCTAATGTGACACGCTTCTAAATTTTTAATTTATTTGCATTTTAAAATTACTTCGGAGTTTTCTCCTTTTTTAATATTAAGAGGATAGGAATATTAGTAATTGTTTGAAAAAGAACACAAATATTTAATTACTATATTTTTTTACTTTCAACCTTATTTTTTTTATACAATTATTTACAATACTTAATATTCGTCATCAGAATCATCATTTTCAAGAATTGGCTCGCCTCTATTATTATTACCACGTTGATCTCCATCTTCATCTTCATCTTCGCAGTTGGGAAAATCTATATTATCATATAATTGTGTATCGTCATCTTCCTCATCATTGGCAGACGTCTCGGTGTCAACATTGGCACAAGTACATTATACCTGGGTACGTTACTTACAAAATAGTGCACCTGCCGGTATAAAGATAGATGCCTCTATATTAATACCTATAGGTATATTATATACTATACCTGGCATAGAGATTTTGTATACCTGTGCGTAAAGAAACGTGAAAAGGAAAAAAAATATGTAGAAAACGGTTTTATTCTATTTCATGATACCATTTTGGTGTACGTAGACGCCCGTATTATGGTCATCATTGTTGTAAGAGGGACCATAAATATCATAATAACGGATCAACTGATAATTTTGTTTGGAAAAGAATACACCGCTTTGATAAGAGACTTTATTTTTAACATTGACAATAGGTAAATAATTTTATAGAGCCTCTATAAATGTATAAAACCTTCATAAATCATTAAAAAATGAATGAAATGAAAAAGACATATTCTTTTTTCCGTTGATATACTTATAATCCCTCCATAAACAACGCTGAAAAATGATGTTGAAAATCTGTCACCCGATTTGTGTTCAGCGACCCAAAAACCTCCTGGTGCATTCGAAATGCCAGAAACACGTAAATTGCGAAATAAACATATAAGGGGTGCAAACTAGACCAATTTTGTCGATTTTACCACCCCAACGATGGATTGCAAGTAAATCTGGTGTTCGGCTACCCAAAAAACCTCCTTGGTGCATTCGAAATGACAAAAACACGTAAATTGCAAAATATTATATAAAGGGTGCAAAATTGGCCAATTTTGTCGATTTCGCCCCCCCAACGATGAATTTCAGTAAATCTGGCTTCGGAATCGTATTCAGCGACCCAAAAAAACCCCTTGGTGCATTCGAAATGCCTAAAACACGTTAATTGCAAAATAACATATTAGGGGTGCAAAATTGGCCAATTTTTCCGATTTCACCACCCCTAAAATGGATTGCAAGTAAATCTGTCACCGGATTCGTGTTCAGCGACCCAAAAAAAAAACTTTGTGCATTCGAGATGCCAAAAACACGTAAATTGCAAAATAACATATCAGAGGTGTGAAATTGGCCACTTTTGTTGATCTCACCACCCCTATGATGGATTGCAAGTAAATCTGGCTACGGATTTGTGTTCAGCGACCCAAAAAACCTCCTGGTGCATTCGAAATGCCAGAAACACGTAAATTGCGAAATAAACATATAAGGGGTGCAAACTAGACCAATTTTGTCGATTTTACCACCCCAACGATGGATTGCAAGTAAATCTGGTGTTCGGCTACCCAAAAAACCTCCTTGGTGCATTCGAAATGACAAAAACACGTTAATTGCAAAATAACATATTAGGGGTGCAAAATTGGCCAATTTTTCCGATTTCACCACCCCTAAAATGGATTGCAAGTAAATCTGTCACCGGATTCGTGTTCAGCGACCCAAAAAAAAAAACTTTGTGCATTCCTGATGCCAAAAACACGTAAATTGCAAAATAACATATCAGAGGTGTGAAATTGGCCACTTTTGTTGATCTCACCACCCCTATGATGGATTGCAAGTAAATCTGGCTACGGATTTGTGTTCAGCGACCCAAAAAACCTATTAGGTGCATTCGAAATGCCAGAAACACGTAAATTGCGAAATAAACATATAAGGGGTGCAAACTTGACCAATTTTGTCGATTTTACCACCCCAACGATGGATTGCAAATAAATCTGGTGTTCGGCTACCCAAAAAACCCCCTTGGTGCACTCGAAATGACAAAAACACGTAAATTGCAAAATATTATATAAAGGGTGCAAAATTGGCCAATTTTGTCGATTTCACCACCTCAACGTAAATTTCAGTAAATCTGGCTTCGGAATCGTATTCAGCGACCCAAAAAAAACCCTTGGTGCATACAAAATGCCTAAAACACGTAAATTGCAAAATAACATATTAGGGGTGCAAAATTGGCCAATTTTTCCGATTTTACCACCCCTAAAATGGATTGCAAGTAAATCTGTCACCGGATTCGTGTTCAGCGACCCAAAAAACCCCTTTGTGCATTCGAGATGCCAAAAACACGTAAATTGCAGAATAACATATCAGAGGTGTGAAATTGGCCACTTTTGTTGATCTCACCACCCCTATGATGGATTGCAAGTAAATCTGGCTACGGATTTGTGTTCAGCGACCCAAAAAACCTCCTGGTGCATTCGAAATGCCAGAAACACGTAAATTGCGAAATAAACATATAAGGGGTGCAAACTTGACCAATTTTGTCGATTTTACCACCCCAACGATGGATTGCAAATAAATCTGGTGTTCGGCTACCCAAAAAACCCCCTTGGTGCACTCGAAATGACAAAAACACGTAAATTGCAAAATATTATATAAAGGGTGCAAAATTGGCCAATTTTGTCGATTTCGCCCCCCCAACGATGAATTTCAGTAAATCTGGCTTCGGAATCGTGTTCAGCGACCCAAAAAAAAAACTTTGTGCATTCGAGATGCCAAAAACACGTAAATTGCAAAATAACATATCAGAGGTGTGAAATTGGCCACTTTTGTTGATCTCACCACCCCTATGATGGATTGCAAGTAAATCTGGCTACGGATTTGTGTTCAGCGACCCAAAAAACCTCCTGGTGCATTCGAAATGCCAGAAACACGTAAATTGCGAAATAAACATATAAGGGGTGCCAACTTGACCAATTTTGTCGATTTTACCACCCCAACGATGGATTGCAAATAAATCTGGTGTTCGGCTACCCAAAAAACCCCCTTGGTGCACTCGAAATGACAAAAACACGTAAATTGCAAAATATTATATAAAGGGTGCAAAATTGGCCAATTTTGTCGATTTCACCACCCCAACGTAAATTTCAGTAAATCTGGCTTCGGAATCGTATTCAGCGACCCAAAAAAAACCCTTGGTGCATACGAAATGCCTAAAACACGTAAATTGCAAAATAACATATTAGGGGTGCAAAATTGGCCAATTTTTCCGATTTTACCACCCCTAAAATGGATTGCAAGTAAATCTGTCACCGGATTCGTGTTCAGCGACCCAAAAAAAAACCCTTGGTGCATTCGAGATGCCAAAAACACGTAAATTGCAAAATAACATATTAGAGGTGTGAAATTGGCCAATTTTGTTGATTTCACCACCCCTATGATGGATTGCAAGTAAATCTGGCTACGGATTCGTGTTAAGCGACCCAAAAAAACCTCCTAGATGCACTCGAAATGCCAAAATACCTTTTTTTGTAGAAAATTCAATTCAAGACTTGGAGATTTCGGGCCATTTTCGCCCCCAATGGGTGGGGTTGAGGTTCCCAAGAGGTTTTAAGGTATATGAATGATCCTGAGAACCTCCTGAAGCTTTTTTTAATTTTCCAGTTCATAGCCTGAACTACAAACTGAAATACCGTTTAGGCAGAATCTTTGATAATTTTCTCGACTTCGACAAATCTGAAATTTGTAAAAGTGATTGTGGGTTGTGTTCAAAATGCTATATAGGACAAAGTAGAAGGAATTTTTCAGCTCGTTATGAAGAACATTCTACCCACATAACAGTGAAAACTCAGTATTAGCAGAATATGTTTTAAATACAGGCACACCATCTCTCAAGAAAGTTTATAACTTCTATAACACAGTACGGACAAATATCTAGGTAATTTAGAAGGGATGGAAATGTATAAGCTTAAGAATTTAATGAATTCAGATTTATCTTCAGCTGCATCATTGATCCTGAATAGTATTTAAAAAGTTACATTCTGTTGTCTAGTTCAGTTTAATCTGATGATAGCTACTTGGTAGCTGAATGGTCTGTGATATCCTGAACAGATTCATTCTAAATTCGATAACTCACAATTTTCTATTTTTTTATGTCATAATAATGTTCATTGAATATAAACAAACAACATATTTGTTATTTGTATTATAAAGCATAAAAAATGATGAGTCGACAAGGTTCCGACCGTGAGTGCGTAGCATGAGTGTCAATGCCGGCACGTAGGTCAACCTTCGCCAAACTATAGCATGGACTATTATTAGAGGAGCAAGGCTTCTTCCTTGAGAATATGTATTCAAGTAAGTTCAGCTAGAACAGTTAGTTCTTAGTCGTTTAGTATTAGAACATAGAAGTGAACATTGAAGCCATTCATCACATTTCGTAGCCAGTGTTGTGATTCCAACAATCTGCCCCTATGTCTAAGTTCCATACGAAACTTCTACCATATCCCAGCACCGAACCTGTTAACTGATAAGACATGGCGTTCTTTGCAAGCCAAAGTAAGAACCCTAATTCAGATATTATAGGGCGATACTGTCAGTCTTTTCATCAGCTATTATAATTTAATATTAGAGTTTAATAGTATTTCTGTGGATAAGGGTGATTGTTTCGTACTTATTGGTGTCAGTGTATACACAGTTGTGAACTCTTTTAGTGTACTAATCAATATCCCATCATGATCAAATAAATTCGAGTTTCTGAATTGTATGACTACCCTAAATTTTACCCAGTTTCCTGAAATTACGGTGAACTTCAAACACATCCAACTTGTTCAGAATCGATATAATTCAATCAAGCTTCATAATAATGAGAACATTTCTTTGGCTTCTTGCTTATGTATGTCATATTATGTTCTTGAATATTGCTTGAATATATTATGTAATATTTGCTCCTCAATCTCAATTATTGGACTACGAATACTTTGGAAGATCGTCTTTAAGTGAGAAGTACCACCTGCCCCTGTCACTAGTTACCATAGAGAAAATATAAGTATGATCGTATTCATGTGGATGCGGTTATAGGTGCAGGGTTATTCCCGGAAGGATACAATAGCTCACGTCATCCAATGAAGGAGATCTTCTCTCCAGGGCATAGATTTCAGGATTATTGCTGAACTCTAAACTATCCAGAAATTTAATCGCTCCTTTAAACATTAGTATGTAAAATGAACCTTCAGCATAAAGTTCAGATTATCTTCTCCTGTAACCAGTACCATTATCGTCTTATTAGGGATGATTTCCTTTAGTCTGACATCGGATGATAATTGTGAAGCGATCTTAAGTGAGCCTCAAGGATGCCGCGGACCAAGTCATCAGAAGACCCTTCGCTTGTCTGTTTCGGTACATTCTGTCTAAATGACTTGTTCACAAACGCTCCTTTTGCATCCAAACATACCCCAGAGCAAAATCTCTCTGACTCAAGTCACATCATGTATTTGGACCGAAATACAAATTTTTCAACTGATCACGGAGCACGGTTTCATATGTTTTTGATAATCCTAGTTGTAAAGTGCATGTAGTAATGATTCTTGACACAGGTATAAAGATATGTTAATTCTGGGGGGATAGGTAGGTCACATTACCACTTGTCTATTATATTTTCGTTTCCTCAAGACAATCATCAGAAAACGTTTCAAGACTGAGTTACATCAACTAAAGCGCGGAATTTCTTAAACTAATTGTACTGAGCACTAAGCGTCTGTTTCGCATTAATTTAAATTAATGTAATTGTCGACATTGCAACAACTAACAAAACATGAATAATTGAAATTATAACACATCAATGTGTAAAATATATGAATATGTAATAGAAAACCACTACACAGTAATTTTTCTAGTCAAAGATATCTCGGCGACGAGGATAAAAGTATTCTGAGACCAAAATTCCTTTGCGCCAAAGTACCTACAATGTTAAACAGAAGTGTTTGAAATTTATGACCACAATAGGTCTATGCTGTACCAATATTACTGATTCGTATCAGCTTTCTACTTATACACAAATTTAAACATTATTATTACAAAGAAATGTGCAAGTGTTAATGTTAATATTGCAGCTAAAGAAATAAATTATTATAAAAGATCTATCCTGCAGATGATTCACATGAAACGAAATAATAAGCCTAAATAAACATTTCGATTAATTAAACACTTGCGAATTTCTACGCAACATTAGTGTTACATTAATGCAACATTGTGTGTATCAAGTTAATATATGATATGTTTTTTAATACATATATTTTGGACATTTCTATTTTCGTCTGTTTTGTTCGTTGTTGCGACTTAGATGTTTTTAATTAAAATTGATGCGATAAAGACGTTTGGTGCTTGGTACAATTAGTTTCAGAAATCCCTCGAATCAGTTCATGTGAATCAGTATTCAAACGTCTCCTGATGTTAGTCGTGAGACCGAAACGTACGTTTGGACGAAAATATACTACATAAAAGTGTGACACATTTCCCGGAGAAGAATTAACATATAAGTTGAACAGTTTTTCACATAAGTTACAATTGAAGAGAAAAAAGGATGTTCGTGTAAACTATATTATATTATCATAATTCAATTCACAGTGGTACACCTCGTATAGTATTCTGTTTATATTATTGGATGGCATGGAGATATGAATCCAGATAGGGTAATCTTGAAGTAAAGTGATTTCTAAACTCAGAGTGTGTTAAATAATGCTACGAATTAGCCCATTCAAAAACCGTATAACTGGAATTGTTCCAAACTTGCAAAGATTAAAATTAATTGTTCTCATTCCGCTTAATCGCGGATTTAACATTTTTGCATGCTTCTGCTGTGAGATAGAATGTTCCGCTTAATTTTATAACATGTTCATTTGCCTTTCTACTTGTTCTGACTATTGACAGAGTTGTGTTTGAGTCAAATTAATGCTGCAAATTGGGTATGTATCGTGGTAAATTATTGTGTAGCTATAACCAACCCCTGTAACATTTAATCTTATTTTATCCCGCGAACTTACAAGTTTTGTAGATTTGTGCACTATATTACGCATTTGATTACCTGCGCAAAAGTAATCCTGATGGTATATTTATTTCTTTTTCCGTTATCTGCTTCATCCAAAACGGGCTTTTCAACGTTGACTAAGAATGTTAATCACTATTTTTATTCAAACAAAATATCAGATATTATCTTTGTATTTTATACATAATAAAAAAGATAATTTCCATAGACAATCGGTAATGATATAGTACTAAATAATAATAATAAATTTTGAATATCAGTAGTAACGATTCTTTTTTGCTTTACAGTTAGCATTGATTGCTAACTAACTACTTTCCACTTTCTGATGAGCTTCGTCGCTCTACTTGAGGAAACCTAATATAGTGAATAGATAAGCTGAGAATCAAAAATGTTCTCATATTTATTTGACCTATTTATTCAAATTATCTCTATGTAATGTATTTTCGCAATATGGATACCAATCAGAGTATTTTGGGTTGCCAGGTCTCACATTATAACATGAGTTTGTAAGCTATAGAGGACTTAACAAATGTGGATAGGTATACTATAACACTAGTATTGTAAAAAATAATCACCCTTATCCACTAAATGTACCGGTAAAGTTCTAGGGATCTTTCAGCTACCAAGCAGTCATCATTAGAGTAAACTTAATTAGGAAAAAAAGTGTCTGTTTAAATAAAATTTGTTATTAATAATGCAAATATGGCATTACCCTCAGTTGGAGATGAATCTGAATTCATCAAATTGCTTTTTCACTTTTATATTTCCATCCTTGAAAAACTAACACATATGTTTATAGTTTCCGACGAAAATAATAATAATAAGCATATGTGTTAGTGGGACCTATTTCCCAAGAATTTTGTATATCAATCTGTATTTAAAATATATTTTGCTAATGCTGATTTTTCACTATTATTTTTCTTTATTTGGGCAAAATGTTGAGTAAACCGAGTCAGAATATTCTACAATATGTTCTCTAGTTTGACTCACATAGCATTAAACATACCTCCCAATCGATTTTGCAAATTCCAGATTTGTTGAAGTCTTAAACAGTATCAAAGATATTGCCTAAATGGTTTTTTAGTCCCTTATTGCATCCAGGATAACCCACTCACACTCACACCCCTGTAAAATTTAAAGTTAAGTCAAGTAATGGAAGATCTACTACGGATCATGATTTAAAATGTTTATTCCAATTTTCAGGGCATACTACGTTACTTTTTCGTGATCGAAATGGAGAATTTTTATTAGCCATTTTTTTAATTGAAAAAGTACTACGCCACTGGATTCAGAGTGCCTCCAAATAACTGTGACCGAAATTTCATGAAAACGTATTCATTAGTAACAAAGTTACGACAACTTAAAATTCGAAAACTCACTAAGCTAACAGTCACAAAAGAACATCCTGTATCAACAGATTTTATTAATTGTAACAATAAGCCACAACTGGATGAGCAAAATGCTTATCAAGTTAAGTTTGTTAAATTATTCAGTTTTATTAATAGTTAATTGCGTGTAAAGTTAAAGGTAATTCCGTCACTTTCATTGAATGTTTTATGCTATTTTAAACATTTTGTTCATCCAGGGATGGTTTATTGTTACAATTAATGAAAAAAAATATTATTTCAATGGCTATCTGTTGATACACGGTGTTCCGTTGTGACTGTTAGCTTAGTAAGTTTTCGAATTATAAATTGTCGTATCTTTGTTATTAATGAATATATTTTTATGTTATTGGGAGGTATTCTGAATCCAGTGGCGTAGTAATTTTTTTAATAAAAAACTTGCTCATAAGAATTCTCCATTCTCGACTACGAAAAAGTATCGTAGTATGTCCTGTAAATTGGAATAAGCATTTTGAATTATGTCTCGTAGTATACCTTTCATTACTTGACAATTTGGAAGAAATTTCTTAAAATCGGTTAATATCTTTAAAATTTTACAGGGGTGTTTCCAATCCAAATGAGTTACACTGTATAAACAGGTTTTATTGCAAATTTAGAAAACAAATTATGGAACTTATTAATCATTGGAGGATCATAACTGAAACTTTTGAATTTCATTGAATTATTTGAAAATAATGACTGTAATCGATTACGTTCCATTTGGCGTTTTCATTTAGAAATTAACTTATTATTCGAAGATATGCCATAGCCATCAAGCGTCGCTTTTTTTCAATTGTGTTTTATAATTTTTCTGGCTCAAAGAGACAATCAAAAATCTACAAACAAGGCTATGAATGAGTATAATTAACTGGTGTACCTGAAACCACTGTTTGTGAAAGTCTTCTGTATATGTCGAATTACAAATGGACTATCTTTTATAATGTATATCGAGTCAAAGAAGCTGGGTATTCCTTTCTATTTCAACAGTGAATTTGAATGAATCAAATTGGATCTTAACCCAAAATCAACGACGTATCTGTCTCAAATTTTTCGGAAACTGATTTAATTTAAATTTTTTCAATTCCGCTTAGAAAAAATGTTGGCCAAGTAAGAGGAGATTGGATTGCCCATTGCCTAATCCTCTAATTTGTTTATAGTAATTCTTATTAAAATCTTTGAGTCAAAAAAAGTATAACAACGACGTTGAACAACTTCAGCAAATTGTGACGGACACTGGTTACACATCTCCGATCAATAAGTTAATTCCGTAATCAATTTACTAAATTAGAGTCATTACTCTCGAATAATTAAATGTAATTCAAAAGTTTCACCTATCATCCTAAAATCTGAAAATTACAAAATTGATGTCATGTGTGGGTCAAACAAGAAGGAATATTCTCAGTCGGTATAAAGAAAACTAATACTGAAAAAAATTGCATTAGCAGAACATATTCTAAATACAGGTCACGCCATTGCTCAAGAATGTGTATCACTCTTGAAACACAGTACCTACCGACAAATAGGTATCTAAGGGTATTTAGAGGGGATGAAAATGAATGAGAGAAAAAGCAATTTAAAGAATTCAGATTTATCTGCAATTGAGTGTAATTCCTTATTTGCATTACTAATTCCAAACTGTATTTAAAAAGGTAAATTTGGTTATGTAATTTAGTTTAATCTGATGATGGCAAGTTGGTAGCTAAAAGGTCCTTAGTACTTTCACAGTATTTTCAGTGGATAAGGGTGACTATTTCTTGCTTATTACTATAATGTAATTGGCATTTGAGAAAAAACAGTTTTTAATCCTAGAATTCAAAATAAGTAAGATAATGGAAAAAACTATTTGGAACAAGAAACTTTGTACTAACTCATGTTGTACCTTGAAGAAGCTCGATATTGATAAACTATTCCAGTAGAGATGCTCGAGTGATCAATTGGATTGTAATCAACAACACAATTTTTTTCCACAACCTTGGAGTAACCAGAGAGATGTAAAGATAGAGAGCGCTAGAGCCATAAGCGTAACGTTAAAAAAAATTACCGAGGTTTAGCGAACTAACAGCCAGAAGATTCATCTTCTCTCTTTACTAAATATCGCCCCACACACTGTAGTATTCGATATAAGCTATTGAGGAATAGTGGATTTCTCGCTAGACAGAATCCCCCACCATCCGATTATATATCTTAAGCCCGGTCATTAAAATAGTCGCTCGCGCTCTCTATCTTTACATCTCTCTGGGAGTAACCCAAAACAGTACTCTTTAAATATGCATCAATCATTTATTCATTCTTATTATCATGAAAATCAGTCAATCAAAGAGCACAGAGTATGTGAAATGATATTTCATTTATTTCCACTATTCAAGCATTTTTCGTTATTCCCTGTATCAGATTATCATCACAAAACTATCCAAACAACATCGTAGATGGCAATTCCATCTACATTGTTCGAATATAAGTTTTCTCAAGAGTTGTGATGTCATATACCTAGTAGTCGCAAAGAAATTTCTCACGCACATCATCATATCGCGAAAGTGGGCGTTGACATTTTGTTGAAAATTATTCTGTATTGAGAATAATTTCGGTCATTCAATAATATAATAATAGGTTATTTAAGTCATACCAAATTCTGCCGCTGCAACACGCTCTCATACCGGATTCACTGATATCAAGAGACTCCCACTGAAATATATGCATGTGCAAAAGTTTGCAATATTCCATGGTGTCTTAAAAATAGTTGTTGATATTTGTTCTAGACCGTTTTTGACTGAAAATTCCAAAATAAAAGTTTTTCTGTGTATAATTTTTCACACATTATTTTAATGTATTGAATATTGAAACAGAGCTTTAATCAAAGTGCTATCACGAATATTGTTACTCGAAGTGCTATATAAAAAATTCATAAGATATTCCATGTCACAAATTACGTGAAAGATATTCTCAGTGGCAGAAATTGGGATACTAATTTATATCCAGAGAACTTCCTAGGCTTGAAGAAGTGAATGTCACGGCAAACAATGACAAGTAAACTGAATGCGGTAAATTTGCTTCGCAGAAGACGCTTAAATGTAATGTGGTAATGGTCTCAAGAAATATTGGACCATGGCCATATTTGGAATAACCTGATGTTCTCTGATGAAACAAGAATTAGCTTTGCTGCTCGGAAAATGCTAGCTTGGAGTGCCCCAGGATGGCAAGTCCGACTGAAAGCAGCTCAACCGCGAGCCCCATTTGAAGGGGGGGGGGGGGGGTGTTAGGGTTCAGGTGGTATTTGGAGTGGTCCATGGAGGAATCTCTACTGGTTCTAAAGAGAACAGTTATTCGTGTTGGGTACATCGAGAAAATTTTAGATCCGGCTGCAGCGTATGACGGATTTGTTTTTATGAATAACAACGCAGGTCTGCGTAGAACATTTTCTAGAAGGTCTAATCACGATTTTCCTGACATGAATAACATTGAACATGTTTGGTTCATTCTAAAAATACTAATCAAGAATAGAAACAATCCCCCTAGCAAAGGCGAGAACTAAAAGATGTTGCTCTCTTGTATAAAGAGAGAATATTCCGCAAACCAAGCTTGACCGCTTAATCCACACCATGCAATGGAAGTGATACATTATAAATTATTCACTCCAAAGGAATAAATAATTTAATGCACATTATTCATGATGTGTTAAGCTTTATTGACATTATTTACTGGTAGGAAGGTAAAATTCAAATATCAATAAATATCCAAATATACCAAACTTTTTGACCTAATGTGTATATGTCAGTGGGGGTCGGCTATCACCTTCTCCTTCGGAATATCCAATTAGAGTGACTATTAATTCTTTTTAGTGGCTATTTAATTGACTAGGCATTTCACAAATCGTTGTGGAAATTTTTTTGTTACTCATTTCTGATATTTTTTAAATTGTGACATCGTGAGCTTAGAGCGTCATCTCAAAATTTTTATTAGTACCTACCATGGATACGACAAATTCTTATCGAATATATTTTGCAATCGACGATTATGGTTGATCTCTTGTGCAGTGAATATGGAAAGAGTCAAATAAATGATCGGTTTTTGAGAAACGGAATAGTGATCTCAAGCATGAAGCTTCCGCTGGAAATTTTTCATGGTTAATACTCAAAAAATAAGACTTATCCTGTATATTAAGCTGAAGAAACGAAACTTGTAGGACACGAGCTATTTTCCTGGTACTAGTTTCTGGAAATTCTCCAATGGAATTAAGTACGGCTTCTTTTACAGCGTCAGGGTACGGCCAGAGTCATAACTTCTCTTTTTAAAATTACCAAGTTCCCGCAGGCTTTGGTGAATATTTGCGAACGTAGGGTGGTAATCTATGCTCTGGGTACTTTTCATCATAAAGTCGTTGCACTTCCAATGCATTACCGTCAGCACGCCCAGATGTAAAATGCGTATCTGCCATTTCTAAATTCGAATAGTTAACCATAATTTCGGCTTATCAACTAATATTTTCTACACAAAATCATAAAACTTAAGAAAAAGAAATAATGAATGACATTGCCAATCCCGCAATTGTTCTTATGGATTCCATCACAAAGAACAGGCCACTAGATCTTACGGCAAAATACCCTCGCGTTAACAACTCATCTTTTTGATAATGCATTGCAATAAATTTTTTCTTTTTCGTAAAACCTTAGATTTTCGGAAAAACTCGAGGACTTCAAAAAGTTAGTAAATGAATGGGGTTTTTTAGTCATGTTTTTTAAAAGGGATAAGTTTTATCGAAAAAAAGTTCTAAGAAAACATGTCTTAGGGTTTAATTATTTCAACTTCTTACAAAAATACTTCAGGGTTGAAAAAATTTCAAAAAGTGTAGTTTTATTGATAGATAATGTCCACCAAGTTTCGTTTCTTTAGCTTAATATGCAGGGAAGATAAAAAAGAAAAACAATTTTTTAGCGGATTTTATGGAGTGGCGTAACTTTTCAGGGGAAGGTTTTTCAAATCATTTCATACCAAAGACCCCCCTTAATTATCAACATAATTTTGTATATTAGTAACATTTGAGGTCGTAAAAATTTGCATTCGATCTAAATAAAACTAATAATTAGACAAAGAGAATTATCGAAACTGTATATCAAGCCATTCGAGCATGTTACACATGTTTATGTTTAACGTATCTATTTACAAAATATGATTTAAACATATGCACCCAACAACCGAAAGAAAAACAAGAGTTATGTAAGGTAATGTAATCAACAACCTATAGATCAAAATTTTCTACAAATCTAAGATTTAGAGTAAAACGAAACGAACAGTCAAGCCTCAGGTTTTAACTATTGAATTTCAATACAGTTCTACCAAGTTCGCGTATATTCAATACAGTAAATGGCATTTTTTTACCAAGATATTGAAGCTCTTCTTTAAAGCAACACAAGATGGTTACACGTAACATGGTATATAAGTAATTCCCGTCTTCCATATTATCAGGATTTTTGATAGTATAAAAGAATATGTATAAGTTATGCTGGAACTTCATCGGAAGAAGTTTTTACAACATTTTTGCAAATCACATCAGTCTGAATTATATAATCATCTCAATAAGTGATTAACATTTTTATTTGGACCCAGACAACGAGACAGAGATAGCTTTTAGAGTGTTAGGATGTATTTCAGTCCCATTTCGAGGTCCACCAAGGTATAATCCGAAGCGTAGGTCTGCCATAGGATGGCTGCACAGAGCACCCTCAATGAGTACCTTAGCTTTGCCCCCAAGTCCTTGTCCCAGTGACCGTTCATCCGTCCCCTTCAGTTCCGCGAGTTCCAGCCTTAGTGAGGGAAGCGCTATGCCAGGAGAAAATGACACTGCTAGTATTGTTACAGGTATGTATGAAAACATTTTTCACCACTCTTTCTGTGTCTGAAGCTTGAAATTTTGGTTCATAAAATGACAACGGATATATCTTCTACCGGATATTCATTTCTTAAAGTTTCAGGGACCTTTTGTAAACCTAAATAAAATTATGGTAGTGAAACGTTAGGAAAAAATTATATACCGGTTCAAAGGTATATGGAATATGTTTTTAATACCTAAACAGATATAAATCTCAGTTTATGTTGATCGGAACCTTGTTTTTCAAACAGTGAAAAATTGGCCGCTATTTGAAGTAACGGGACGATTTTGATTGTTTTGATGACGCAATTTCTCGAACCTTTTATAAATATAGATTTTTTTAATTATCTTATCTTAGACTTCCGCCACAGATGTTTTAAGAATTTTTATTCAATGCGTATATGTCAGTTTAAGTAATCTACAACATGCCCTATGCCAAATTTCACCGCAAAATATTGAACCGTTCGACCAAAATTGCATTATACAACTAAAATTTCATAATATTGCAATGGCTCCCCTATTTGGTGAATAGGGAGCAGCACAATTTTTTTCTAAAATATTTTTTGTAGAGCATTGCAATTGTAGGTGCCATTTCGTCTTTATATAAATTACCTAATTGAAGGAAGAAGAGAAATAATATATAATTAGTGGTGACTTAATAATGATTCTTGATCCAGGTATGAATTATATATAAATTCTCGAGAAATAGGTCACACTAGCACATATGCTTATTATTTTCGTCTTTATGTACGTTTCGGTCTCACGACCATCATCAGAAGACGTATCAATGTCTAAAACGGGATTTCTTAAAACTAATTGTATCATTACAAGGCGTCCTTATCGCACCAATTTGAATTAAAAATGCCCACGTCTCCGAAACGAGGAGAAACGCGAGTAATCGAAATTGTAACACATTAATGTTTTAAGTATATGAATCAAGAATCCACTGCTTAGCAATTTCTTTATAAAATTCGAAGTCATTTCAAAGCTTTGTTTGAAATACGACTGAAACAAGATGTTGAAGATTTATGAGGTAATAGAAAAAGGTTGTCCGACCTTATTAGAAATTTTACTTTTGAGCATTCTACCTAAAATATACTTTTAATGTTGAAACGCATGTAGGAATTTGCAAGGGTATTAATTAGTTAATGTTCTATGATTTACAGAATTGGAGTCACATTTTATGTGAATCATTTCCAGAATAAATCGTTTATAATAATTGACTTTTTAGTTTTAATATCAACATTTTTGTAATCAAATTGATGGTATTGACGTGCATTCTAAACAAAACTTTACTACATTTATAAATTCAGATTGATCTAGAGTCGAAAGATAAACACAATATACAAATTAAGTTGTTTAGATTGCGATGTGATTTATACAGATATGTCTAAACAATATTTACAAAAAAAGTATGTAATGGCCATAAGATAGTACTAAAAACAAAAACTTTGAAAATTCCACAGCCCTTGCTGAGCATTGTTTTGATTATAACCATCAATTTGATTACAAAATTGTCAATATTTTAAACAAAGAAACCAATTATTATAAAAGATCTATTCTGGAGATGATGAAAAATACTATAGTGAAGGAATTTTTGCTCTAATACGTTTTTTGACGTTTTTAGAAATAACTTGAGTAAATGCAATACACTCTCCGAGTCTTTGTCTGCGGAGAGTATAATAAGAGCAGAATGCTTAGGATTAGAACGTGCTTGTACACGAGTCGCGCGCTCCCTTAGTTTCAATAATAGACGGTTTCAAGCCTAAAAGAGCTGAAGTTATAAACAATAAACATTATCTTATACCACTTTAAAATCTTTGAAAGATTGAAAAAAAAATTGCCCTGTCACCTTTTTGCCGAATGGAGGAACCATTGGAAAAATTATGAAATTTTAGTTGCAAAATGGAATTTTGGAAAAACGGTCAAATATTTTTTGCATCTGGTTTATGGGTAACTTGAACTACCTTCAACTAACATTTTGAATTGTTCATTAGTAACTGAGATATATGAAATTATATTTTTTTTGGGTTTTGATGTCAGAGAAAAATCGTTTGCGATACTTCCAGGACACGGTCAATTTTACACTGATTTGTTTAATCAAATTTTCCAAAAACGCATTTATATTTTAGTCTAGGAGCCAGAGCAATATTGATGGTCTGAACATTAGCCCGATGGCACTATGGTTTATCGTTAGACGACGATTCAATGATCAATTCATCTCAAAGACCGAACTTTCCCCGGCTGCTATATCTCGAGATACAGCATCCGCATTTTTTTTTTTTGACTGGAGGTTAACTCTTTCCAACTTGCGGTTACTCGAAAAGCATGCCATTCTT
Source organism: Endomychus coccineus (assembly GCA_958510875.1). Classification (NCBI taxonomy): domain Eukaryota; kingdom Metazoa; phylum Arthropoda; class Insecta; order Coleoptera; family Endomychidae; genus Endomychus; species Endomychus coccineus. The sequence goes on from OY294068.1 coordinate 143,786,137, forward strand.
ATACACTTTCACCATGTGCCATCATTTTTCATCGTGTCTGTTTATCAGGCCAACCAGTTAAAATTGGACCGAAAATGGACTGCAAGTTAACCCTCCCAAACCTGGTGGAAAATGTTCATTGGAGCTGGCAATTGTTAACATACCCTATGCCATCAAAAGTTATCGGTCCATTTCCGAGTAATTGGTCTTTATTTGGACCAAAACTGTTTCTTTTTTTCATTTTGTGGATAAAACTTGCGGGTTATAAGATAACATTATGGCACCATGTTAAATAACTTTATTGTAGGTCAAATAAAGATTTACAATTATTGTCATCACTCCCCAAAACCCCCTAAAACCACCCCCCAAAAAAATATGAATAGTATGGATAATATGACCATTATGATAAATTAGACAATTATTGAGATTCTGGCGGGGTTTAAAATCGAATCGCGCGTTTTTGTTTTTTGTTTTCTTTTGGAGGGTGGTCTTATGGGTTTTTGGGGTGTTGAAATAGGCAAGGAGTAATGGCAATAATTTTATATCTTTATTTGACCTCCAATAAAGTTATTTAACATGGTGCCATCATGTTAACTTGAAACCAGCAAGTTTTATCCCCAAAATGGAAAAAAGAAACATTTTTGCTCCAAATAATGGCCAATACTCGGAAATGGACCGATAACTTTTGATGGCATAGGGTATACTCGTATTAACAATGGCCAATACCAATGAACATTTTCCACCAGGTTTGGGGGGGTTAACTTGCAGTCCATTTTCGGGTCAATTTTAACTGGTTGGCCTTATAAACGGACACCATAAAAAATGATGGCACATGGTGGATTTGTATAGGAATGGCATGCTTTTCAAGTAACCGCACCTTGGAAAGAGTCAACCTTCAGTCAAAAAAAAAAATGCGGATGCTGTATCTCGAGATCTAGCAGCCGGGGAAAGTTCGGTCTGTGAGATGAATTGGCCATTGAACCGTCCTCTAACGATAAACCATAGTGCCATCGGATTAATGTTCAGACCATCAATATCGCTCTGGCTCCTAGACTATTTGTTTCGGTATAAGATACAAACGTATTTCATATACTCCTGAACCAATATAAGTTGGTCCCTACACCTCTCTTCTTTCGACTCCAATAGTGCAATATATAGAAGAGTCGATAAAAGAGACAATCATCATTAGTAATATCGTGATCAAGTATATGTTGATAAATCCGTTATTCTACATAATTTTAACAATAATTACAGGAATGTACAGCTGGGATTGCAGTTTATTGGATTGTAGAAATTTGTAGTATACTAATCTACGAAAAAAACACTCTAGTGTGATTCCTTTGTCATCACTCAAACTTGCAAACTTCTATATCTGTTTGTAATAATACTGAACGGATGAATTTCAAGCTTCTAATTGATATTAATTATTTATTCCAATTAACAATTGCATGCGATATTTGTGCATTAGTGAATGTCACTTCTAAATGTGATTTACTTTAATAAACTAAACTAACATTTGGCAGAACTTGTGATGGAATGGCTGCATTAGATCGCATCTAAGAAATTCTACGAACATTTTTTGTAATTATAAAATTCCGTGTTGGTTTTCCTTTATTAAAATATAAAAGCTTAACTAAGTAACTGACAGAGTCTTTATTTTCGATGTGTATCCAAATATATGAATCTATAAGAGATCTTGCTAACTACACACATCAGTCATACCTAAAGATAAATCTACTGAGAATAACAAGTCCCGTTTGAGAAACATTCATTCATGACACTCTCATTGTACTCCTAGTCATTGCTCATACAATATTACACAGCGGAAAAAAAGAACCAAACGTATCATTCCTGATCTCAAACCGCAAATAAGAAATTACAAAATGAAAAAACAAATTAATACTATAGTACATGGTATGACTCCCCCCTCCCTCTCCTGAATAATCAAACCTTCTGCCTTCACTACTCTGTAACTACATGGTACTAGGCTGGTGTTAGAGGGAGCAATTGTCTAAAATCCCATAGCATAAACACATAACTTCACTAGAAAAATAAAGCAGGTCAATCTAAGTCCACCCTCCAATCCGGGGGAAACTATACCATTTGCTAAAAACGCTAAATGTCTTGAAGTAACCCTAGATAGAGAGCTGACGTGGAACTCTCATTTGGAAAATACAATCCTCAAGGCAAGAATGTTATACAGACTCGTATATGGAAATATATACTGGCTGTAAGGTCATAATCATCAGACCCATGTTAACGTTTGGTGCTATCTGTTAATCTCGATGCTTATGCAGCTATATATAACAAAGGGTACTCGCTCGCAGATCCATCCTTTGCCTTTTGGATTACAGATTTCACTATGGCATGAGAAATTCCAAAAGTTGGCTCTGTTACAATCAGGGTTTGTTCCGCTCCCGCTTTGGCAAGCGAGGCGGTAGTTTCATTCCCTTCGCGTCTGGTGCCGTCAGACTTCCATACAAGTGTAACTCTATTGGGGTTCTTTACTAGTGCCGTTACCTCCTTTACACAATGAGTACTCATCGAGGTGATTGTGTATGACTCCAATCTCTTAAGCACTGCTACGTTGCTCTATATGATTGTGATTTGTCTATTCTCGCAAGCACAAATACTTCTACTACAAAATGAGCTAAATCTACGTTCTCTAATAGGTCTATTCACATAGAACATTGCCATTTAAACCACCATGTTCGAAGACTCTGCCGTGTCTCGAGGTTGATGAAAGGCCGAACACGTTCTCTGTGAATGGGGAGCTGGGGAAAGAATCAGGTCTGATATGTTTGGTGAGACACATAGTCTTTGCAACGTGTGCTACATGTAACTGCATTGAGGTTCAGATTTATAATACCCGAAATTGTAGGTTATATGAATCAGGAAAGACCTCATCAAGCTGAAAGTTACAGAATATCGCCGTTCCCTGGGAAAATGATGTCTGGTAGAGAAATGGTTGTTACATCACGACTTTAACAGTGAATAGTTGTATCTGACATCATCATGTTAGTGATTGTGGGATTCCCCTTCCTGGAGAAAATACAACTTTTAGTTTTGATCGCCTTGAGCTTTACTAGATTATCAGATCCACATTTCATAATTTTTGCCAGTTCTTCATCTATTGCATAGATCTACCTCCGTCTCTTTGGGTATTATAGAGGCTCTAGAGGACGAATCGATATGAAGTGTACCATCATTCGAAAAAAGATGGATGGAAGAGATTGTTGATATGAAACAGAAGCAATTTTAGGGCCAAGACAAACCTCTGGTTAATACCAGGGTTGTTAGCGTCGGTATAAGAGAATACTCCATCAACCACATGGAGTGATCTATCTGAAAGGAAAGTTGACTGTAAACGACATTGTAGGGGCAGCAAACCATATGAAGGACATTTTTCTCAAGAAGGCCTTGGCGCTGAAATTGGTCAAATGCTTGCATTGCTGCAGCTAGAGATTCAACAATGGATGCCTGCCATATAGTTTTCAGCCCGATGTTGATTGCCTTCTCCATTCCTTTAGAGACCACAGATCGTAGGATATATAGTTATTAGGTAGGGATTTCTTGCTTTTTTTGGAATTGGTTGGACTGTCTTCCCATTTGAAGGAAACAACCAAACTTGTATGAAACTGTCTAATTATTTCTGGTAGCACTAGATTCAAGCATCCATCCCCCTTCCAACTTCTCTCATGTGATATACATATCGCCAATAACAGATCATGTCCAAGTTGACAATGAAATTGCTTAGCACATTTTCTTAAAACGAAAAAATGTATATTCAACTGCAGAATACATGATAGAATGTCAACAAGAACATTAAAATATTCCTTCTTAACTTTTACGAAATAATGTAATAACCAAATGAAATAAATAAGTTTACTAATTTAATTCGATCGCAGGGTCGTAAAAGAATATAACAACATCCATTTTTTGTCATAAAATATAGCATTGAGAGGTAGTTTGAAACTGCTCCAACATTATCCAGTATGAAAAAGTTTCCCATTCACAAATCGGGCCTCCTAACAAGAAAATTAATAATTTCTTCAGTTTCTTAATTCCAAATCATGAATGAATAATTAGATAATTTACCCATGTACTGAATGTGTACAATAGTACAATGATTCGAAAATAGACAACAACTGTTCTTCAATCCCTGTTAATTTTTTTTCGATCTCAATTCAATTACTGTCCGGCAACGCATTTAAAATCGTTTCACAAACACTATATTTTGCCCAAACCATTTGTTCTATTTGGGATTGTTTGAATGATTTGTTTATAAATGATGTAATATGACTCAGTGCTCGCACTGGGTGTTTCAGATAAGAGCATGGGTGATACGAGTGATATTATCAGCGACAGCTCAGGAGTTGGCACAGCCAATTCGGATACCAACTGTAGTTTGGCTATGCCCGGCACTACTGTTGTATGCATCGAATCTTACACGTCCAAAGAAGAAGGCCATCTCAGTATTAGAGAAGGAGACATTCTAGAAGGTAAGAAAATCACAGGAATTCGTATTTGTCCCTAATTTAATGTAGGTTATTTATGGAGATACGGATGGTGATAATTATATAATAAATAAGAATAATATAATTATAATGATAATAGTAATAGTTGATTACTGTGAATCTGTGAATAGACATTAGCACATATATTTTCAGTTATTGAAATGTTTGTAAATGATTGCAAACATTCAGCCCACAATCAGGATATATGAAAAAAAACATGTGATTCTATATCATATTTCCAACAGAAAAGTTTATATAATACATATTCCGATTTTCAACAGTTAACAAGTAATTCGTCATTTTCTATTTTCTTATGAAAATATCATATTTCCATGGACCTCTTCCTGCTATCAAATATGAATGGAGACAAAATCAAATCATTACAAATAGAAGAGCAATAACTAAGCTTTTATACGATACCATATTTCTCAGCGAAATGTTATTATTTGTATTATTTTTAGGTCCTAAAATTTGGTTGTCACCTGTTATTTGATGAAGTCATATACTCAATATTTTTTCAAGACAAATACGGAACATAACTGTTGTCAAAATATAGCCACAGATCAAGCTTTAGAATAGTGTAAGAATTTTTTTCATCGCACATGCAATAGCGAAGAAATTCTGTTAAATGTCACTCAACATCATAGTCTAGGAGTCAGAGCGATATTGATGGTCTCAACATTAACCCGATGGCACTATGGTTTATCGTTAGAAGACGGTTCAATGACCAATTCATCTCAGACCGAATTTTCGCCGGCTGCTAGATCTCGAAATGCAGCCTCCGCAATTTTTTTTATTTTTTAATTGGAGGTTAGTTAACCCTTTTCAAGTTGCGGCTACTTAAAAGCGTGTCATTGTTATACTCATCCACCATGTGTAATCATTTTTTATCGTGTCCGTTTATCAGGCTGACCAGTTAAAATTGGACCGAAAATGGACTGCAAGTTAACCCTCTCAAACCTGGTGGAAAATGTTCATTGATGTTGGAAATTGTTAAGATACCCTATGCCATCAAAAGTTATCTGTCCATTTCCGAGTAATTGGTCATTATTTGGACCAAAAATGTTTTTTTTTTCAATTTGTGGCTAAACCTTGCGGATTACAAGGTAACATGATGGCATCATGTTAAACAATTTTATTGGAGGTCAAATAAAGATTTAAAATTATTCTCATCACTCCTTGTCTATTTCAACCCCCCAAAATTCCCTAAAACCCCCCTCGAAACAAACGAAAAACGACTGTTTCGATTTTAAACCCAGCCAGAATCTCAATAATTGACTAATTTATCATAAAATTGGTCATATTATCCATATTATTTATATTTTTTTGGTGGTAGTTTTAGAGGGTTTTTGGGTTGAAATAGGCGAGGAGTGATAGCAATAATTTTAAATCTTTATTTGAGCTGCAATGAAGTTATTTTACATGGTGCCATCATTCTACCTTGTAATCCGCAAAGTTTAGCCACAAAATGAGAAAAAAAACATTGGTGGTCCAAATAATGGTCAATTACTCGGAAATGAACCGATAACTTTTGATGGCATAGGATATCTTAACAATTGCCAACACCAATGAACATTTTCCAACAGGTTTGGGATGGATAACTTGCAGTCCATTTTCGGTCCAATTTTAACTGGTCAGCCTGATAAACGCACACGATAAATAATGATGGTACATGGTGGAAATTCGGTCTGTGAGATGAATTGGTCATCGAATCGTCCTCTTAACGATAAACCATAGTGCCATGGGGTTAATGTTCAGACAATCAATATCGCTCTGGCTCCTAGACTATCAAGGTTTGTCAAATACTAAGTTTACTACTGCAATTTCAAATATTGCGCGTAGAGAAGTTGTAAAGCAAGTTACAACACACACACATAGACTGGAAATTTTCCAAAGTATCTGAAAAGCCTATCCACAGCTTCCTATGATCAACCGTTCGACCGCTATTCCATAGCATACGAGATTTCTTTTAGTTTCCTTAATTTGCATCCGATAATTATGAAATTCAACAATTCGAATAGGAATGAGTTTATTAATACTATTTTAGCAATAACAAGAACAATAACAATCAGAAGTAGCACGAATTACAACATTTGCTCGAAGTTGCCACCATGTTGACGCAAACATGTCCGTGCTCTTCGCCGTATCTCACTTTCCGTCACCACATAGCTCATTTTTCTTCTCAAAGAGATGCCGATGCGTTGTCTCAGTTATTCCTCCTTGTGAATTTTTTTTGTTACAAACTTCTGCTTTCATATAGCCCCAGGCAGAAAAATCGAGAAGTGAGGTCGGGTGACCTGGCAGGCTAGGGATAAAAATTCTTACACTATTCTAAAGCTTGATCCTTGGCGATATTCCCATATTTATCAGGAAAAAATATCGAATTTCCACTTCATCAAATAACAGGGGACACCCAAATGTTATGACCTAAAACTAAAAATAATAACAGTTCGGCAATAAATATGGTATATGTCTAAATCCAAGTGATTACCATCTTGTATGATGTTAATATCAAGGAAAGGAAGACGATCAGCTGTTTCTATTTCGACAATGAATCTCAGTGAATCAAATTGGATATTAAGCGTGTTCAAAAAGCCATGTAAATCAAAATATTTACTTGTAATCGCGAAAATGCCGTCAACATATATATACCAATCTTTTGGAAACTGATTCAATTTTGATTTTAAGGTTCCAGGTTCGCTTGGAAAAATATTGGCCAGATAGAAGAGAGTGATACTCATTGCACATCCGCTTGTTTGCTTATAGTAATTTTTGTTAGAAGTGAAATAATTTTGCTCCATACATAAAGATCTAAGGATCACGTATTCTGTCCAGTTTCTATCGGGAATATTAATATTTAAAAGCCATTTCTTCAGAATTTTCATCGACTCAGGGATTGGGGTATTTGTGAGTAGTGAAACAACATCAAATGGAACTATAATTGTCCTACGTATAACATAGCAAAATCGTTAGAGAAGAAATTTAGCAACTTCAAAGCCGCACCAACGCATAATGTTTTAATAAACTATATAAATAGAAATAAAAACGTGTAACGCTTTAAATTGAACTTATTACAAAATTGAAAGATTTCAAACTTGAACCTGGTGATACTGTCGTTTCATTTGATGTTGTTACACTATTGACAAATATTCCATTCCCTTAGGCGATAAACATTGATTTATAATTTAGTTTACTCTGATGATGTCTAGTTGGTAGCCGAAAGGTCCTCAATACTTTGATAGCATTACTAGAGGATAAGAGTGATTATTTCTCATCAACAGTGTTCTCAATAATTGTCATCATTTGACAATAAAGCAATAAAGAGTTCACGAGTATTGGTGACGTAATTTAAACATAAAAAAAAACTTGAAAATACGCATTCTGGTAAAATGCGTAACCTTGGTCAAGACTGGGAGAACAGGTCCCTCAACTTGTCAATAATTGTCATCATTCGGCAACACAGCAACATGTCTTTTCGCGTCCCACACAAAAAAAAATTGACGATACGCATTCTGCTAATATGCGCAGCTTGTAATGGTTATGAGATAACTTTGCCACAATAAACAACAAATTGGGAAACATTAGTTATTTCATTTTGACAAATGAGCATAACAGCTATAAAACATTTATTTAGAAATTAAGAAATCGAGACTCGAGACGGCGTCTCGACATATCTCGTCACGTTTCTAATGGTTTATAGTAGAGATAAAATCAGGCGAGATGAGTCGAGATAAGGCTGAATGAGAAGAGACATGAGGAGGCGACAAATTTGTCTCGTCTAGACGGCATCACTATCCTACCCTCAAGGCAATCATCACATCGGTCATAATCAACTCCAAGATGGTATGGGACTGCTTAGAGAAACTAAACGAGCTAAGCAAGAACAATACAGTTATCCTCCTATGGATTCCCGGACACACCGGAGTAGAGGGGAACGAAAAAGCAGACGACCCACAAAAAAAGGGGTCTAAACAAAATTTTTGGGGCATGAACATTTCTGCGGAATAAGTGCCAGTACTATACTGGAAGAACTCAAGAAAGAAGTAAACTATAAAAGATCTCCTCACTCGATAGAAGTACAAGGATTAAGGCTGGAAAACTCAGAAGCTGACGGGAATTCTAACAGGGCACTGCCAGGTGAAAGTACACCTCGGATTAGTAGAGGAACAAGATTGCAGGATCTGCGAAGTGAAGGATGAAACTTCTATCCACGTCCTCACAGAACGTACTATCTTGCGAAACCCAAGGGAACGTACTAAATAGAAGCAGGAGATTTACCTGAATTGAAAGCATCCGTCATCCTGAACTTTCTAAGAGCTACAGGGTTGGATGAACTGCTGCAATTGAGAAATTCTGAATGGCCCAGCAGCAGAAGGGGAATCAATAGATCTATTAAGATCGCAGTGTGCAAATATCCCCAAGCAAAATACAATACACCCCAAACCACGATTACACAAGTCCACAATTTTGGGAATACATGTTCTTAACAAGTTATCTGAAGAGATAGAAGCCTTTAGTGAACAGAAATTTAGTGCAGTGTCGATCACACCAATGGCTGCGGTGGAAAGGCTGTTGAGGTTGGAGTCCCTGTACCTCGCCGTTCAGGCAGAAGCCATAAGAGGAGCATATCGCTTTGATTTTATTGGATAAGGAAAGGTCGACCAAGATCGCCGAAACATTGTTGGACTGCTTGGATCATCTGGGACATTGAGGATGAGACAGGATTAAGGTTCACAGCACTTTCGTACCGTTCACGATTCAAATATTGAATGGGGGCTGGGGAGAATACTGGGGATAATCTTCATATGATACCAGAGGATTTCGTATGATTTACCGGAGGCACTCAGACAGGTACAGGTGCTGGAATAGTCGAGACAAAGAACCTAGGAGGAATACATTCTTTGAACTTAGGGACACTCGCGACAAAATTCCAAGCAAAATTATTAGCAATTACATCTGCCAAACTATGACGAAGAGAGCCTATGAGGATAGACAGATATCGATCATGGCGAGCAACCTAGCAGTGCTTAAGGCACTGGAGTCCCACACAATCACCTCAAAGCATGTACTCGATTGTGTAAAGGTGCCAACAGCACTAGTAAAGAACCCCAATAGTGTTACACTCGTTAAGGAGTGTGAGGAAACCAGACGCGAAGGGATTGGAACTGCCGTTGCACTCCCTAAAGCGAGGGAGGAACAACACCTGATTGAACCATGTCACATTTCTCATGTCACAACGAAATCTGTAATGCAAAAATGGTTCGAGACAGAGCATAGTGCCTATTGGAGGGACTGTCCCGGATGTCGCACTCCAAGCGACTAAATGTGATATTTTCATAAAAAAATAGAAAATAGTTTCTCATATTAGGTATATGCCATCAGGCATGATTACATCGGAATATTATCCCTTTTAATTTTAAATGTTTCTGAATTTTAGTTACCGGAGCCACGGATTGTGGTTATTTAGAAGGAAACCTCCGAAGTAGTGGTAACCGCAATGGTTTGTTCCCAGCTCATTGTGTTCAAGAAGTTAGATTAAGACATCACAATATTCCAACACCTATGATGGTTGCCCCTGATGCGAGACAGCAACAGCAATTGCAACAGTCAAACAGGCCGAACAGCAGAGTCGTCGGCAGACGAGAAAGCACTTCCAAACATTTCGCTACAACACCAAGATTAAAAAAATCGTACGTATCTTGCATAATCAATAACGATTTTTCGTTATATCAATCAATCTCAAATCATCACTTCATCATACAATAAATCTATATTATGTTGTATTCTGTTCTAGATATGCTTCTATGGTGGCTGAGCCACAAACAGTGGTGTTACACAAGGGGCGTAAAGGGTTTGGATTTATCTTGAGAGGTGCAAAAGCCACGTCGCCTCTTATGGAATTGACCCCATCCGAAAAATGCCCAGCGCTACAGTACCTAGATGATGTAGATCCCGGTGGAGTGGCCGATATGTCGGGTTTGAAAAAAGGGGATTTCTTATTAGAAATAAACAACGAAGATGTTTCATCGGCCTCACATGAACATGTAGTTGATTTGATAAGAAAATCTGGTAATCTAGTGCAAATGACTGTAGTTTCTTTGGGAGTTCCTGAAAATGAAGGAACGATACCAATGAGTAAATCTACAATTCTCCAGGGAGGTAACTTGGAAGTGCCATTGAATAGACAGTACGCTACCCTTCCAAGAAAAATTGGGAACAGCCAAGCAAATCCATTTGGAAGATCTGCCCAAGCTCCTTTACCTCCTAGACGAGATCCCAAGACTACATTGAGTGTTGGAAGAGCAAGAGCGAAGAGTATAGTAGCAGGTTTAGGTAAGCTATTTTCAAATGAATCCGGAAATAAAGGTGAAAGTAGATTTGTTATGCACGATAAATTATCTGTCGCTATAAATTCTTTCTCCGATTGTTTTGTCTTATGGTGATTAGTAACATCATTGTACTATTTCACCAGAAGTAAATGTTCATCTCTCCATGTCTGGACTATATAGATTCTGAATGGTATTTGTACTAAAATATTCATTATGTAACTTGATCATGCATTATACCAAACACCATTTGTTATATGGTATGCAACCTATAATACCATTACGTATCTTAGTGTCATTAAAGACTCGTTCTTGTGATGATGGCATCAAGACTGGGAGACCCAGTAAAGTAGAGAAACAGCTATGAAGTTTGTACAACTTTGTTTACCTGATCATCCTGATTTGAGCTTAACGAAATTTGTAATATGTTCCAATATTCACAAACATATTCAATTTTCAATTCAATATCCTTCGTGGTATTAGCCAGCGGTTAAGTCGCCATCCTGGAATTTAGGTCAATTTTTTAATTTTTCATAAATATTGCGAAAAATTTCAGGTTTTTGAAAAACTATGATTTGCCAAATTGAATTCCGCTACTCCCGGAAAAACAGCTAATACCCGTAGCTGAGGTACCAGCTACGCCATCGCGATGTAATTTCCCAAGTTAACTTGATACATATTTCAAATGTGTAGAAACTGCAAACAGCGTGAAAAGACGTAAAATTATACTCTATGTAATATGAAAGCTTATTTGAATTTGAAGGGATATGCATGTATGTTATGGAATGGTCTGTCACGGACATTACGTGACTGTCAATTTATCAGCTGAGTCATGTAAAAGTTACCTGTCTTGTTGACGGGTTTTGTGTTGTCTGTCATACTCTCTGAACTGTGATAACGATTCATTAATCTATGGATCTGTCTGTGATGTGAATTGTACGTGAGTATATCAGCTGTCAAAAACGTCAAAATATATCGAAGCCTTTTTACCTGGTTTCAGATTGAATTTTGAAAAATTCGTTGTTAGCAGGTGTCTATGTCATATAAGGAAAGTTTCAAATCGTTAGACTTTATAGTCTGGAGATTTCGTGATGAGTAAGTCAGTGAGTCGGTGGTATCCGCTTTTAGGAGTGAAACGCAATCATTCGCACCTAAATACACCACTTCCGTTGTACATTGTGTGATAAACATCTGAGAATCGTAAAATTATAACCAGACATATACATAATGTAAAAAATCATTGAAATTATATCGAAAAGTTCAACGTAGTAATAAGGCTGATTTCAGTTAAACTCAAATGTACACAAAACTTTCGAAACTTAAAATGATTTCGCAATACGTAAACGGCAAAACCATAGATAGTGGCTTCTGTGAGTTGGAAAAATATGTAAATATTTCAGAGCCTATCGAGACCCTGTCCCTCCCCCGTTTTCGAGGATTCTGAACATGATGGCAGTGGTTTAAACTCTTTCTGAGTTGACCGTCACCCCGAACGGTCAAAAACAACCCCCAATAAGGGTGAAACGCGGATAAACCGACATATTCCGAGAAAAACCGCGTCACCTCCCGTTTTCGAGGATGCTGAGCACGATGCCGTTACTTTGGAATTTCTCCGAGTCAACCCCACCCCTTAAATGGCCAAAAACAACCCCCGAAAGGTGTGAAACTCTGATATACCGACATATTCCGAGAAAAACCGCGTCACCTCCCGTTTTCGAGGATGCTGAACACGATGGCGGTGGTTTAAACTCTTTCTGAGTTGACCTTCACCCCCAAACGACCAAAAAAAAAACCCAAAAAGGGTGAAACTCGGATATACCGACATATTCCGAGAAAAACTGCGTCACCTCCCGTATTCGAGTGTGCTGAACACGATGGTGATTCTGGATCTTCTCCCCCGAAGCAAACTAACCGCTGAAACGGACAACAACGGATAAGAAAAATCCGATAAGAGAAAATGTATAACAAATCATTGAATACACACCGGATGATGTTTCCACATTTGTTGACTCTGAAAAATAGGCGTATACATCGTGAGTGGCTAGGTTATTTGGTGGTTTTTTAGATGAGAAAATCTCCTGTATGGAATCAGTGGTACAATTTTACATATTTTATTTCATTAAATCATTAACATTTTTATTTCACGCGTAAAATTACTTATTAACTATATATACAAATATAAAACTGTTTCATTGACGCATATAACTACATATCCACTATATATCCATATAAAACATTTTTTTCATCCCTTTCGGGGGTTGTTTTTGCCGTTTAAAAGTTGGGGTTGACTCGGAGAAATTCCAAAGTACCGGCATCGTGTTCAGCATCCTCGAAAACGGAAGGTGATGTGGTTCTTCTCAAAATATGTCGTTATATCCGAGTTTCACCCTTTTCGGTTGTTGTTTTTGACCATTTAAGGGGTGGGGTTGACTCGGAGAAATTCCTAAGTACCGGCATCGTGTTCAGCATCCTCGAAAACGGGAGGTGACGCGGTTTTTCTTGGAATATGTCGGTATATCCGCGTTTCACCCTTTTTGGGGGTTGTTTTTGGCCGTTTGGGGGTGACGGTTAACTCAGAAAGAGTTTAAACCACCGCCATCGTGTTCAGCATCCTCGAAAACGGGGGGGGGGGACATAGTCTCGTTAGGCTCTGAAATATTTGCTTTTTCGGGCTTTTTTCCGACTCACAGAAGCCACTAAGATATATGTTGTTATAAATAGTGATGGGAATAATCGAGATATGAAACTCGATTCAGTAGATTATTGAAATATCTCGATATAATCGATAGTGATTTCAGAAATTAATAAGTAAATAATACGTTCATAAAGTATGTCCAAATCTAAATAATAAACATGAAGCTTTAACCGTAGGTGGGAGACGAGATATCCAGCCATAAATCATGGCGCGGCAAAAGACAGAATGTAGACCTGCAATGAAAATTAAATACTTGTTCCTTGCTTTGTATTTGCCACATGTGAAGGCAAAGAATTACGTGTACCTATGGAGGAAATAGTTCAAATAGTGGTAGAAAATTAGTATGAATATATCAATAGGTAAAGAAGTTATCCAAATTCTAAGGGTAGATAGCAAAAAAAGCAAGGATTACTATTGCTAATATAGAACCACTTACTTAAATATCTAGTACTAATAATCGATTACTGAAGTGTCTCGATTATTCACATCACTAGTTATAAAGTATTGTTTGTGTTGTGTATTGTTATGTCGCTGAAATTCTTATACTGATCTGCTTATACTTCATTTCCAGAAGAGGGAGAAAAAGATGAGACTGAAGATGTAACTAAATCCAGTTCAGCAGAGTCAATACATAATGCGACAATTGGTAGTTCATCAACTTATAGTAATGTCCAGCCTAGGACGGCATCCATCAGGCAAAGACCAATATCAAGTAGAATAACGTCGACGGAACTGGAAGAACTTTTCCAAAAACAGAAAGATGAAGAAAATCTCAAGCAAAACTCTTTAATGAGTAGCTCAAGATTCCAGAGTGGTACAAATACACTCAGTCATCCTAACTCACCAGCTAAAGGAAGAGTTTATGCAAGTGTCGCTGAAATGAAAAGAAGTAAAACCAAAGTAAGCATAAAATTGATTTAGTTCAACTTCATCACTCAGTTTTATTATTAAAGTCAACATGTATTAGAAAATTAGAAATTTTCAATTCGAAATCAAAAATGTCCGCCAACTCAACGTGTGTTGAGTATTTTTATGGTGAAGATCAACCCCTATGTTCAATTGTCGGAAACAATTATGAGCTACCACCGTGATACTAAGACAAGACAAATATTGACACTTACAACTGACGTTCCACTACAAGCATTAGGAAAAAAGCATTCCATTGACTTAATTGTTTTACTACTTCAGGCACAATAGGGCACATGGTCGCGTTGAAGTGATTGATGTTCGACCCAATCACAAGAAAACTAAAACTACCTTTCGCACTTCAATAGTACATTGTATACCTAGTAGGAAAAGCTAAACATTTTCAGACGAATGTAGAGATTGAATGTCGAGGCGCAAGCCGAGACTGGTAATACGTTAGTCAAGGAATGTGGCTTTTCCCTACGAGGAATACATCCTATTTTTCAGAAAATCGAAAATTATTGGAAGGAGGAAAATGATAAATTTTAATATTTTCATCTGTCGCCAAAACAACTGCCATTAGCTGAAACGTGCGTAACGTTTTGAGGGCGTTTGCCTGGATAAATTATTACAATCAACTTGTTGACATTTTCAAATAGGCTTTATTAATTTTATTAACAAAGAAATTATGTTTTGTAACTATGAAAACAAACCAATATTGAACTTTCAAACTTGACGCTTCAAAAGTGTATTTTTGGCGTTTTCCCATAGTATTTTTCACGTTTTCGAACATTCCAAAAAGCAAAAGTAAAGGGTAAAATGATGAGTGATGATGACTGTTCCATTTGTGGAACCCCCCAGAACTCATGGAGGTAGTAAATACTGCCTCATTGGATTTGTTTGCCAATAAAATCCAGAGAAAATATAACTAAGCATACAATCCTTTCATGAAATATCGTAAGAATAAGAATGCAAGTTCTTTCTCAGAAAATGTTGCAATGGCATTGTTAAAGATCGCCAATCTTTAGGTTAATATTATATCAATTTATTATTGTCATACTGTCATTTCTTATCAATCAGCATTCATTTATTCATGTATATTTATTTCTTACGTTGTACATTTGGAATTCTGATTTGTCACAATAACAACCCTAGTACCTGTTTATTCGATAATCTTATTCATCTGTTCAGGAATGTACATTAGATATAGAACTGTCAAATTGACAATATCTCATTTACATAATTCGGAAGAAAACAAATTGTTTATAATAGGTATTTCCAGCATCTGTCTGATTACTTTGTTTACGATCACGAACATTCGCTAGAAACCCCTACCCTGAAGGGAGAAGATAGGGCTAAATAGTTGAAGATCAGGCGACTTAATTCAATTCACTTACAAACTTACAACTGAAAGAACATCATCTATGTTAACATCAACATTATATCTCAAACTTGTATATATTGTAAATATAGTATTATTTCAATTTACATCGAGTTTGAATCAATTTCACCGTATATATCCGAACATCATCACATAACAAGAAGTATATAAGTTGATAAGCAGATTTACAACCTGCAGTGTATTATCAATTTAAAACAGGCTTACTTTTTGGAGCTTGGTTCCAAGATGAAATCTCCAACTTTGTGGGCGAACAATTCAATGTTTATAAATAACTGGAAGGAAATAACATTTCTCCAACACCCTTTCAGAATGTCTATTGCATGATTAAAAACTAGATTGTAACGTATATCATTCTAACAGACTGCATCGTAATATATTATATACTGTATAAGTTTTAGACCAATTGGAAATGGCTTACCTACTTTCTTGAAGCAATTAATTATCTCGATCCACGCCTTGTCTTTGAATGTAGTGTTCATATGACGACCTTTGTTCCGGGTGCTATGGTTACATATTGATATTCAGGCCCCTCGCGTTTATTACGTTCATCGTTTCAAGCTACAGTTTGTACTGTTTGTTGAACAGTTAGTTTGACAAATCTATTATTATTTATAAATACAAGCTTATTAGATAAAGTATAGTCTTGAAAATTCTTGGCTTTCGGATGGATTCCGCCCAATAGTGTAACATTACTCTATCTTTATAAAACTCTATAAAACTTTATTTAAGGATTTTATATTATTCCTAATACTCAATCTATTTATTTACTGACGTGTCGCCATTTAATTTAGAGAATCATGAGACGTTAGAGTTTGATCCCAATTATTGATTAGCCAGAACAAACGAGAGAAACTTCATTGACACTTACCCTTTTATTTCACAAGACTGGAAGGTAAGTGGAAGGGTAGACGCTAATATTAATGACATAAAGTCCGTACTCAACAACAACAATAAAATTTTATAATTAAAATTACAATTAAATTAATAATGATAAAACAATGACTATGACAATTGATAATGAAAAAATATTATAATTAACATTATTACTAATAAGAATAAAAAATAAGATTAAAACCTAAACTCAAATAAACAACATGATCTAAATTAACAAAAGACAGAAATAAAACTAAGAGTATTACATTGATTCCAACCAGGATGAAACTAGAGGATCAAAACTAAATGAACTGATTTGAATGTATAATTGAACTTGAACAAAAACTAAGTACAATAAACTTTGATTGAAATTCTAAAACAACCCTGATTTAGTGAAATTCCCCCTCTTACCAAAAACACTCTGAAGAAACTATTAAGTTAAATTAACTGAAATTGACTAAGTGTCACGTGATTTCTCAAGAGACTAATTCAAGCTAGAAAATATAAGCGAAGGTTTTAGACATTGCCCCTGGTATTGTTAATGCGTCCTTTTTCTCAAGAACCGTTCTATAATTCGGAAAAGGATCCCTTGAATTATTTAACCAATAAGCAGTAAGATTCCTGTCTTGAGGTCTCTAGCTCAGAATGTTTTCGGTGAGGATTTCTAAACATATCTGTTCTTTTCTAAATATTGCTAACTGATTTCCTTCAGAACTAGAACTTGTGTGATCATCTTGACCATGCCAGCTATGGTATTATATCACCCTCCTTGAAGCGGGTGTGAATTGTCTTAAATTTATTTTAAAAATTCCTTTACTTTTCTCAAGCTATATTTGTTATTGAGACTAAACACAAAACATCTGGCAACCCCTAGAGATTCTTGATTCTTGTTACTTTGCTTTTATAAATTTTTACATAAAATTTTAATTTTCTGTAGATTCTAACCTGTACTAAGTCCTCATTACAATAGCACGACTTGATGCCGGCGTTTCGACAATCATTACAGGTGGCATCTTCAGGGTAGGCTTGAGACTTGGTTGAACTGTGATTCTACTGGTTTCTGTAGCGGTATTTATTGTAGAAAAAATCTTCGCGCTACACAGTACACTGCCTTCATTCTGTTTTGGCTACAGACACCAGTAGAATCAGTTTCAGCTCAAGCCTCAAGCCTGCCCTGAAGATTTCACCTGTAATGGTTGGCGACACGTCGGCATCAAGAATTTTCAAGATAAGCTATCCGCGGAGTTCTACTATTCAAGATAAAGTATAGTCTACTAACACGTTTAGAATGGCATATTCCGCCTGAACATCTAGCTTAATGCCAAAGAAACTTGTTTCATTAGAAAATTAAAAAAAAACGCTTATTTCCCAAGTTATCGGCACTTGTCCGAGCTGCCTGTAGTACGTAATTTTTCATGAAAAATGTAAAAACCCTATCTAAATGTAATTAATGATAAACATTCTTTTTAACTGCATTTTATTCGAGTTAAATTTTACCTAGAAATATGCCAATCACAGTGCAATGCTGGAGATAATATTGATAATATAGTCATTTCCATACTGTCTGCCATCAAAAACAAACCTGTCCACAGTGAAAGTTTAACTTGGAACCATCCAAATCCAAGAGTATTAACAGCTTGTGTTACGGTAAAAATATCTGGAATATAATATTCATTATTTAGGAGAATTTAATGATAAGCTATTTATCAGGAACTACAGAAACCGATGCCATTTCTATTTCTTGAGGAATTGAACTGTCTGAACTTGAGAACCATTTCCATCTATATTTTGGTAACCCTTGGACCGTTTTAGCACTATTTTTAGGAATAAAAATTAATAGAAAAATTGTAGAATAAATAAATAAAATATATTTAAGTTTACGTAGACATTATCTTGATTAACCTAAAAATTGATTCTCAACTAAATTAAAAATTCAAAAACTATGAACACAGACTACATTATCAAATTTTGTTTTCCATCGATTACCCCAAAATACGATAGAGAAGTTCTTCTAAGTTTCGAGTCCACATATTATTCTTGGAGAAAATTATTCTTACTCATCTTATTTTTACAGAATACAAGAGTTCGTTTCTCAGCTATATTTTCACGAGGCTGTGGTGAATTGAGGAGAGACTTCCACAGCACACCTGATTTACCTCAAGAAATTGCAAACCTAACATCTAGCAAAATCCATCGAAGTCAAGAAGATATAGTTATCGGGAATATCAGAGCCCTTCCGCCACCCACGCATCCCCCACCACCACCACCTTCGGTTCAGTTTATGAAACTTGATCTCCGGAATGGGCAAGCGGAATATGAGAATTGTGGGAATAAAAATATTTTGAATGAAGGTATTTACAAAATTCACTATGAGATAATACTTAAGGGTTGGTTAGGACCCAATAGGAATCACATCTTCTATAGTTTTATTCAATTAAAACCAATTTTGAATGGAACATTAATTTTGTGTACGTAATTATTTTCGAGTGTAGTTCATGTTGAACTCAGTTAAATTGCGACTGGCACACCATGATAATACATGCGCTATGTTTAGCTTTTGAGTAATTTTCATTATTGCAGACAGGGAAAACATAAATTTCAATTTTGATGAAAAACTGTTTGTAGTCTTCGAAATAATCAGAATCATATTGTTGAAAAATGCTCAATTACAACTTCAATTCAATTTCACTTGAAAGAATGTTCACACTTAACTATTGGAGAAATGAAAAGCGACATCTCTGAACCCGAGGAACAACCTAAAAGCGACACCTCTGAACACGAAGCACAACCTTCTATAAATTTACTGGGATTATCGTAGAGAGCGAATGTGAAGAATACAACAGATACTATAGAAACGAGGATAACAGAAAAGCTAAGAAAAAACTAGTTTCTAAGCAACTCCACTTGTATTTCATGCTATTCAGTCGAGTATCATTCTCATATTGTTCAATATAATTAAAATAACAAATTTTTTGAAGGAAACAGTAATTATAGTTCATTCTATCGGAAACAGCTATAGTAACATGCAGTACCACCTAAAAGTGAATTAAATTCAACTTTCATTCCATTAAAACAGGGTTATGTATTCAAAATAAGTATACGCCAAAATGACGTGTGCAATTGAAAGAGTCAAATCTCAACACTAAACATGCTAAAGGAAGATGACAACTCTGATTGTACATAATCGAAATCCCCTCAATAGGCATGGCGACGATATTTCGATATTATTCTTGGAGATGTCACAATTGCGGAGTCATTGACCACTCTAGAACATCGTAGAAATGTGAGCGATCTCTCCATTTTCTATATATATTTCCATGGTACTTGTTCATCAGAAATCTCGTATTTTATTCCACCAATAGAGATACAGGTAGGCGGACTAAACGAGCTCTAGTCGCCCCCTTATTGTCAAAATCGAGACCTGTCGGACTTATTCCTACCAGACTTAATTTTTCTATCGAACGGCGAAGTTTAAAATTGCTTGAGAAATATCGACATATACGTGTTAATTAATATGCATATTTGGTACAGCTGTATCGGCGAAACTATTAAAGTATCAGTGAATATATCAGAACCATTTCTGTTGGATAATAACTATATATCTAATTGCACTTTTGTTATATTGTGTGAGACTGGTGATTGGTGAATGACCCAATATAATGCCAAGTAAAATAATGACGAAACCTACTTTCTTCAACAATTACCACCTTTTTATTCTTTAATTTTCAAGACATCTTCTATAACATTAACTACAAGAAATAGTAAATGAAATTAGATATTTAAAAAAGTAAGCGAAACGCCCACTATACAAGTAATTCCATGTAAACCTCTATCATTCAACATTATTAAAGAGCAGCAAATATTTTTTCAACTCTTTGGATTTGGATCTTGTTTAGTGACTTGTGTTGTGTGTGTGAAGTCAGAACTCAGAAGTTGAAAATGAAACAGGTCGAGTTAAACAAGTGCACATTTTAAAGTAAATTTGAAGAAACAAAAATTTTTTTCCTAAGTAATTATTTATATAAGGAATTAAGGAAGTACAAAAATATTTGTGAATCGTCTCTACCTCAGTGGGAACGAATTTTTTCTTAAATTTATGTCAAAACTACAAAAACTTGTAGGGCAATAGATTATCGGGATAGACACCATCTAAACTTTTATTTTTACAGTTAGTTCCAATTTTGGAATTGAACATCCATATTTTAGTTATACAATAATATAAATGAAAATAGCGTATTATTCAAATAGTTATTTTATTTTTAACAATAAAAGTAGGTAATCCACAATATGGTTAATGATATATCATAAGCTCATATATCGATATATAACTTTTTTGTCATCATTACTCCTGCGTTGTGACGTGCCTTGACACTTTTGGCGATTGTTACTTAAGATGGCTCCAACACTCCTTCAAGTCTACCAATTGACTTTATGTTGGTTTCTCGGGCGCCAGATTTTGTTTATGGTTTACTCCTCGTTGAGGGTTTCTGCTAGGGCCCTCAACACAAAGCATATCGCAGTGCTATCTATGGATAGCCTCGTCTCAGGGTAGTCTCAGTGGAATAAATGGCCAGGGGTCAATAGGGCAGACTGAATAGTATTAGAATTGCAGGCTTCAATTGCAATTAATACTTTACTTCTCGGCTACTTAAGTGATGTTGCATAAAGTTATACTTTCCGTTAAACAAACACGGAACTTCCCAATAATAAGTTTATTTATGCAGCAAGCTTTAACATTGATAAATATTTGACTATGTCTACGTAATACTAATTTATCCCGACCCGGGGAAGCACAAGGAAGCGCAGAAACAATAATTTCAAATAAAGCGGTCTAACGAGGCTATTTCCTCATGGCCTTGAAAACATGCGATAATTATTGAAAGCAGCTATTCATGCACTGATTACTATTACTATTGTCAAATTACTTATGGTGCATGGAATACTCGAGCAGAGCAAGTTAAAGCGGGTTGTACTGGCTCCTTCGCAATACCCCCACTACGCCGCGCAATATCAATAATCTTTTTGGTACTTTCCAATTATGGTGAATACTGAGATTTATTTATCATGCACTCTTCCAGGTAAGTACGTGCAGATTCTCGACAACGGCATCACCGGGAATTGTACGACAGTGCCAGGTGCCTATATATTACCCACACATAAATTTGGAAATTATAACTCAACTCTTACTTCCGGGTAGTCGCAGCATGTTAGAACTACAATAACCTCGTCAGCAATACCAGTTTACTTCCAGATAGATTCAGCGTGTACAGTGGATATTACGACGCTCGAACATACATCCCCCTTCAGAATCTACTTCCGGGTAGTCACAGCGTGTAGACCCCGGCGTGGACTATCTACTACACACCCTTCTTTCAGGGTAGACACAGTGTATATTTATGTGTCGTGATTCCCTTCAATTCTAATCATTCACACCCTCTGACACAGTACAATTATTTATAAATTCAATATACGTTATCGGTACGTTATGGAAATCTGAACAGGATAAACTTATCAGACACAATACAACAATTATCATTACTAAAGGATATTTGATATTGCAAGGCCGTACCCGTAGGAAAACAATGGAACTAAATATATTAACTCAATAAACAAAATTACTATTTACCTAATACTTCAATGGTAACTGGCGGAACACTGATCGCTTATTCCCTTACTTCGGAAGACTCAGGCTGACTACTATCTCTAACTAACTCAGGCTGACTAACTAACTCTAACTGACTCAGGCTGTCTAACTGACTGAGTCGTTCTTTTATACTAATCGAGGTGCTGGCCAAGTCACCTCCACCGGATCCTGCAGGCCCCTTTTCTACTCATTTCGCGCGAATGATGCTCCACCAATTCCCAAATTATGTGCTGTGGTTTCGTTATCCTATGTTAACTATTCGGAATTATGAATTCCATTATATCACCCGTTTCGGCTATACTAATATAAACGAAATCTTCTAAAATTCATGAAGAATATACGTGTAGCCCATTAAATAATTATTCATGATTTTAGAGCTTCGTTACAGTGTCTACAATTGAAAATTTCCCTTTAAATGTTAAATATCTCCGTAACTGAATACAACATACTTTATTAAACATAATTAATATGTAATGTGGATTGAAGGGAACAGCCTGTATACTTTAAAT
This sequence comes from Endomychus coccineus, assembly GCA_958510875.1. Taxonomy (NCBI): domain Eukaryota; kingdom Metazoa; phylum Arthropoda; class Insecta; order Coleoptera; family Endomychidae; genus Endomychus; species Endomychus coccineus. Next base: position 143,808,988 of record OY294068.1, read on the forward strand.
TAGTTTGTTCTGGAAATCTAAAGGAACTGAAACATGGAAAAGAAAAAAATAAATTTTCTAAGATTTTAGAATATTTCAGGAATTCTTTCGAATTTATGGTTGTATTATATAACGAAACTTTTTCTAATACACATAAATATGTACCCATTAAGATAAGGAAGATACCAATGAGGATTTTCCGATATGAAACAAGCTGTACGTTGTAACATAGAACATCCATATATCTTTTCACATCAGTATTTGTTGTTTCGTCACTTCAATATTCAATTCTATTTGAAATAAGATATGGGAATTGGAATCTTATTGCAAAATTAGTCTCACGAAATTTTATCAAATATCCCATAATACCATCTAAAATGTATTGTTTGTTAACAGGAATAATATCTTCATTCAGACCATCATCTAATGCAAAACTATATGCTTCACCAGAAGACATGAAACAAGTAGGCTACAGATCCAAAAGTTTACCGTCTCATTCTTCTAGGACCCAAGTTAGAAAATCGCACAGTATGCGATCGAATTCGAGTTTCAAGCCTCCAAATACATCTACACCTCCTAAACCCAACAGCAATAGTAATCCCTACGCTCAACCCATTAGAGCATCTAGATCTCATTCTACTGCAAGTAAGTATAGTTAGTTCGATATCATTATTAGTTATTCGATTGATTGGGTCCTTTATTCTGTTGATGTATTCAAATAAAAACCATTGCAACGTTCAAACAATCGTGATTCAATTAACAGTTATGCACGTCTCAAGACCCCAGGAAACTAACTCAGGTATTTACAGAATGTGTGAATAGTGCGAGACATCAGAGTTCGCCAGTATGGCAAGGTACAGGTAACATCGCGTATCAAGATATATTGAGCGATTGTATTGAAATATGGTTTCAGCAGAGTTGTTTAAAAAAATGTATCTCTATGACTACATTGAAACAATGTCTATTAAACTATCGTATGTGAACGTAGTTCACATTACTGCAAATTCATTCTCAATTTCAATTAGTGATATATGGAACAAGTTAAATTCCCTTAAAAGTGAAACCAGTCCAGGTCCTGATGGCGTTCCACCTATTCTTCTCAAAACTTGTTCATTTGTACTCTCCAGACCATTACATAAAATTTTCAATAGATCCCTCGTCGAAGGTAAATTTGCTGATATTTGGAAAACTAGTTTTGTTACAACCATATTCAAATCTGGTGACCGTGAGAATATAAAAAACTACCGCCCAATCTCCATTCTGTCATCGATTCCAAAAGTATTTGAAAGTTTAGTAACTGATCAACTCACTGCTAGTTTAAGACATCATATTATGGCTGAACAACATGGCTTCGTAAGTGGTCGCTCAGTTGAAACTAACTTGTTAGTATACACGAATTACATTGTTGATGCTTTGGAGGATGGGTATCAGGTAGATACTATTTATACTGATTTTTCCAAAGCATTCGATAGGGTAAGTCATTCTATACTTCTTTCTAAGCTTTTATCACTTGGCTTAGACGGCCCAATACTTTCTTGGATTAAGAGCTATCTTTCCAATCGTTCGCAAATAGTTCGAATAAAAAATAACTACTCCAAGGTAATAAATGTCCACTCTGGAGTTCCTCAGGGCTCACATCTTGGTCCATTACTTTTTTTACTTTTTATTAATGATATCAAGGATGTTTTCCCTTGTGATATCAAGTTCTTACTATTTGCGGACGACTTGAAAATATTTTTCAAAGTAAAATCTGTAGATCAATGTTTATTGATACAAAAAGCTTTAGATAACATGTCGAACTGGTGCACTATTAACAAAATGGAATTTAATATTTCAAAATGCAATATTATGAGATTTCATCGTCTGAGAAGTCCCATTACTTACAATTATCGAATTAATGGTACATCGTTGGACAGTAAATTAAATGTTAGAGATTTGGGCGTGATTTTTGATACATCTGTAAGTTTTGTCCCTCATATTAACCATATTATTGGTAAATCTCTTCAGATGTTGGGATTTATAAAAAAATTGACTGTTGATTTCAGAAATATTAATGCTTTGAAAACTTTATATTTTTCTCTTGTCAGGTCACATCTTGATTTCTGCTCGACCGTCTGGTGTCCTTACTATAACGTTCATTCCTACAATATTGAAAAGGTCCAGCATAAATTTTTGAGATATTTGGCTTTCAAAAGTGGAATACGTTATGCCAAGTGGAACTGTGATTATAACTTTCTTGAAACTATTTTTAACATTGTTCCACTTACTGTGAGAAGATTACACTTCGATCTTAAACTACTTTTTAAGTCTATTAATAATATAATTTCTTGCGAAGTTATCTCACTTTACTTTAGAGCTAACTTTCACAATCCCAAACGTCTTACACGTCAAACTGTGAATTCAACTCAAATTGTTTATGTTCCCTCCTGTACAACAAATTATTCTTTTTACTCTCCACTTAAACGCATAATGAGAAATGCCAATCAGTATACCAAACTTGAGGATTTAACTTCCCTTTCTAGTACTTCCTTTAATCTTAAACTTCCTCGTTCTATTTAATTTTTAGTTATATTGTATATGTTTGTGCACAACAAGTATAGTATTGTTATTTTTGATAATTTTATTTTAAAATAATTATATGTATTTGTTTTTTTTTTCTTTATTCTCAACTGTGAAAATGAAATGTATTTTTCGTTTGAAAATGAAATTAAAAAAAAAAATAAACTTGAATCATAAACAGTTGAATTTTGCACAGAACATCATATTGTATAGCGATCCTGATACGATATGATTCATACTGCATTTGTTGCCTACAAACTTGTCTAGCAACTGATACATTGTGAACCATTATGTTCAGGGGCGGTCCTTTGTGTCTAGTGGGCTTTAGAGAAAGCTGTAGAGAATAGTTCAAAATAACATTATATTGGTAACCATTCATATACAGTATCGGAAACAATTCTTCTGAGGTATAGACATAAATCTCCACGTGCAACAAGGAACGCAATGATATGATAATACCACATGAACAAGAGAGACGCACTGCTGTGCGCCCCTCCTCTTACCCCACCCGAGGCGTACACAGCGACTCGCACATTCTCCCGACTGGTGCTGGTATGATACTGACGTCCTACGTCCTGAGCTGACCGCCCTGTAATTGTAATGCTCTCTCAACATATAGCAAGCTATTCTTTACGCTCTCATGAAACCACCGTACCCAAAATAAATATTTTCCGAACCTGTATACATATGAATCAATAATGTTTATTCCTGAAAATAAAAACATATTCAAAGAATGTCAAAGAGATCATACATATTACACTAGACAACAAAATTTCTCAATAATACAAATATATAACATCGTACCTAATCTCAGACTCTCAGATCCCAACGGCTGCTCATCTTATTGGTTATTGGTTGTGATGGTAGCGAGATTAATATAAAGTTCAGTGCACTTAGCCAAAAACCCTTCTACACTATCTCCTGTCACGTTTTTCAGGCGGTATTTGGATACCTCGTTGCTCGACAGAATCCTAAGATCTGTTTCACGCTTAGATCCTTTATGTCATCGGTGATCAGGATCCCCTGGGCGGAACCAGGTAAATGTTGCTCGGATGAGCTCAGAACTTTCAAAAAGAAAGTGGGTTGACGACTTCACTTTGGTATCCCTGATAAGCCTCGAGGATACAGTTAGGCTTTTCAGTGCCTTAAGTACCGCTTGACTGGCCGAACAGATCCAGATGTTTTCATTTATTTTACGGTCCGAGTTAGAGTAGCTTCTCCGCACATCTGTAGATGGCAAGCATCTGGGCTTGGAAGGCAGTGTTGAGATCGCACATCAATATATCTAGGACCACAAAAGCCTGCTCCGACTCTTGTGTTTGTTCTAGACCCATCCGTATACCAAATTTTGGCGTGCGGCCATTTTCCATTCCTTCCTCGACGGGAGGACGACCCTGAAATACTGCTCCGCGAACCACAGGGCTTTGATTCTATCCTGTAGTTCTAGTCGCAACCTCTCAGGCTGCCCCCTAAATAGACGGGCCTGGTCTGTACTCCATCTCTTCAGGGAACCATTGCAGCTAAGCCTGTAGACCGCCACCATTGCGAAATTCCTCATCGCCATTAATAGAGGTAACATGCCCTGCAAGGCCCTCAATGCTGCAGTCGGTGTGCTCTTCCTCCTGGATGTAACGTCTCTGAGAAAGAGTCCTTGTTTTCTGTCCAGAAGGGGGTGTAACCAGTTCGACTCTTTTCTACCATACGAGGACTGCATGACCGAGTCTTGGGGTAATAATAGCCGGGTAGATCCACATCAGCATTCCAATTGCTCTAGTCTTCAGCTGCTTCTGGCAGAGTAGTTTTTTGTCCAGTGTGATATTTAACCGTCTCGGAAAAGTCAACTGACTTGCCCCTGATTACCATCTTCTTCAGAGGCTCGATTTTGTACCTTCTCGAGAAGATGATCATGGTAGTTTTTTCCGGCTGAATGAAGAGTTTGTTCTCTCTATACCAGACTTCTGTAATTATCAAGGCTTGTTGAACAGGCTCCTGCAAGGTACCCTTGTAGGCCCCTCTGGAGAGTACGGCGATGTCATCCGGATAACCTACCACCTTAATACCAGCACGGTTCAACCTTACTAGTAGCTCATCCACGACCAAACTCCATAAAAGGGGGAGAGTACCGTTCCCTGTGGATACCGTTCTGATACAGACCCTTTCAGAGTACAACCTTGCCACGTTTCCATAATCCACCCTATTAGCTCTCGCAGGATACCACGTCTCTCCGCCCCTTGTTTTATAGAGCTCCTAGAGGTCTTGTTAAAAGCCTCCTCTATGTCCAAGAAGGCACCAATGCAGACTCCCTTCCTTTTCAGCTGTTGCTGCGGTAGAGTTCTCGGGACGGGAACTCTAACGTAAAACTAATATTTGGGAATCTGTTGATCTATAAAGTCCACAGCCAAGTGAAGGCCCATCTCAGAATCAAAGCTAAAATTATTCCTCTTAAAGAAGGCTTATTATATAGAAGATGAATATCTCAATGATCCGTAAACATTACTATTAGAAATTTGAAACATTTTAAATATATGTATAACTTTAAACCTGCTATTTTAAATAATTTTAACGTTAAATAACTTTATAATTAATAATTTATAACAATTTTAAAATTTTATTAACCTCCAAGATTGTATTAACAAATTATTTCAGTGCTATTTCAATAACTTTTAACACTCAATAACTTCTAACAAATACTAATTCTTGATCATTCTTAGCATCTCATTAACCTCTAAGATTATCAACATATTGCATAACCTGGTGTTACATTTCAAGTTGCTATGTATACATTGAATCGATTTAAGACTTTTACCAGTAAATTCATGTTAATTTAAAACTGCTTTCACCCAAATTTCAACAAAATCGTTCAACAACAACAACAAAAACAAATATCGAAGTGTACTTAAATTTACACCTTGCTTCAACAGTTTATATAAAACGTCATTTTGGTCTAATTGCGACTCTCACTCAGTAGACTTGGGTTCGATCCCCAGAAGCGGAAAATTTTTTGTCTACATTTTCTTAAAATTATCATCAATTTGTATCTTATAGAATGTGAAATAATTATATAAAAATCAGTAACCAAATCAAATTTGCAAATACTTACTTTGCCCGCACAATATTCACTATTCTCCAAGCGGTAACACATTTCTAGTTAAATTTGTAGAATTAGATTTTCAGTTTGCTACCAGTTTGTCGTTTAAACCCTCAGTGGGCTGAATCCAATTAGGTAAAATTCCACTAACATCATTATTAAAGTTATATATTAGGTTAGTTCCTTTGTGGTGAATTAGTAATTTGTTTGAAGAAGCTACGGTGTTAGCGAAACAGTTATTATTTACTAAATTAGTGAAAATCAACCTTTTAATTGTTATTCTCAAGGCACACTTTGTTTTGTTTCAAAGTCAATGCCTACTCTCCAATGAAAAATGAAATAGAATTACTTCTATAACAAACAACTCAGTCACAAGTGTGACATATCATCTTGGGAAGTCAAAAGCTGCTCAAAATTAAATTTAAAAATAAAAAATATTTTCTTGAAGATCATAAGAAAGTGCCTCGAAAACGTTTTGCAAAATGATCACTGATAAAATCGGAAAAAAAATTGATCTGCGTTGTTTTAATTTCGTTTCAACAAATTATTCAGCATGAAAAGGCGCAACTTTGCCTCGATTTAACCAACTGTCGATCTCTTATAGGTAGTTAACGAGATAGTCAGTGATTATGCATCGAATTTGTAACATCTGTATATGTATTGTTAAGCAAATTGTAAACATTACCCTGTCCGAATTTTTGATTGAGAGGAAATGAAGATTCCAAGTCGAAGTTTTATTCCAACAATTCCAACTAGGCTACCTAACCCTATCTTAATTGCATGCTCTTGTAGTCATAAGTTGAATTGCCCTTCGAATGGATAACTGTAGTACATTTTCATCAAAAGATTCCGAAAAATATTCATAATTAATATTTAACTATACTTCTAGGTACACGAGAGAGGCGTCGGAAAATTTGTACAAGCAAATCTGCTTCGAATATAATAATTATGTCACACATGAATACCCCACCTATTCCTGAACCGGATTACAGTTGCAGCGGATCAGAAGCGGAAACTGATGAGGAGCGAAAAGATCCCAACAGTCTTATATCAAGGCTGAGTGCTGTACAACTGCAACCAATCGAAAATAGTGGCAATAGTAATACAAGGTAAGCTTAATAGTTTCCCATAATTCAAACACCCTAATAGATTCATTAAATTACTCGTTTTTCTGGATGCTGGATGAATCCGAATATTACGTAGATATCATCTCTAATATGAAATAGCTTTAGTGATCTGTATTTAATGAAAATGAAAAATTCATTTCCCTCATTGCCAAATTTCAATTCGGTTTGCTTTGTAGTTTCGGAGATTTCGTGATGAGTGAGTCAGTCAGTGAGTGTTTGGTATTTGCCTTTTATATAATAGAATAGTTGTCCGTGAGCTACACCCGCAGAAGCAGCTAATACCCGTGGAAAGTGTCGGCTGCGCCCAGTTTCAATACTTGATTAAACTATTTGTAATGAGTAGAAATAGGAAAACGCGTAAAATTATACTCTATGTCATGTGAAAGTTTATTTGAATTTACAGGCATATCTATGATATGGAATGGTCTGTCACGGACATATGACATAGCATAGACACCCTGAATTGTGAAAATGATCCATTAATCTATGGATCTGTCTGTCATGTAAATTCTGTCAAAAACGTCAAAATATATCGAATCCCGTTTACCCCGTTTGGCATTGAGTTTCGGAAATTCCGTTCCTAGCGGGTGCCTACGTCGTATAAGGAACATATCTGCCAAGTTTGAAGTCGGTAAATAGACGTCATTCAAGTCAAAAAGGATCTAGCTCAAATTACGAAGAAATATGGAAACAATTGCTAAAAGTTCCCATCCATCGTAGCGAAACGTATTGATATTTGAATCTATATGTTATACCACTATTATGATACCTAAGCAACCAAATATGTAAATGATTATATCCAATTTTACTAGATGGAACACATAAATACATGAGATTCTATTAATCTGTTCTAATGTAGAAATTGTGCATCATACTTGCAATCAATTTGCTAGTCTATACCTTTACTGTAACAGGATACTTGACTTCAATGATAAGGTCTTTCTATTCCAAATCGATCAGTAACATAACAAACTTATAGTTCCAGACAGCTGTTCCGCTATTCTCATAGCTCAGTGAATGAGAATGTTTTCAATGTTACTGAACGATCAATGTTGAAGGTAGTCATAACCGGTCAACATCATGGTAAAACACCAACACCAAAATTACACATTCTCATTCAATGTCTCATTCGGTTCTGTTTTGAACCCCATCAAAAGTAAGCAACCTTGAAATTTTTGTAAAGAAGGAAAAAAGTGAATTTCGCGTCTTGATTAAACATTATTTCTTGCGTGGAAAAAACGTTATGCAAACCAAAGCATCGCTTGTTAAACTTTATGGGGATTCCTCACCATCGATTGGAGCGATTTACAAGTAGTTTACTGATTTTCGTTGTGGTAGTATAACCACAAAGGACGCCGAACGTTCTGGTCGTTCAATTGAAATTACAACTGGCAATAGTAGCCCCCACGGAACCAACGCATTACCCAAATAATGGCCGCAACGAGGACATCTTGGATATAGCAATAATGAAAGACATTATACAGCCTTATCAGATTATAACAAAGGAGGAATTGGACTCAGATCATAACCCAGTGTACCTTACGGTAGGAGATGAAGCCGAAGAAAAGGCCTCCTACAACACTAAATTTACAGATTACGAGAGAATGAAACAGCTCATAAACCTAAACGCCCCAAGCCTGCAAATAGGAAATACGTATGCGCTAGAAAACGTAATAAGTCATTTCGACAGAACCATAAAAACGGCCTTCAACGAATCAACAACTATCACAAGGAAAGAAATAAAATCGGCACACATCCCTCATAGCATAAAAGATCTCATCAAACAGAAAAACAGGGCAAGAAAGGTATTTCATCGGACGACATCACCTCAAGATAAAGCGGTTCTAAATAGTGGCAAGAAAGGTATTTCATCGGACGACATCACCTCAAGATAAAGCGGTTCTAAATAGTATCAACACGGAAATTCAGTATGCCCTATCAGAATACAGGAACGAAAAATTCGATGCAAAAATGTAAAAATACAACGAGGAAAATTTAACGCCCTGGGTTTTCGCGAAGAAGCTAAGGAGAACAAGCTCAGCGATACCCGCACTCAAATTAGAAAATGGCAACGCAGCAGTGACAGATCTCGAGAAAGCAGAAGCATTTGCTGCGGCGCTAGAAGTCCAATTCACTCCAAACCCGAATAAACTACCGCGACACAATGAGAGAATAGAAAAAGAGGTGAAGGTTATGCTGAGGATAGAGGAGGAGTATAGATTCACAGAAGTATCAAAGGAGGAAATCAAAGAGATTATAAAGAGCACAAAGATCCGGAAAGCCCCCGGCAGCGATAAGATTACAAATGAGATATTGAAAAATATACCGGAAAATGCTATAGAGTACTTAGTAAAGATTGCGAATGGCGTCCTCAAACACAGGCTCTATCCAAATAACTGGAAAACAGCGGAAACAGTTATGATCCCCAAACCGAATAAACCAAAGAATGATACATCAAGTTATAGACCGATAAGTTTGCTATCAAACGTGAGTAAAATAGTCGAGAGAACTATACTCACCAGGTTGAACCAGCTAATAGAAAACCAAAATATAATCCCGGATGAACAACATGGGTTCCGCAAAGAGCATAGCACAACGCACCAACTAGCTAGAATAGCTGGAAAGATTATAGAAGGGCACAACAAGAAAATTCCCACCGGTGCAGTGTTCCTAGACATAGACAAAGCCTTTGACAAGGTATGGCACGCTGGACTGATACACAAGATGTACAGATATAACCTACCAATAGTCTACCTGAAGCTTATAGATTCGTACCTCACGGGGCGCAGATTCAAAACGAGGGTGAACGATATCATGTCGGAAGAAAGACAAGCAAAGGCGTACCACAAGGGTCGATCCTCGGACCGGTACTCTATAACTTGTATACCGCAGATATACCTAAAAGAGCAGGAGTAGATTTGGCTCAATATGCAGACGACATAGGAGCCTTATGCCAACACTTCCAAAAAAAATGCGTACAAGCAAGGCTTCAAAGATACATGACCGACCTCGAAGAGTGGTTCAACAAATGGCGAATAGAAGTGAACGCCACAAAAAGCCAAGTGATAATGTTGTCAACGAGAGACATTAAACACAAACCGACCAAAGATATTGACATAAACAAGAAAAAGATACCTTGGGTGAAAGAAGTGAAATACTTGGGAGTAACGCTAGACAGGAAGCTAACTTTCATTCCCCACCTAATGAACATATCCGCTACTCAATAGGAAAAGCAAACTAAGTACCAAAAGTAAATTGAGGATCTATACTTCTGTGATAAGACCGACAATAACATACACCGCCGAAATATGGTTACAAGCATCACCCGCGCAACTAAAGGATTTGCAAATAATACAGAATAAGGTGATCAGATCCTGTCTAGATGCACCATATTACGTGACAAACGACCTGCTCCATAGGGATACAGGAATACCAAAAATTGAGGAAGTAATTCGGAAACAGGCGACAAACACATACCAAAAGATGGAAACGCACACAAACCTCACAATCAGAGGCGCAGCGGCATATGACCCGCTGTTGGAGCCAAAGTACAAGAAGCCAAGAATGGCCCTTGTACTTAACGCCCAAAATGGGCAATAAAGAAGAGATAAATACACACAAATAACAAGCAAAAGAGCTTTTAACAAAACCGCAGCGGAAAACGAGCACGGCTCGAATTCGCTTAAGCTCGCGGCGCACAGGTCCGCAGTCGCAATGACAGAATTGCATGAGTTGCGCTACGAATTGGTTCATCATCCACCATATTCTTCAGATTTGGCCCTCTGCGATTTTTATCTATTTCAAAACTTAAAGAAATGGCTCGGCGGGAAGAGATTTGGCTCCAAGAATGAGGTCATTGCTGAAACAAGCACCTGTTTTGAAGGATTGCCGAAATCGTATTATTTGGATCGGATCGAAAAATTAGAAAAACGTTGAACGAAGTGTATCCTATAAGGAGATTATATTGAGAAATAAAATAAGTTTTGACCACGATCGTACATACAGGTCTGGAAACTCGGGGCTGTATCCTATGTGGGATCGCTAAGCGTCCACTGTCGCGTAGTACCAAAAGACGTCACGAAAGACGCAGTAGTTACGAGTATTCTCTGACAACTGTCACTTGACTTGTAAACACAAGGAATACCTGCGTTTTCAGAAACAAATTACGAAACCGTGCATTGTGCCGAAATGTAAACCGGGGTACAAAAGTGTAAAGCAAGAAACTTCTGTTTTTAATGTGCCGAAAGATGCGGAAATGCGAAAAAGTGGATGCTTGCGATTCCGGATAGAAATCGTTTTAACGAGGTCTTTTATGTGTGCGAGCATGTATAACGAAAAAGGGGAAGTTATTTTTAAGGTGAGTAATACATTTTGACAAGAGTAACAGTTCTATTCCTCTCTCAAATAAGAATACTTAGTAAGACTGCTTGCGATTCCGGAAAGAAATCGTTTTACCACGTCGATCCAAGCGCTAGCTAGTGGCCGAGCGAGGGACTACGAGTTTGGCGACGCGTAAGAGTCCCATGTCAAACATACGAGTCCCCAGACCTGTATGTACAGGATGTCCCATTTTGGGTACTTTTGCGGGGTATCTCCTTTATTTTTAAAGATAGAGAGTTGCGGTTTTCGCGACACTGTGCTACTTTTTCGTAAAACTCAAGATGCCGTCAACAGAATTTTCATAGCCCTTTTAGTTTTTAAGATACAGGGCATTTCTGAAAATGTTGCATTTTGTGACCCCCCTCGTATCTCCGTTATCCTTCAACTTATCGAAAAGGTAAAATAACATTCTAATAGTTTTTTTTCCGTAGAATGCAGTGGTGTAGATAACTTTTGTTACATATTCACTGTTTTTGAGTTATATAGCAAACTTATGTCTTTTTAAATGGAACACCCTGTATATTTATAGACTATAAAATTTGTCTTTTTTTTACCTTTTCAAAAATATATGATAGTATAAACTTTTTTTCAGAAACACGCAAATAATTGACAATTTTTAGAAATTAAATACATATTTTAATTGTAGGCCATTGATATTGTTTATGACAAGAAACAGAAATAAACATCAAATCTCTATCGCATTTAAGCTGTTTATTTTAGTTCTTTTGGTATCATTATTCAATAGATATTTATCAATTTTTTCGAATAATGGCAGTTTACGAAAATTATGAGAAATATGATATGATGGTATGTTTTATACAGAGTAATGAAAATTCTGAAGAAGCTTCGGAATTATATTTCCAAAGGTGAGTAAGCTATTATGGCTATGAAAATCTCTATTATCATTTTAATTTTTGCTTGTTAGATATCCAGAAAGAAGGCAACCGTTTTTTGGGATATTTGCCCGTTCAAAAGCAAATTTAGTTGAGCACGGATCATTTGTTCACCCGCGCCCTAAAACATACAACAAAGAGAACAGGGAAAGAAAAGAGATAGATACTTTAGGATATATAGAAGCAACACCTTCGTCCTCATGTAGAAAAATTGAAAAGGAAATTGGTGTGCCAAAAACTAACGCTCAGAGGATCTTGAAGAAATATAAGTATCATCCATACAAATTTAATATACTACAACATTTGCATCCTGGCGATGCCGAGCGCCGGGCACTGTTTTGCCAGTGGTATTTGCAACAAATCGATGCTAACGATTTATTTGGCAGACTTGTTTTTTGGTCAGACGAATGCTTTATTTCAAGTGCTGGCATTTTCAATCGTCACAATACCAGAAACTGGCGTAGTGAAAATCTGCATTTAATGTTTGAAAGGGCACAACAAGGACGCTTTGGAGTTGGGGTTTCATGTTTTATTTTGGGTAGACATATAGTTTATAGGATTTTTGAAGGAGGTCTTACAGCACGTAGATACCTAGAAATTCTTGAGGAAGTTATTCCAGAACTGCTCGAAAACATTCCATTAGCACAGTATAATGCTGTTTACCTACAGCAAGATGGTGCCCCAAGTCATAACTCTAGGCTTTTAAGGGCCTTTCTAAATAATAACTTTCCTCAAAGATGGATAGGTACCAACGGACCTGTTAGATGGCCTCCACGATCACCAGATCTCTCAATTTTAGATTTTTTTTTATGGGGTTATATACAAAATGAAGTATATAAAACTCGATATGACGGCATTGCAAAACTTCGAGAGGCAATTCATTTAGCTTTTCGAAATCTGCGAATGAGAACAATGGTTCTTTTGAACGCTATTCAAAGAATCTCAAAGATGTGCCAATTTTGCATTAGAGAAAATGGTGGTCAATTTGAACATCACATTTAATTTTTTTTAATAATGTTATTTTTTTGTGTTTTTGTTATATTGTCACTTTACGCCACAAAACTGTTGTTACAAACTTACTGTTAGAAAAAAGATCTATGGGAATTTTTTTAAATAGATACCTATATACAAGGTATCCAATTATTTGTTAGTAATATGTAAGTTGCACTTGTTTATTATTGTTATCCATAGCCTACTATTAAAATATGTATTTAATTTCTGAAAATTGTCAATTATTTGCGTGTTTCTGAAAAAAAGTTTATACTATCATATATTTTTGAAAAGGTAAAAAAAAGACAAATTTTATAGTCTATAAATATACAGGGTGTTCCATTTAAAAAAACATAAGTTTACTTTATAACTCAAAAACAGTAAATATGTAACAAAAGTTATCTACACCACTGCATTCTACGGAAAAAAATCTATTAGAATGTTATTTTACCTTTTCGATAAGTTGAAGGATAACGGAGATACGAGGGGGGTCACAAAATGCAACATTCTCAGAAATGCCCTGTATCTTAAAAACTAAAAGGGCTATGAAAATTCTGTTGACGGCATCTTGAGTTTTACGAAAAAGTAGCAGTGTCGCGAAAACCGCAACTCTCTATCTTTAAAAATAAAGGAGATACCCCGCAAAAGTACCCAAAATGGGACACCCTGTACGACCGTGGTTTTGACTAACCAAATCATTTCTTGATTCATTTTTCAGGGACTTTCCATCATGCCCGTATAACATATGCATAGAATTACAAAGATGGTACGACGATACCCAGTAGGTTGAAGCAGCGGTCAACTCTGTCTTTGTTCATATCACTTTTGATTTGAGTTGTAAATAACAATATTTATAATATAATTGGTATCACCAAAGTGTGACTTCATATTGATTGTTGGAGTTGATATGGTTTTTTCTCACAATCCATTAAAAAAAAATTTTTTGTGAAATAATATTGTAATCAGCAACAATGTTCCACATGATCTGGTACAAAATTTATATATAATAAATCGATTTCATATAAACCTGAGGATGAGTTGCAATTATATACCTCCAAACTGGTAGTACAAAATTTTCAATGGATTGTGAGAAAAACTTAATATTAACTATTCACACTATGTTTTGAAAAAATTAATAGAATCTGAGTGAATTAACTCCAATTAAATCATGTAACAGTTAACTAAAAATTGCTTATCGAAACCATCTAACTCATTTTTATTTTTTCTAGTGGTAGCAGTTCTGGAAGCAGCTCTATCCCTCATAGTTTCAGCGTGGATGAAATTCAGAAGGGGAGGCTATTGCTCAAAACTTCTAAATCGTATCCTGATGATTTCCTGAAGAAGGCGAAAGAATCTGAAGTTGTAGAAGATGGCGATAATAGTTCGTCTGGGGTTAGTTCAGATCAAGAGATTCCAGGAGGCGCCAATTCGGAAAACCATGACCATCAAAATATGACTCTTCCTAATATGAAATCTCATAAACAACAAATCAGAGGTAAACTTCCATTGTTTGCTTTATAACATACGTTGAAATGATACTTTTCAAGTGAGCCTTCATAAATTCAATTTCCAAACATACAGTAAGAGGATGTGAAACAATACAGTTTATCATAAATAAAAGTAGGTATTATAGATTATATTTGAAAAACGGAAAACAGATGCCAAAAGTACTACTTGGAAGAGGATTACCTCCCCAAAATCAATACAGTTCCTATTTTCACCACTTTAGAGCGATTTGCAAATTTTCTAATTCATACGACCATAAGAAGGGCGCAATCGTCTCAACGGTGGTTACGCACAGGTATCACTTCAAAAATAGTCAATATGTATTCAGAGAAGCTCAAGAGGTATATTTCCGCGAAAATCCAAAAATAATAAGTCCCTTATATTATGAATAATTCGGGAATTTCTACATTTAAACGTCTAATGTACAGAGGTAGTTTTTATTTGTTTTCTATTACCGGGACATCAAAAAGTATCTTGGTCAAGGGTGGTTGTGGAATCTAAAACGTGTGTCTTTACTTGTGTCAAATTAATTAATTTGAAGTCTCTAGCGCTTCAGACTCCGGGATTTTCACTTGGCCTATCGAAATTAGAAGGTTCGAATTATCTAAAAACATAATTGCATGAACGCCAGACGTCCTATGTAATTAGCTACGAACGAAATCATTTTGACGTTTCCCTCGAGAAGCTCGCTACGCGTCAGTTGAGACCTGAGAGTACCTGCTTCTATTTTAATTAAATTTTCCTATTTAAACGGAATTTTTGGAAAAAAGAAGGGTCGTCGGGTGCGTATCGCGACTAAATCTAACTACATGGAGCGAAAACGGTACGCAAAAAGCCCTCGTAAAGAAGTTCTATGTTCCTAACTTTTGCACTTTTCCAACTCGCGAGCTACGGGCTTCTCACGTGAACGTCATTCCATTTATCGAAAATTAACTATTTTAAAACCGTTTTCGACCCGGTTTGTGGCTATCCCGACCTTTCAAAGTTAACATTTCGACAATTTTTATTACTATATTAATTTGTATTCATTATTGTTTTACAACTGAAATAAATAGGTATGAAATTTGTAGGTTATTGATGATATGTCAGTGTGACAGTGACATAATTATTTCAAACGTAAACTAAGACATACGTTTTAGATTCCACAACCACCCTTGACCAAGATACTTTTTGATATCCCGGTATTACCAGGAATAAAATCTCTTTTGACAAACAAAGGTTCCTAGGTTAACTCACATAGTTTCGATTTTCTGTGGTTGTTGTTACATTTGAATTTAATTATATATAAATTTTCGAGAAATAGGTTACACTAATACATATGTTTACTATTTTCTTCTAGACGTACGTTTTGGTCTCACGACTATCATCAGGAGACGTGTCAGAAATAATTACTAGAACGGAAGGATTTCTTGAAACTAACTGTACCAAGCACAAAGCGTCCTTATCGCATTAATTTCAATAAAAAATGCCTACGTCGCAGAAACGAACAGAAACACGAGTAATCGAAATTGTAACACATTAAAGTTCTAAGTATATGAATGTTTTCAAAAAAACGTGACAAAACCAATTTTTCTGTACTGATTGAAGTCATCTCATATAATGTGAGAATAAGACTGACAACACAAACTCTAATACGCTCAAGAATCCAAGGCGTACGCAGGAATTTGCAAGGGTTCAATTAATTAAATTTGACTCAATGATTGAATGTCGCACGTCCATTCTATGATTTACAGACTTAGAGTCACGTTTTATGTGAATCATCTACAGGATAAATTTTTCATAATAATTGGTTTCTTTAGCTGAAATATTTATATTTTTCTAATCGAATTAATGGTAATAATCAAAATAATGTTTAGCAAGGACGGTGGAATTTTCCAAATTTTTGCTCTTAGTACTGTACTTATGACCATACATGCTTTTTTGTAAATATTATTTGTAGCAATCTAAACAATTTAATTTATATACTGTGTGGGTTTGGATTTGAAAAATATTTACCAACACATACAGTTAGTATGTTAGTAAGTTTATGAGCAACATTTATATCGTACTTTTTTAATATTTATTAACTTTCTCTGAGGTCTCTGAAATATATGGTTCAGACTGTGGATACACTAACTATAAATATGAAATAATCACCCTTATCCACTAAAATTACTGTCAAAGTACTGAGGACATTACGACTACCAAGTAGCCATCATCAGAGAAAACTAAATAGGAAATCAAAATGTGCCTTTTTAAATACCATTTGTGGATTATACTGCAAACAATGTAGCTGGAGATAAAACGGAATTCAATAACTTACTTTTTCGTTTATCCATTTTCATCCCTTCTATATTACCTAGAAATTTGTCCGTGTGTTTTAAAATAATTGATAAACTTTCTTGAGAAATGATGTGAGCTGTATTTAAAATATGTTCGGTTCACGCTGATTTTAGTGATTGACTATAAAGAAAAATAATGGTGAAAAATCAGCGTTAGCTCAACAAATTTCAAATACACACCATTTTTCAAGAATGTTTATCAGTTTCAAAACACAGTACGAGCAAATATTTAAGTAATTTAGAAGGGATGGACAGGTATAAACGATATTAAATTCAGATTCATCTCCTGCTGAGGTTAACCCCTTGTTTCCATTATATTACCCCCAAATAGTATTTAATTAAACAGGCACGTTTTGATCTATAATTTACTTTGTCTGATGATGGCTATTTGGTAGCCGAAAGTTCCTCAGTACTTTAACAGTATTTTTAGTGGATAATAGTAATTTTTTTCTTATATATAGTTGATGGGAATTAGTTTTCAAACGTCTTCTGATTATGGTCGTGATACCGAAACGCGTTCATAAAGACGAAATTATAATAGACATAATTATGTGTTAACGTGACCTATTTCCTAAGAATGTACATATAATTCATACCTGGGTCAAGAATCATTATTATAAATATACAATTCATTTTTGTTTAATAGCTTCCGAGTGTATTATAGTATGAAATATACCGGGATATCAAAAATTATCTTGGTCAAGGGTGGTTGTGAAATCTAAAGCGTGTGTCTTACTTTACGTTTCAAATAATTATGCCACTGTCACACTGACATCATCAATAACCTACAAATTTCATACCTATTTATTTCAGTTGTAAAACAATAATGAACGACAAATATGAAATAACGGTTTTAGTAACAAGAAAAACTAAATTACAGTAATTATTGGAAATGTCCTCCGTTTTGTTCGATGCACAAGTTGACGCGCATCCTCATGCTGTGAAATCCGTTTAGCAGCATTTCTGGCGTTATGGTTGCACATTGCAGAACTATTCTTTGTTGAAGTTCTTGCAAATTATTTACCGGAGTTGCGAAAATCTTGTTTTTTAAGTAAGGAAATATAAAATAGTCAATTGTCAAACAAGGTGACCTCGGAGGAAACTCAACTTCTGTATGCAAACTTATCAGCCGGCTATAAAAAACCTCGCGGAGAAAAGCAATATTTTCTCGTGTAGTATGTGCTGTTGCACCGTCATGCTGGAAATAACCGTACCGAAGTTCATCATCGTTTAACTGTTCCACAAATTGAGCCAAAAAGTTGTGTCTGTACCTTTCTGCGTTGACGGTGAAATCGAAAAAAATTGGCCCAATTATTCTTCTGCGAGAAACTGCCATCCAAACACCGATTTTTTGAGCATGTAGTGGCGATTCAGTAAAAACATGAGGGCTATCATTGCACATATACACGTTTTACATTCCACAACCACCCTTGACCAAGATAATTTTTGATATCCCGGTACTACGAATTTTTAGTGCATTCTTAACGTAGTAGTTCGTAACGTTGTATATTTATATTTGCAGGATCCGCATTTGCTCGACATGCAGTATCGCTGGCAAAGCTTCCACCACCAGTTGAGAATGAAACCGATGAAAAAGAAGAATTCTGCCTACCCCCTCCTCCAGAATTCGAAGAAAATGGAAGTAATAGTGATACTACAACTGCAGCAGTTTTGGCGCCTCCTCCACAATTCAGTGATAATCGGCAAGTAACAAGAGTAAGAATTGTTGGAGCACTACCAAAAGGCAATGCCAAACCACAACAGAAAACTAAGCAAGGGAGATTGCATAGTCAGTGATTTGACATTTAAAGTTTGATCTAAACGGACTTCAAACAATTGTTGTCAATTTACGAAGCATTTTTTGTTATTTTAGATCACTTACGCGTTGCGAATATTAGTTCGCTTGTAGTCCCACGAACGCGCGTATAAAGTGAAGTTTTACTAGCAAATATTTTATAATGGATGAGTAGCAATCTTCTGAGTTAAAACCTCACAGTATAACTATTGAAATTCCATTTGATTGAATGGCTGAAATTTCCTGTTTTAATAACGTACCGAACTTTCTTGTGAAGCAGTAAATCACTTCAAAAGCAAAGTCTAGGTATAGTTGTAATAAAGAAAACCTCATTCTTGACTGATATTTAAGAGGTCGGGAGTCTCCGAATAGAATATTCTTTATGATTCTAGAATTTGAGAGGTCGAAAGTATTTCTGTTTAAATAAATAAATGAGAACATATTTCTGCTCCGAAGTGGAAATAGTACCGGGTAATGAAAAAAACTATTTATCGAATTACGCAGAACTGCGAACTTTTTCTGTTTTTATATATATTCTTTGTCCACCTCACACGAATCAGCATGTCTATTCAACTTTATTACTAGTTCCAATATATTTATATATAATTTTTATATTCTATTTATTTCCTCAAACCTCGTGATTCCAGTAGCAGGTCACATTAAGCCTTCTTTTGAGCATGCGTTATCGAGACACAAATGATGTCACACTAAACAATACCAATATCCATTATTAATAATTGAGCTTCATCACTACACACAGATTGTAGGTAGGAGCCCGGTATAACTAGGCTCAGACGTAGCTCACGCTCGAGAGAATGCCACTTTAACAAAAACTGAAAATTCATTAATTCTTATATTTTCGTATCAGAGGAACGCAATATTAATAAACAAAGAAATTTATATGTAAAATGCAGTCTATAGAGATTTAGAAATTTTGGCAGGAGGGCACACGAGCTGTTTTATCAAACACCCTTTGTCATTAATCAGAATAAAATTCGACCTGATGAGGGACCATTGCTAGACAGCAGTGTTGCTGGTTAATTTAAATTTTCTTCCATACATATGAGAATATTAATCATGGAAACTAGCCAAATATTACTTGTTTCATGTTGAAATAATGGTTGTTTCATTGTAAAATTGAAATAGTTATTGTCTATGAACATAATTTATGTTGAAAAATCAAATATCTCATTTTCATATTGTCTTCAGTTTCGTACTCTAACCAGAAGCATTACAGTAGAAGTTGATGACATGAAAAATAATATGCCACAAGTGCAACTAATTTTATGGCAAGAAGATACTATCCCTTCTGAGTAATACAGCTTTTCTGATATTATGTCTGCTCAATCTCCTCCTGTGAATTGAATTAGAATTATTCAACAAAATATCCAATGTAAAATTCAAAGATCATCATCTAACAAATCAATGAATTAAATGATTATGCCAACTCAATTGAAAATGATAATTGATTATTAATATGTTCATAAATCATTTGAGGGAATGTCGTGGTTGTTAAACTTTGATGGTACCTACCTTAAAATAAAATAATAACTACAACAAATATCAAAATTTGTTGTATGTACAAGAGAATTACTATAATCGATAAAATGAAACATCAAATTGTAAAAAAGTTCAATCAATTCCCCATAAAATAAATGTTGCTGAGAGCTTTTAATTTTACAATTTCATATTCAATGAAGACATTTCTTGAAAAAAATTATTCAGCGATATGTATGAAAAATTTTGATCACTTAGTTTCATAAGATATTCTCTGGATCATTGTGAATCATCATTACCGTTCATAATAATAAGATACAATTGAAGATCTTAACTTCAAAAGAGTCTGAGTGCAAAAAATGAATTAAAATTTATTTTACAGCAAAAAAAAGATTTTCAGAGCAAGAAGCGAAAGAATATATTTGATTCATTTTTGTTTTAAATATAACATTCTCATCAGTCTATAGTCATGAAAAACAAAAGGTTCCTTATTTTACTAGGATCTAAACCTTTCATAATAATAAGATACAATTGAAGATCTTAACTTCAAGAGTCTGAGTGCCAAAAACGAATTAAAATTTCTAAACAAAATAACGATTTTCAGAGCAAGAAGCGAAAGAATATATTTGATTAATTTTTGTTTTAAATGTAACATTCTAAGTCTATAGTCATAAAAAGCAAAAGGTTACAAGTTTTCCTTATGTTACTAGGGTCTAAAACCGTTCATAATAATAAGATACAATTGAAGATCTTAGCTTCAAAAGAGTCTGACTGCCAAAAACGAATTAAAATTTATAAACAAGAAAATAACGATTTTCAGAGCCAGAATTGAAGGAATATAGTTGATGTCTAAGTCTATAGGCATAAAAAACAAAAGGTTACAATTGTCCCTTATGTTACTAGGGTCTAAACCGTTCATAATAATAAGATACAATTGAAGATCTTAACTTCAAAAGAGTCTGAGTGCCAAAAATGAATTAAAATTTATTTTACAGCAAAATAACGATTTTCAGAGTAAGAATCGAAGGAATATAGTTGATGTCTAGGTTTATAAGGTTACAAGTGTTCCTTATGTTACTAGGGTTAATTGCCAGGTGTTTGTTGCTCTATAAATTTCATCTAGAACGGTTGAAGGTGGTTTTGTACATGCGGTATCATATCTTTGGTAATGCATGGTCTTGAAATTTGGTCTGAATGTTTCAAACTGGTTTGTTATTCAATGGTTTTTCTTTTTTATTGTAACTTTTTTATCACACTCTCTGCTATTCTTCAACCGATTTTAAATTTTTTAATTGTGGAACTATCGTTGGATATTTTTGAAATATATTGAAATGTTTTGAAGTGTTAAGATAAACATCAGCCACTGCAACGAAGATTTTTTAATATTGTAATGATGTGTCTTGCATTGCTAATAATTCTTTCAACACAATATTCGACTTTTTCTTTTTTCATTCAATGCAACATGTCTTTCGCATGGCATGTAGGATTGTCCACCCACTTCAAACTTTTGCTACATTTGTGATATGAATAAAATAAATCGTTTACATTGTTTTACTAAAAGGAGGCTTGTGCTATAATATTCTCGAAAACAGTACCTACTTTTTAACCTAAATTTGACAGGAACTCTTTTGCTAATATATTCTATAGCTGAAAAAAAATATTTCCAAGAATGTTATCAACCAATGCTACTGGTTGAAGTAGGTACAGATTCATAAAAAATATTTCTTCATATCGAAAATATATACATCAAATCTTGAAACGTCTTCATTGGTTCCAGGGTTATTCAGAGAAAATACAAAGAAAATTGAATTAGGTAACTAAAGTTCGCTTTCCATTCAAAATCCTACAAGAGCTCATAAAAGCATAACAAAAATATCTTGAAGGTATCTAAAGTGAGTCCACCTATATGTTTTTTAAAATCGAATATATAATAATTTTGAGTAATATTTCAAAGTTTGATTTAATTATTAAAAAAAAACAAATTAAAATTCATTGAATTAAATGTGCTTACATATAGTTAGTTCCTTTTATACCTCGACAACTCTCGTAAAAATGTTCTGTTTATATATTACATTTAGACCTGATTTTATATTAGATTTTTACTTTCATAATATACAGGTAAGTACACCATCAACCGGATTACTGAAAATTTCCTAAAAACCACAAGGTTTCTTAAGCTTTTAATTCGTACTGATTGGTGATCTATAATAACAACAAACGTTTGAAGTATTATATACACTTGTGTAATTTGTTACGAATTTTCTACCTAACTACAAATTGTATTTAAGGGAACGTTAATGAATTTAAGAATTAATTAGATAAAAATAACATATAAAAATGAAACTTTATGTTCTTTGAATGAAAATCATCCATCCGTAAATCATTATTATAATATGAATTTTAGAATAATCATCCTGCCATACAGATATTTTTCAAAATAATCAATGTTGTATTTGTGAAATAAATTGTATATTTCGTGTTTATTTATTTTTTCAAAAGATTTTCAATGTAATAAAACCATTATAACAATTTAATGTCAAGTATTTTGGGTGTTAATGAATTGATCGGATATAGGCATGCGAAATTAAACTATTTAATTTATTACAATATAATCTCTAATCCATAATATTTCACTAGAATCATTAAAAACGATACAATTGAATAAAGATTTTCCCACATTCATGCTAACAATAACCAACTTGCGTAGATGATTTGTAAATAAATTAATACGTGATGCATTTTATTGAATAATCCACCTACAAGTTAGCTCAACTTTCAAAATATATACCAAGAACCAGAACAATCAAATATTGGAACCATGAAAAATTATTAAATATATTCAATTTTTGGATTAAATATTCTAGAGTAACTGAAATATAAACAATACAGGCTGATCAAATTGAATGTCAAATTTTTCTTATTGAATGAAGTTTACAAAATAATGTTTAGTTATTAGAATGAAAATCAACGCGATAATCAGAGATTCGATTGATGTGGATTAATGAGCATAGTAATTTTTCTTAATTTAACACTTTATTGGAGCAATACTAATTATTGTGACTGCAGTTATGATGCAGATTTTGTGCGATGAACACGAAACCTACAGTCACAATTATTAATGACTAAAACCCTATAAATAAGAAATAATCACCCTTATCCACTAAAAATACTCTACTAAGGACCATTCGGCTATCAATTATCCATCATCAGACTAAACTAAATTATAAATCAAAAAAGTGTCTGTTTAAATACTATTTAGGGATTATAATACAAACAAGGGGTTACCCTCAGCAGGAGATAAATAGGAATTTAATGAATTGCTTTTTTGTTCTAAATTATCTAGATATTTGTTCGTACTGTGTTTTAAAAGTCTTGAGCTTTCTTGAGAGATGGTGTGACCTCTATTCAAAATACGTTCAGCTAACGCTGATTTTTCACCATTATTTTCCTTTATATGGGCAAAACGTTCTTTATACCAAGTTAAAATGTTCCTTCTAGTTTGACTCACATAGCATTTACAAAATCGATTGTGAGTCGTGTTCAAAATGCTATGTGGGTCAAACTAAAAGGAACATAATTTTAACTCTGTATAAATAATGGTGAAAAATCAGCGTTAGTCGAACATATTTTCAAGAAAGTTTATCACTTTTAAAACACAGTAATGTGGTACATGGAAATGTATAAAAGAAGAAACAAATTAATAAATTCTGATTTATCCCCTGCCGAGGGTGACCCCTTGTTTGCATTATCCCCATATAGTATTTAAACAGGCACATTTTGAGTTGTAATTTAGTTTAGTCTGATGATGACTACTTTTAGTAGCCGAAAGGTCCTCAATACCTACTTTAAGAGTGAATAAGAATGATTATTTCTTATTTATATATAGTGTATCCACAGTGTGAACTCTTTTATAGTTTATTAATGTCTAAAACCATTCAGGTGTTAGTATAATAATGATACAAAACTGTTTACTCTGATGATGGCTACTTGCTAGCTGAATGTCCTCATTAGTTTAGTGCATATGGGTGATTGTTTCTTATTTATAGTGTGAACTCCTTTATAGTTTAAAAATAATTACTATTAATGTCTAACACCAGCCATGTGTTAGTATGATAATGATGCGATGAGCAACTCCTGTCTGAATTGTTATTGTTGCAATAAAGTATTGGTGAAACAAAGAAAATTTCTTATAGGTACTCATTACGACAACCAGAGTATAGAAAGGCTACCATAATTTAGTAGGATTCATACTTAAGTCGTATGCATTTTTTCAACAGACTTGAAAAATATATTCCTGTCATAGGTTGAACTGGCCTAAGTGATATATTGAGCCATTTTAAACAAATCTTCATAAATGTGTTAGTTTTCAAATGTATAGTGAATTATTTTAGTAATTCCGTTGTTGAATTTAATTGCTTTTCAATTTCTAGTCTGGAAAATACTTATAATGAAAAAAAATTTAATGATAATAATACACAAATGATAACATTTCAGCGATTGTTTCACTGTTTGATTAGTCTGGTTCTTTGGAAAGATAATGCATTATGCCTTTTTGAAGTTTCATCAACCTACAGGCGGTAACACACTCATGAGTGAAAAAAATTGTTCTCATATGCCGTCCAAAAAACGCAAGCGGCATTTGAAATACGTTAACCAATTGTATTTCTGAATTTGATAGAGTTGTCCGTTACTTTGTGATATACCATTTTTACAGATAAAAACAAAAAATTTTACTTTGTTAAATATCACTCTACTTAAAAGAATGTTGATTGAAATTTCGAACTTAACACACAATTGTATGTTTTGATAATGAACTGTCAAGTTCGAAATTACAAAATATCTTTCTTTTAAATAGAGTGATATTTAACAAAGTAAAATTTCTTGTTGTTATCTGTAACTGTATTTCTATTTTGTCTGTTGGTGCGCTGTAACATTGTCAGTCTCGAAAATAGCTATTTTTTATATCAAGGCCGCGAAACGGCTCTAGCAATCGAGAGAAAAAATATCTCGAGGATTGCTAAAGAATCTCGCGGCCATGATATAAACACTATTTTTTGTACAATCATAAAAAAAAATATTAAGTTATATATTGCGGGAAAAATTCATTAAAAATTCAAAATATTCAAATTTACTTTCTTAGCGTTTCTATGGAATTTCGTACTAACATTTTTTCAGTTTGTGAAAATGTCTGATATAGTGGTAGTTCAATGTCATGCAATGCCTGTGTAAAAATTTTGGAACGTCAAATTGACTTTTAATTTCGCGGCCAATACTAAGGGCAGTGGTCGCGAAATTGCATTTTGGGGACGCCTTGCATTTATATAACGCCTGCGAAGTACTCACTTCGCGTACGGTGGTACAAAAATACCGTTTTCGCGCGCTCTTATTATTCCTATTCAATAACAATCGAGTGTACCTAATACATTTTCTGTACACATGCCTATCATAGGAATGTTCAGGCTATTAAAGATTCATTGGACGTCTGATAAATAAAAATATTATTGATGTTTATTACTGAGATTATTTTTTGACGTTTCTAAAAACCAATAGAAACTTTCAATTTGTTATTTATGCACACGTTACATGAGGTTACCCAGAGATAAATCTGAATTCAATAGATTGCCTTTTCACTTATACATTTCCATCCCTTCTAAATTAATTAGATATTTGTCCGTACTATGTTTTAAAAGTGATAACCTTTTTCGAGAAATGGTGTGACCTGTATTTAAAAACGGTTTCTGCTAATGCTGATTTTTCACTATTAGGTATTCTTCTTTATATGAGCAGAATGTTTAAAATGTTTCTTCTAGTTTGACCCACATAGTATTTTCAAAACGAGTCACAATCAATTTTGTAATTCCAGATATGTCGAAATCGGGTACTTTATCAAATGTATTGCCTAAACGGTTTTCTAGCTGTATATGTACCTATTGGTGCTCTATGGTACCTAAAGATGCGGAATGCATAATTCATTAATTTGAATAAAGGAAGTAACAAAAATGTTTCTACTGATATACAGACGTTCCTGGTTCAACTTCTCTAATGGAAATTTCAGGGATCCATCATTTCAAAGCGCTTAAACTACCTGGCGCTAATTTTGAGTTTTTCACAAAATAATGTATTGATATATTTTGAGATATGAGCGACCTAGGAGATTTTTGAAATGCAATCCTTAATCAATACTTCAAATAGCCTAAGGCCTAAAAAATTTGGATCTGTAATTTCATAACAAGTGAATTTCAATGTACAATTTGTTGTATTATATGCTCAAATGTTATTTTATTCGTAAGAGGATACTATGTTATCATGCATGATGTATATATCGAAAAACATGCTTATTGGGGCAACACAGTTTTTGTATGAGAAACTTTGTACATGAACTGTAGATTTTTATTAAAACTATTCAATTATAGTTTTATTAAAAATATTATTTTGAGGTTTTAAAGTTAGCTTTGTAATTATTTCACTTCATAATAGGTATTTATTTATATTAATATGTAGTTAATATACATCTACTTATAACTGCACATTAAATGTGCGTACATTATTACTGTTATAACATAAACCATTGTAACATTTAATAACTTATACTTACACTTTATGTTTTATTTTTAAAACATCAATTCCTTCGTAGATAAACATTTGTCTATAATCACATACATCCTTGTGTCTACTTAGGTGCTTTTTATTAATTCTGCTAACTTGGGCTCCCAAAGCTTATAAATTTTGAGATAAATCAAGTCTCCAATTTGCTTTTAGACTCTTGAAGAAACACAGTTTTTTGAAGTTCTTATAACTTCGCTTTTATTTTTTATCATTTTAAGTTATCAATTTGATATGAATATTTAACAGTCTACAATAATGTGTATTGAAGGTAGCTCTAAAGACTCATGCTGATCAATTTTAAACGTGTTTTTTCAATATTTGATGTAGAAGAGAATAGGATTTTCAATTTTATACAATTAATGAAAAACACTTCCATTAGGCTGTATGTGTATAACCTACTTGTCTGTCATAAATGCTCATTAGTGTTATTTTGTCTGTAAATATTTTTCTCATTTTATCGTCTCTGGTTTAATTGTATAACGTCTTTAGTTTATGATAATACACAGAATTTAGTATATTGAAAATTGAATAAAATGCTCACTTCTTTATTTTTACCGTTTTAATTCGTGAAATTTATTATTATTTTATAACTTGATCAATGCAATTGAATAGATACACCTACAATATCTTGTGAAAATTTAGTTGATATGATATAACACAGTTTACTTTCCTACCTTATACTCAATAAAAGCAATTATTACTGAAGAAAACCAGTCGTTTGTTCTCAAAATATCCTACCATTCTTAATACCAGAACCTTCTTTTTCAATCATCCTAAATTTATCCACTACGTTTCCGAACTCTGGGAGATCTATTCTATACGAAAAGTTCTTATAAAGGAAGCATTCAATCCAAATCAAAACAAACATATACGTTTTTAAAATTTGAAATGAACTGCGATTCATAAATTTTCCTCACTCATATGAACCGAAAATACATTGTAAATGATTAGAAACAGATAAAGATGTGGTGCGCAGGTTCCTTAAGATTAGTTATGGAAGACTATAAATGTTTTTTAGAATTTTTAAATCTCGATCATCTTTAACAATTCATAAATATTATTAATGCCCTTGCTTCGCTACGGTGCTTTTCAAAGGGTGGGGAATGGGAATGGGTAGTTTTCTCGAAATCTGATGCACACAATGATTTTCTCTTGTTTTGAAAGTCAAGTGTACAACATTCTATCGAGATAGGTAGCTATCGTTTTTAAAGGGTGAGAAAAAAAAATCTCTTATCGAAATATCATGAAGGAAGTGACTTTGCTCCGGTTTTGAAGGTCAAGTGTGCAAACTATCATCAAGATCGGTTTTGGTCTGCTTTAAGAGGTGGGAAAGGAAGTGCGGGTATTTTTTTCTGAATCTCATTTGGTAAGTAACTTCGCCTTGTTTTGAAGTTCCACTGTGCCAAATTTTATCAACATCGCACTTGTCTGCTTTAAGTGGTGAGAAATAGTGTTGATGTTTATTCAAATTGACAAGATCAGCATATTTTGCGTGAGGATTATTTATTGTCAACCTTTACTTTCATATCACGGAGTAATTAATTCAATGTAAACATGTGACGTCAAACATATTAAGTAATACCGTGTTGACATGTTTGTTGTATTAGTTTGTTTTTTCTTATGTACATTACATTGGATGGTTTGAATGCTAGGTCACACAAAGAAGAATGGATGACAAGCATATATCATCAAGTGTAACCGATGTCTGGGCATAGGCTAGGACAGATTAATTCTAGGCCTTGAGCCACTAAACTGTATATAGAGAAGGCCAGAGGACTGCCTACGAACGTAAGTGTGACGTCGTCTAAAAAAAACACTAGACTTATTAGTATTAGTGAAGAATCTCTATGACTACAGTAGCGTTTAGTCTTTGTGACATATTATGTAACACCAATCTGTAGTTGATTCTCTTAATTATTATTAGCACTTTTCAAATCATGGATATAGAAAGAAAGTATTAATAAATTATGGAAGGAGTTAAAACTAAGGTAACTGTGAAAAGGGTTTTGTCAAATGATTCGATAATAAACACTCACAATATCCGTTGTTTTAAGTTAATAATTGCAAACTCTGCTAAAATCAGAGGTTATGGGCCCAGAGTTCGCGTCGTGGGGGAATAAGTGATTAGAAATTCTTGACGGGAAAAGTGCAAAATCGTGATCAATCTAATCTCAG
Organism: Endomychus coccineus; assembly: GCA_958510875.1. Lineage (NCBI taxonomy): Eukaryota > Metazoa > Arthropoda > Insecta > Coleoptera > Endomychidae > Endomychus > Endomychus coccineus. Next base: position 143,837,904 of record OY294068.1, read on the forward strand.
AATGACGACAGAACAAACTACAGGTATTGTGTTGGTTTCTCGGGCATCAGTTTTTTGTTAAGGTTTACTCCTCGTTTGAGGGCTTCTGCTAGGGCCCCCACCACAAAGCGTATCACTGTGCTACCTATGGATAGCCTTGTCCCAGGGTAGTCTCAGTGGAGTAAGTAACCAGGGGTCAATAGGGCAGACTGAATTGTATTAGAATTGCAGTTTATACTTGGTTACTTTCTGACTACTTAAATGCTGCTGCAGAAAGTCATTTTAGATGAACACGGAACTTGCCAATAATAAGTATATTTATAGTTTGAACATAGATAAATATTTAACTCTGTATTATAATAATTTATCCCGATCCGGGGGAAGCACGAGGAAGCTCAGAAACAATAATTGCAAAGAAAGCGGCCCAAACAGACTATTTTCCTTATTTATAGCCTTGCAACAAATAGTCATGTGAGTAATATTATAAACGGCTATCCATGCTGTAATTATTAGCAAATATATCGTGCATTGGATACTCAAGCAGAGCAAGTGAAAGCAAGTTTTGAGTTGTAATGGTTCCTCCGCAATACCCTCACTACACCCGCGTAATATCAGTAATCTTTTTGATACTTTTGAATGCTGAGATTCATTTATCCTGCATTTCTTTCAGGTTAATACGCGTAGATTCTCGGTAACGGTCTCACCGGCAATTTCACGAGTGCCAGGCACTTATATACTACCCACCATCGACATAATACATATGGACTGCGCGTGGCATTGATAAGCGCGGGTAGTGCCGGCGTAAGAGAGGGCAAAACGAAGAGGATTAATACTGTCATTATCTACTTTATCTATTGCGTTTCTATTGGCCGCTGCGTTGCCATGGAAATGCAACATGACTGTAGTTAGTATGAAGCAATACACACGACTCATTGACTGACAGTTACTTAGTGACCATAACATTGCATCTATTAATTGAACTAGAACGATATCTATGGCCGTCCACCATCAGTGCATAGAAGACATAATAAACACTGAAGCACACATTCAAAGTGTTCAGTGCCACCATCTATTATGATACACTTGAAACATTATTAATAATCTTATTGTCAGGCATATTATGTTTATTTCAACAGTAAGTCTATTGTTAAAGTATCAAATTTGGTTAATTAAGGTACAGAAGTCGATGAAAATGTCCAATGATAATTTAATACATTGTTTCACAAGTATGCTGAAATAATTTGCTAATGTACAAGTAATCTGCTGAATTTACTTTTGAGGTTAGTTAAGTTACATTCTGGTCAAAATATCACAATTCATTCTTTGTCTTCTTGATTAATTAATTAACTGTATTGATGATGTCTCGTTTTTTATTAACCATAACTTGTGTTAATAACGAAAAACCGGTTAATTGTACTCGCAAGAATCGCATGTGTCGGCTCGGGACGTAAACGTACTAGCTACAGTCATGTTGCATTTCCATGGCAACGCAGCGGCCAATAGAAACGCGATAGATAAAGTAGATAAAGACAGTATTAATCCTCTTCGTTTTGCCCTCTCTTACGCCGGCACTACCCGCGCTTATCATTGCCACGCGCAGTCCATATGTATTATGTCGATGCTACCCACACATAAATTTCGTAATTATAACTCTTACTTCCAGGTAAGACACAGCGTGTTAGAATTATAATCACCTCGTCAGCAATACCACTTTACTTTCCGGTAAGAAACAGCGTGTACAGTGGATATTACGACACTCAAACATACATCCCCCTTCAGAGCCTACTTCCGGGGAAGACACAGCGTGTAGACCCTGGCTGAGGACTATACGATGCACCCTTATTTCCGGATGAAACACAGTGTATATTGGTACGCCGTGATTCCCTTTCACTCTAATCATTCGCACCCTCTGACATAATACAATTACTTACCAAATTCAATTTTTTTTCGCGTTTATCGGCACAGAAAACAATTAATTTTATCGGGACCTTATGGAAATGTGTACAGGATAAACTTATCAGATACAATACAACAATTACAATTACTAATTAAACGATGTTTGATATTACAAGGCCGTACCGCAAGCAAAACGATGAAACTCAATGTACTAACTCAAATAGCAAAATTACTATTTACCTAATAAAGAATGGGAACTGGCGGAACACTTACTTTTGGTAGTACAATTGATTGCTCTGGAAGATTAGCTCTGTCTGTCTTGTTTTTCTCACTGTCTCACTGACTATATCTGTAATAATGATTCCAACGATTGCAGGGCGTTCTTTTATACCAATCGAGGGGCTGGTCAATTCACCTACACCAGGTCCAGCCGAGCCATTTTTGTTCATTTCGCGCTCATGATGATCCACCAGTTCCCCGATTCTGTGCCTTGGTTTTTATGTTTACATCTCTTTTGTTATCTTTTGTTGACACGAATTATGCACGGTTCTGAATGAAAGGAAATATACGCGGCTTATGAATTGAAATGTTTGCAATTCTGAATCTTAAGCTACACGGATGTCAATGCCCGGTACTATCTAGATTCCTATACAACAATATAGTTATTCAGAATTATGAATTCTAAAAACTAGTATAAACGAAATCTAAAATTTATCACCAATCTTCGTGTTTCCGATTAAATAATTATTCAAAATTTTAGAGCTTCGCTACAGTATAAAACAATTCGGTGGAAGAGGGTTCCCCGCCTGGAACTCTGGATGATTCGAATATACTCAGCCTTGGAAGAATTGGGCATCCAGAAGGTAATTAGCAATGAATGGAGAGAAATGAGTGATAAGTTGTTTGGACCTGCAAACAGGAAAGCAACGAATGTGATCTTTCAATGTTTGCACGATCGCGTCGTTCATAGTTCAGACAAGGTAAACGCAAAAGACATCATGGACCACCTTGGAAAAAACTTACTCCCGTTCTTGATTTTCAGAACAGATTGAACTGAAAGCGAAATTAAATAACTTGAAATTTAAAAGTGGACCGCTGGCAGCGTACTTTGAAGAGTTCTACCCAGGGCCGGACCTAGAGTTTAAGGGGCCCCGGGGCAAGACTAAGTTCGGGGCCCTATTCCTCTATTGAGTTTGTAAACTCAATTTTTTCCATTTTTTGTGAAAAAAAAAGAAACAAGGCATTATTATTTCTATTCATAAATAATTTGTTTTATTTGTCTTACACATTTTTCACGTTTTATTACATATTAATTTGTAAGTTAAAACATCAGACATTACAACATCATCAATCATGTACAGTAGTAATATATTCTTAGCTATAATATTATACGGTGGATTTCATCCCTTACATTACAAAATTATGAATTATATAGAGAAGGATGAGATATTCGGGTAGTCATTATAAATCACCTTTAATTCGCTAATATTCAGAAGTTGTTCGATAAGATTTTAGTATTAAAAGATTAAACTAATGCTCATAATCACGATTCGATATTTGAGAAAAAACATTTAGAACTTTCTTTTTCTTGCTTTTGAAGAGATAAATTGTTCAATGACTTCATCGAAATCAATTCTGCGCGCTCTCAGATTTTCGATTGATAACAATGATAAGTTGCTCAGCCTTTCTTGATGCATCGAGCTCCGCAAGTAACTTTTGATTAATTTTAATTTGGAAAACGATCGTTCAGCTTTTGCAGTAGTGACTGGGACTGTCAGAAACATGAGAAGGGCTGTACAAATATCTGGGTAGCTGGATGACAGTAACGCATTTTCAATTATCAAAAAATGAGCTAGCTCTTTTACGAAATGTATATCCGAGAAAAGGGTAGCTTCGGAAAAAACGCTCCATAAAATGATAAATTCTTTACGTTTATAAAATCTCACACTTCCAACAATACTGTTTTTTTTCTAAGCTCAAGATTTGTACAGAATCTTATAGGTTTAGAGGTAATTATATTAAACAGATTTTTCGCAATAGCTTTTATTATTCTAAATAAATAAATTAATCAGTTAATAAATTTTCACATAACGAAGAACAATGAGACAGCGCTAAAAATGCTTGCACTTCGAAACATTTTTTCTGTTTTTGTCCTTCGCTCAGGGGGCCCTACGGGCCCGGGGGCCCGGGGCATCGCCCCGGTTGTCCTATTGTAGTTCCGGCCCTGGTTCTACCGAATAGTGACCAATTTAGTAACCTGACGGATCAGTAAATGGTTGTATTTCTCTCAGGCGGAATGCCGAGATCTTATAACCCAATCAATCTATCAATCAATCAAAGCGGGGCGGACAAGTCCAGAGCACTTAGACCGCCTGATTGGGTCCATTGTTCGCCCCTTGACACAAGAATCAGTCCTGCAAGCCTGAGGCAGTGCCGAAGGGTAAGATTGTGCATGGACTGATGTCTCTTATAGCTTCAAACGGCATATGTGTGCTGCCGAGGTGTTGTAGCCTAAGAGAAGCCAGTGCTGGTCATTCTGCTAGGATTTAAGAATCAGTTTCATCCACCTCTCCACATCCAGTACAAGCTGGGTCTTCAACAATGCCCATTGTGTGTAGATATTTATTCAGATGACAGTGTCCTGTGAGAAGTCCTGTCACCAGGTTTACGCCTTTCCTGCTCATAGAGAGTAGGGTTTTATAACTGCATCTTTTGATATTTTACTGACAAATGAGTCTGAAGGAATTGATATTCACTTTCTAAAGTTAAATTATTGGTGGAGGAATCAAGACAACTAAAACCACAAAGACATGAAAGCGCACCGTCCGCTTTCGCCCGACAAAATTTCAAAACGTTGCTAGTGGTAAGTACAAATGCTAAAATCAGAGTCTTAATGGCGTATGGCCCGTGTTGAGTTGTTGAGTGTGACAGGTGATACATTTTAGAATTTAACAAAGTTGTTGCAGCATTTCCTTAGATTCCTTGTGTGATGGGAACGTGTTTTTACCTGTAAATAAGCATATAATATAAGTGTTATGAGTGAATAAAGGGTTTGTTAGTTAATTATACCGAATGAATGTTGTCCTCCTGGATGCAAGGGAAATTACAGCAATGGCCCAAAAGTTCAAATATTTTTTTTAAAGATAATGAGCTATGGAAACAATTGATTTTGGTTGTCCCTGTGAAGGATTTCAACCACTCTATAAACTCAAGAATTTGCATATTGTACTTTTCTGAAGCTGATCTGGTAACAACAATAACAGAACAAGTACAGTAGTAAGTGTAAATTCAGATAAACCTCGTCTTAAGCCAACTGCTGGCCGGAATATTTTTCTAAATTTAAATTCATACGTGAATCTCGCGATGGAAAACTGATTCGGGCAGAACAAAATAATTTGGCGATAGCGATTGAACAAAATACGCAACAATATTTGCACTATCAAAGCTTAATGAATTTCGCAAATTTGGATGAATTTATGAAAAAATGCTTTAAAATAATTGAAAATTGAAACTTTTTTTTTATAAATACTTCGTCTACACGAGAGGGAAACCTATAATGTTCGATGAACATCGTGTGAGCCAGCGGTGGAATGTTGGGAGAGGAGATATGTATTGGGAGGGAAAGACCTCACTAGGCAAGAAGTTCCACAACTTCGCAGTTGATAGAAAAATGAAGTTTGGTAGGAAGAAGTTCAAAATTTCAATAGAACATTCAGTTGAAGAGTTCATAGAAAAGGTTCAACTAGCATGTGATCGTACTATGCCAAGGAGCATAAATTCAAAACATGTATTTGTATTGGTGGAATAATGAGATTGCCGAGATCAGAACCAGATGCAAAATAAGAAGAACAATAAATAACACGACAGGATAGGCAATGAAATTCACAAAAAGTATCAGTTAGTACTATAAACTATGTTATGCTTCGTTACAAAGATACAGGGTGTTAAAATTTTTATAAAAAAATCCAGATTTGATAATATTTTCAAAACTACTTTAGATATTCAAATGAAATTTGGCACGTTTGAATAGATAATTCAAATACTTCTTTTTACGTAATAAATCTTAATTTACTTCCACCAGTGGCGTGCTTACGGACACATCTCCAGCTATTTTTCATAAAAAATATGGTACGCCACTGATTTTTTTAGAAGCAAAAATTATTTCTAGATTTCTTGTTCAATTTACAACAAAAAAGACTCTTTACTTTTTTTCGTTTGACACATCGTTTGCCACTAAAAAATTAAAATACCGGATTTCTGAAAAACAATTAAACAAAAACGAAAATAAGAAATTTAATTAGTGGCTTACAACAACAATAACAAAATGGAAGAAAATTAAAGATAAAATCACAAAAATTGCTCGAAATGTAGTCCACCCACCTCAATACAGTTTCGACACCTACTCACTAACGCATTTACTGCAGCAGATAATTCATGCGGATTTTGGCTCATACCATTGCAGGCTTGCTGAATTCTTAAAACTAAATCTTCCCTTGTTAATACGAGAATAGTGTAGACTTCATCTTTAATAGTTCCCCAAACGTAAGTCGAGTGGATCAAGATCCGGTGACCTGGGTGGCCAGATCACTGGTCCAATACCATTAACCACGTTATTATTCATGTCATTCCTCCCTAGCAGGCCAATCCATCGTCGAGAATAATTGGTATTGAGTCATTCTCTTACAAGTATTCCAAAATGCGGGGGAGGTCCATCCAGTTGTATCCAACGTTCATGCCTTAAATTAATGAGTAAGTCCTGCAGATTGTTGTTAAGAAACTCCATAAGTTGCGAGTTCAACCTTGGGGGTAGGAAATGTGGACATTAACATCAATAACGCCCAACCAAACATTTACAGAAAATTCATTTTGAAATAATCTTGGCCGAATTTCTCGAGGATTCTGATGTGCCCAAATATGGGTATTATGTTAATTTGTTACCCCGCGTCTGGTTAAAGAGGATTCATCCGTCCAAAGAATCTTATGGAAAACATCAGGATTCCATTCCAAGATTCTGAGCTGCCTCCCGAGAGCTCAGCCTCGGATTGTTATCAAAAGTACGAAGTATACGATTATTCTGAATATTATATCGACGGTTTCTGTTCTCCGCGAGCATCTGGAACTCTTCTATTTGGATAGCGTCTACGATATTCACGAACTGCCGCTTCTGCACACAACACAAAATCCGTAGCAAAAATGAATATCTGCGTATTCGTTGTTAGAAAAAAGCATTTTTCAGATTAATACTTGCGCAACACTAATAACAATGTTAACAATAACACGAAATTAAATTACCTGACACAATTCAATCAACTGTCGTAATAAAATGAAAGAACACTTACAGTAGTATTTGTTTTTTTAATGGCTACTACGACAGATTGAAATTTTCTGAATTCCAGTTGCGTAAAGAATTTAATTTTTTTACTGGCAAACCATGTGTCAAACGGAAAAAGTAAAGAGCCTTTTTTGTTGTAAATTGAACAAGGATTCTATAAATAATTTTGCTTCTGCAAAAATCAGTGGCGTGCAAATTGAAAATGAGAAATCTTGAACAAATAGTAATAGAGCAATACGAGATAATTCGGAATAAGGAAGGCTTATTTGAGAGAGATAATCCATGAGGGATCGACTAGAAAGACGGACATTTCCAGCACATGTTATATTTGTTAATTTTTGCCATTTAATCTTGAATCGAGTTATATGGCATAAAGTATGTCGTGTAGCGGCCAAATGATAAATGCAATCCACTTAAAATTTGTACACTATAAATGAGGAACTATCATACTTATCCAATTGAAATACTGTCAAGTACTTAGGACCTTTCAGCTACCAAGTACCCATCATCAGAGTAAACAGAACAGTATTGTTAGTGGATAAGAGCGATTGTTTCTTATTTATAGTTTTATAGTGTGAACTCTTTCATTGCTTATCAGAAATTTTAACACAAATTATGGAATGATGCTCGAAACTTACTGACTTAAAAGTTCAAAGAGGTACGACCGTTTTTGAGTTATTGAGTAGTACGGATTGTCGAAATACTCGACACTTTTCGCTCTGTTTCGCGCGTCATTTGGAGCGCTAATCATCTGGCCGATTGCCGATTGTAGAGAGAAATATTATAACAACACGTTCACTACCGATCACACCAGCAGGTGCGGCACCCGATAAAGGGATAGCGGGTTCCGTCAATAGTCCAGGCATTTAAGGAGGAAAATTGACGATTTTTGTCCGAATTTCCGCGAGGTCTAATTTTGGTCTATTCTATGTATTTTGACACGCTGAAAACGATGGGGTAGTTTAAATTTGGATTAACCCTGTGCTCAAAAAGCTATGGCCATATTTTGGAAGCAAAAATGGCCTTTTTTCAATTTTTTGCGTTTTGAGACAAAGCTTTGAGTTGTATGGAAAAATGATTGAACAAAAGTTTTTGGAAATATTAATACGCGATTTTTGGCTGTGGTCCGGAATCGATTCGAGGTCGTGGGCCAAAAAACAAAAACTCTTTGACATATACTTAATTTTTCAATGGGCTAAAAAACAGAGTAAATGGACCCTTACTCTGTTTTTTAGCACATTGAAAAATTGAGTATACGTCAAAGAGTTTTTGTTTTTTTTATATTCTGTTTCGGTGGAAACATAGTATTTTTATTTCTTTTCTTTCGGTTTCTGGTATGTTGACCTACCTCATTTTTTGGCGCCAAAAAAGGCCATTTTGAAAATCTGTATTTTACTAATTTCAGACGAAATACTTAAGTTCTCGATCTAAAATATAACAAAGACATAAATTTGGCGCCATTTTGAAAATTTTGGACAGCTTAAAAATTCAAATCTTTTGGGGTTAGAAATTTTTCACGAAATTCAAATTCTACGTTCTTTAAGAGATTTTCATAGCGACTATTTTAAGTCCAAGCAGATCGATTTGAGTCGAGTAGAAATGAAGCTATCCTAATAAATGTGTTTGGACCTCTGAAGGGTCCAATTTTGGGTCTATCAACAAAGTCTTAGAGCAAACTACAGAGAAATACATCGGCTATTTAGGTATGAAACAGCGTACGGGAATTAGTTCACAATTTCAAGTTATAACGAATTTCATCATAAAAACTAGCGCGGAATTTCATTTAGCGGCAATAAGCGAGGGCCGGCCGGTACAATAGATTCCCCGCGCGAAATTATACTATTTTAAATGTTTTGAAATGCACCTGAATGCTTATAATCATTTTGTGTAAATGTGTGAGTGTATGTAGAACGTGTATATGTGACCGTGAGATGATGTCATTATAGGGTGTTACACAACAAATTTCAATAATTAAACAAAAAAACTAAGATTAATAAATAGGTAATTAATTTTTTTTTTTCACATTTTTTTTTTCTTTTACATTTCATATTTATTGAAAAATTATCTATATGTCTAATTATTCACAAATAACCTAAGTTTTCGCCATCACTGTCAGCATATATTGCTAATGATGTAATATGATCATTATTGATATACGGATCATCGTGAGCGGCTTCATCATCTAAGTTTGATAAAATTTGATCGTCGCAATTGTCATTGATAACATCATTGGTATCGTCATCATCTTCATCATCGTGTTTATTTTCATCCATACACTTATCAAAATCATCATCATCTAATATACTGATTTCTGGCTCGGGGCAATTAGAACATTCTTTACCTTCACAATGCTTACATAATGAGCTACAAGGTTGTCCTAATTTTAAACACGAACATTTACCAGTTTCTTATACAACCACAAGAGATTATTTTGATCAACTCATCGGGACGTGCATTTTTACTGTTTGTAAGTCCATTCGGACTATTTCTCCAACCCCATTTCGTTGGATCAATGGTTTTATTACCGATCCAAATCTGAACTTGGTAATAATCCTAAAAATATGTTGCTTTGCAGCATCATCGTATTTTCATATGGTTACCTTGTGATGCCTTGGCATAACGTAATCGTTCGCTGGCATGAAAAATTGGGAGCTTTTTGTTTAACACATTTATCAGCAAATTACAATTCCCGATCTTCCATACTCGACATAAGATCGAGGTAACCATATGAAAATACGATAATGCTGCACAGCTACAAACAATAAAAATGCACGTCCCGATAAATTGATCAAAATAATCCCTCGTGATTGTAAATAAAATTGTACTGGTAAATGTTTGTGAAAAGCTTAGGATTACCTTGTAGCTCATATGTAAGCATGGTGAAGGTGAAGAATGGTCTAATTTCCCCGAGTCAGAAATCAGTATATCAGATGATGATGATTTTGATATGTAACACCCTATAACGACATCATGTCACGGTCACATATAAACCACCCGTTTACATACACTCACATTCACACAAAACGATTATAAGCATTCAGGTGCATTTTTAAAACATTTAAAAAGTATACTTTCTCTCGCGGAATCTATTGTACCGACCCTCGTTTATTGCCGCTAAATGAAATTCCGCGCTAGTTTTTTATGATGAAATTCGTTATAACTTGGAATTGTGAACGAATTTCCGTACGTTGTTTCAAATCTGAATAGCCGATGTATTTCTCTGTTTGCTCTAAGACTTTGTCCATAGGCCCAAAATTGGGCCCTGTAGAGGCCCAAACACATTTATTAGGAGACACTTATCGTCATCTTCCCATCATACAGATAATAATAGTGAACCCTACAAGTATGAAATCATTATTGATTATGTTTCCGTTCTCGCAAGAGGTGATCTTCGACATATCTAGAAGTCTGTAGAAACAATATCAGCGCATTCAACAGCTGGTAATGAGAACAATCTTTTCAATCATTCCCAGGAATATTATTAGTTTTGCTGAATTAAACACAGCCGATTAGTCAGAGAATATCTTTGCAAAGAAATATTGAAATTTCTATCCAATTCGAAGATAAAGTTATCGACTCATCTTGAGCGCCTATTTCTGGATATAAAAAATGAAAATTATTTCCGATCTTCAATCTGGAGATTGAATATTTTCAAATGTTATTGTGTTTGCATCAGACTTTGATGATTTTGTGAAGACTATGTTGTCATCTATGGGTGAAAGTCATCTATCTTGTGGAACTGGAAGCTTGTTAGAAAAGAATATTTGCAATCATAGTTGAAAATCATGTCATTACGAAAAAATCCTCTGTTGTAGACCTTAATATTGCTTGTTGACTAATAAACTATAAAAGAGTTACTGTGGATAGCACTATAAATAAGAAATAATTATAGTGAATAAGGGTGATTATTTTAACGAAATAATAAATGTAACTACTTTGTTATACTATCACTGATATTTAATATAGTCGTTACTATAGTTTCAACACTAAACGTGTCATCTTCAGACGAAAACGAAGGTATGAATTTACAAGTACTATATCTACTATATATAGGTTAAAGAAGCAATACAAACAAATTAAAACCAAAAATTATACCTAACACCGGTATTTTGGTATCCTTTGATGTTTCTAATATGTTTCCAAATATCCCTCCCATTGAATGTCGAAATTTAATCACAAATATCTTAGAAAAGTCACATATTAATCCTTCGATAAAATCAGAAATAGAACAGGCAAATGAAGAATCGTTAAAAATAATAAAACCGATTCTTCATTTGCGAATCATATTTTAGAAACAGGCCATACCTTTCCTAATTTGAATAATGTCCAAATTTTACATAGTCAAGATAAAACTTCAAAACTAAATATATTAGAGTCAATGGAAATTTTCAAAGGAATGAAGATGTATGATAATAAGATCCTAAACGATCAACTAGATTTACATTACAGTAATCTCTTCAATGTATTAATAACCTGATTGTAGTATTTCAAGTCTGTTAGTAAGTATACCCGCACCACTAATGTCCTCACGGAATTACCTAATCACCTTACCCCTCTCTGGTTTTTCCTAGAACTATTTCCTATAGCCATAAAATTTGTTTGAAATCCTTCTTCAACCTATATAAAGTAGATTTAATATTTGTTAAATTCATTTTTCGTCTGAAGATGACACGTTTAGTGTTGAAACTATAGTAACGACTATATTAAATTTCAGTGATAGTAAAACAAAGTAGTTTTATTTATTATTTCGTTATAATAAAATTTGTTTGTATTCCTTCTTTAACCTATATATAGTAGACATAATACTTGTTAAATTCATACCTTCGTTTTCGTCTGAAGATGACACGTTTAGTGTTGAAACTATAGTAACGACTATATTAAATATCAGTGATAGTATAACAAAGTAGTTTTATTTATTATTTCCTTAAAATGATAAACTATCACAAAATAACGGCTTCCACAATTGAATTTTTGAAGGGTGATTATTTCTCATTCATATTGATTATTGATGATAGTCCATAACAACAAGGTTGAGAATATTCTCAACCAACCAGATATCCCAATTCTACAACATGAGGTCAGTTAATCACAACATATCTTATGTGAAACGCGCTTCACTAATCAACTCAACTGTAGAATTCTGTTTCGGACTTTTAATCGCGGATTATGAAAGTCTTCATGAATTAAAAACAGAATATCGTGAGGTATTTAATTAATTTTCATTACTTTTGACTCGTAAAGTCTTTCCTATGAATTCAGCTACCTTAAATAATATTGCTGGGCGCTCAGAAATGTGCAGAATGAAAGCCACTATACGCGTACTTTCCGATATTTAGACATTTAGAAATATGTTTTGGATGCTTTGGAATCGGTAGATTGTGAATATTATTCAGCTTTAGCCGTAGAAACATGTGGTGAACGCTCAGAGTAGGAGATGGGAAAGGTGTTTGTATACAGTACTTTCAGGCCGTCGATTTGTGGGCGTCTCAAAACGCCGGTTCTCGAATATTCTTCGGTATATTTTACATTTTACGTTATACTACCAGTTACAGTTATTCAGTGAATCGTAGACAGATGCTTTGAATGTTACGAGTAACCACAGTCTGATGCTGTCGAGTTCTATAGAAAAAAGTGATTTATTTATTTACATATTGCTTGACCCAACTCCTGTATATAACAAGAAAAAATTATTATTTCAATTGTTTGAATTTGTCATTACCTGTAGATTGAATAAATGTATTCAGTATCCTCTTTCAAGCTGAAAAATGTTTGCAATCGCTTTAGAAATGTATATCCAAGATTCCTTCTAACGCTAAAAGATGATCTGGGATACGGATTTTCAAAACTGCTCTTTAAATCAATTCCAAAAAAGATTTTTTAAAGAGGTTGTTAAGAAGTTGATACCTTTTACCTATGTGGACAATTTTTTACTTATGTGGACAATTACTGCCGTTGGGCTATAGAAAGATTATTATTTAGTTATATATTTTTCTGTCTATATAGAATAAGAGAAGGTTTCGTTTGTTTTTTAAGTTTGATTATGTTGAATAAAGTGCGTTTTTAGTTGAGGAATTTTTCATTCTCATTGCCTTTAAATTTTCTCAAAAATTTATGTATGATCACCTCAATTCCCACAGAAAATTTCGTTTGGTTAGAAAAATACGCAATTTCAAGTTAAGTAATAAATTTATCTATACATTTTCTTATAAAAAATACATTACATATTGGATATTTTCAATTTTGAACTTTAAGTATAACTGAAATGTTCATCAGTTATTCAAGAAAGAATATGATACGCAATGTAAATTTTGGGACTGTTATAGAGGACCAACAAAACAAGGGTCCGAAAGGATTAGCATTATCTTTTGATTTGTAAAATCCTTCATATCGATTATAAGCCTTCTGAACTGGCAAGATCGCTGGACGCTCAGAAATGTGGTGTATGAAAGCAAACTATACTCCGAGGACGCTGAGTACCCGAAATTTGAAAGCTTTACTGTATATTTTGGACGCTCAGGAGCGGCTTTATGAACGGACGCTCTGAAATCAGTAGAATGCAAATTTTAAAAATTGTTTCCTATAATATGAAGGCTATGAACTTATTACGACCTCTACTGTTCAAAGTTGGAATATATTCATACGTTATAGTAGGGATTGCATGAGAAATACGCAGTAGACGCTCAGAGTAGGAATAGTGAAAGAACGTCCTGGAGATAGCGGGATGTACATATATATATATATATATATATATATATATATATATATATATATTTAGAGAGAGGGCACGACCTAATGTTCAAATGATTACGCCTAGGTATTGTTATAAAAGGCTTTACTTTAATATAAATAAGTTTCAGTGATTTATATTAAAGTAGCCTTTTATAATTTATTAAATTTTTTTAATATTCACTTTGATTGAATTGAATTGATATTATTATTATATTATGTGGAATTAAATAAAAACCTTTTTTTAAAATGTTAAAACTTTTATATTCTATTTGTTTATGAACCCTGTTTCATGTTATGTTTACAAATTATACAAATTAACTTTTATGCTAAAGTCTTCTATGCTTACAAATTTCTTTATGCCTTAAAATTCTCTATGTTTCAAGTATTCAAGTTAACCTCAATTTCCTTAAAATTAATACATAATTACAATAACAATTTAACCTTCAGATACTACGATACAATGATGAAATTTAAATAGACTTACTATTTTACATCCTACAAAAATTAAAATGAATGTTGGTAATGTTCCGTAGGTTTTTATATCTTCTTATTTTATTTGGTTATGCACTTTTAAAAGTTTTACTGTGCTATTACACATTCACAGATAAATGTGAGTTCTTATTCAGGAACTTGTTGATAATTTGTTGTTGATTGTTTTATTCTTTTTTTAAGATATAAAACTTTGTTGTTTATTACAAACTGAAACTGCAATCGAAGATTGGTTAATCTCCGACGCCACTTAATAAATAACTTCAGTTATGTTAACCTTACTGACGTTGAGATGAAGATTTATGAATACTAATTGCTTCGTAGGAATTACTAATTGACTTTGGTTATATAAACTTTCGGAGCTGCAGATACACTTTCAGTTCTCCGATGTTACTACAAACTTAGGTTATGGAAACTAAATGAGTTGCCAGAGGATCACAGCCTCTTTCTAGATGTTGATGCAAACTTAGGTTATGGAAACTAAAAGAGTTGCAAGGGAAGCATGGCTTCTGCCTAGGTCTTAATGCAAACTGACTAGCTTTTCCTTTCATAGGGCCCACAAAAGGAACATCTTATTGTTGTATTGACCGATGGGAATTGAGTATTTTTAAAATTTTGATATATTGAAGATTTTCAATTTAATTAAAGTTATTGTTCATACTACTATTTAAATTCATGTTACCAACATTTTTTCCCATATTTTGATATATGATAACCTATGATTAGGTTCCTATTAGCTTAATAAATCTGATTATTATGTCTATTTTAACAATTGTCATTGCTTAAATCTAATACATAATTTAAAATATAAATAACATCTATATAACTTTGTAGAACTGAAATTTCTTAATACTATCTTATATCTATAACTTATTCTTAACTTATTTTAATAGTTTGCTATCTTCAGATAGTCTTTGAATCATTTTAATTATGATTTTCCCCTTTCGTATCACTGTACGTTTATCCACTTTCACTGTTTCTTCTTTACACTCCTATAAACTATTTTACATTTTGGTTTCTGTTATTATACAATGTTTAATATCTTATTCTACTTATATATTTAACTTTAAATAATGTTTTTAATTCCATATTATATATTCTTTTTAAACTTTTCTATTTTTAATGTTTCGGTAAATCCTAATTCTACCATTTTATTTTATATCGGAAATGAAATCATAACAGTACATATACATTTATTCAGTATTCTAACGCAATAGGTACAACCGAAACAACGCCGACTCTGTACCGAGCTCCACACTGATACAACAACAGTGGCGGCTCGTGAACTTTTTAAGAGAGGAGGCTGGACATAAAACGTTTTTGTAAAAATATACTCCATTCAGCCAATCAATTTAACCTTTGAGCAGCGACTGTACCAACTACTTCAGTGAAAAAATTAATTGTTGCCCAGCAAGAACCAACGTGGAGGTATAGAGTTTCTCTTGCCAAAAATTTTTTTTGTTAGTTTTTTGTTTTTAATTTTTATCGGATTTTTAATATTTCTTATTTTTTTTGGAATTTTTCATATTTTGTTTTTTTTTATTAATTTTGTCAACTTTTTTCATATATTAACGGAATTCTACGGTCTGTAGTTTGCGAAAAATGATCAATAATATTATCATAAAATGTATCATTTTGTTTCAAGTGTTTTACTAAATCGTTTTCAATAGATATTAAACTAACATTGTATAAACGATTTTCACCCATTGTATTTCGCATGTAAGTTTTAATTCGTTTGAAAGTAGAAAATGATCTCTCCACCGATGCCGACGTGACAGGAATGGTGACTGTCAAACAAAGTAGTTTATAAAACTGAGGTAAAAGTTGTTGCAAATCATTGTCTATCATATATTTTACCATATCGGCGTGACTGTCGTACTGGCCTAAAATATCTTCATCAGAGTATACAACGCATAATTCATTGTGCAGTGCTATTTTATCAAAAAATTTATATTTTAGAACTAAGTTATCTAAAAGTGTATTGGGAAACTCTTTTGAAAAAGATTCGAAAAATCTTTTATCCGTCAAATCGAAAAACTTCAATTCATGTAAATCGGAAAATCGAATCTCAATTTGACCTTTAATAGTATCTAAAATTTCATGAAAAAGTTGTTTATAATGTAGTTTCTTGTCTACCAAATTATATGTTTTCCTCCTTTTCGCGGGAGGAGCCGCATCAGTTGAAAAATTTTCAAATAAAATATTAAAATGAAATTCTGTATTACGGAAACTTGAAATTTTATCAATGAGTTGTTTCAAACGATCTCTTGAATAAATTACATCAGTGAATTCATGTTGTAAAATTTGAAGAATGAGATCAGTTTGTTCAAATATTAATTTAAAAGTATCAAGAAAAAACAAAAATTCTTCATTTTCTAAATAAGATTTTAAACAAACAGCAGCATTTAATGAATCCTGATCTGTTGAAAAGTCATCACTGTTTAATATAAAATCAAATGTTTCAATCAATTTGTCTTTATTTTCATGGATGGTAAACACTGCACGTGATGTAAAATTCCATCGAGTTGGAGCATTACAGGGAATTCTGTTTCCTACTATGTTATGTAAAACTTCAGTTCGTTTGATGGATTTGCCAAAAAAATTTGAAAATGACGATAAGTTGGAAAAAAAAATTCTAACTTCCTTAATGGAACTACATGCATTACTTAAAACCGAATTCATGTTGTGAGCGTAACAATGGGTGAAAATAGCTTGAGGCGAAACTGATTTTATTTTTGTTTGAAGATCGTTTAAATGTCCCGCCATTACAGATGCGCCGTCGTAAGTCTGAGCAATTAATTTATTCGCAAAGTCAAATCGTTGGAATGTTTCTATTAAAAAATTAAATAAATTGACCGCTGTTCTTCCCGCACTAACATCGTAAAACCCTAAAAATCTTTCCACTAGTTGTCCTTTTTTTACAAATCTAAAAATTATTGATAATTGTGATTTACACGTTATATCTGTTGTTTCGTCAACCTGCCACGAAAAAAAAGGGACTTCCAATAATTCATCCTCTATATGATTTCGGAGGACATAATTTATTGAATCAAGAATTTCGTTTTGTATTGTTTTTGAGGTTCCTGCAAATACTGACGCTTTACTCATAAAATCGCGAAGCTTACTGTCGTATTTACAAAACAAATCTACCAATTCTCTAAAATTACCTTCAACTGAATTTTCAGTTTCATCATGCCCTCTAAAACTTCTAAATGCCAAATCTTGGGATGCTAAATACAATAAGAAATCAATGATTTTTTTTAAAACTTCGCGGTTGTCTTTAACTGTATTGTTATGATTTTCAATTTCGCGTGTAAGAGCAGAATCAACCACAATATTTTGTTTACCGGTTAATTTAAACTTAATACTGGATGCAATATGTTCCTGCGATTTTTCATGTCTGTCTAGACCACGAGCTAAATTTTTCAAATCATTATAACCCAAGCGCCCCCAACATGAAACATTATCAGTTGTAAATAGTAAACAATACCAGCAATATAATTTGTTGTGTATCTCAGATCCCGTTAACCATAAATATTTTTGATAATTGTCAGTATTAAATGATCGATTTTGATTTTTACCTGTTATCACTAATCCTTTCAAATCCGGTAAAGGCCGTTGATTTTTAAAAAACACTTTTTTGTCATATGTTAATCCATTAAATGGATTTTCTAAAAAGGCAGCAACTAAATCACTAGCACTCATTTTAAATTTTAATAATTTACCGAACAAACAAATTCTAATCTAACCTTACTTCGCGTGGCGTCAGTTAACAATTATTCCCGCTAGTCATATAAAACAAAACAAAACAAACACCCAGACAACAATACAACTAGGTACCTCGATAATTCAATTGATCAGTATCTGATTTTTAAAAACATTCGAATTGGCAGCACGGTTATTGAAATAAGTCCGTATTTTCCAACAAAAATTTTAAATTTCAACACCTCGTGTATCCAGTTAGGGGCTATCTTCTTCTTATTCTTCTTCTTCTTAATAATATTTTGGCCTTTACACTTTGATAATTGGACAGCACAATTTCTTCCTAATCCCAATTACAAGTAGAGACATATTAATAAGACATCACAACAAAGGGATTTTAGACTTTTCTCGCTTCGGAGCAACGGCGAAGCATTACACAACCCGAAGTGTTGCCTCGGAATAGACCCAGGAAGGGATAGGTTTATCTGAAAGAGAGGGTTACAGATTTATATTGTTATAGTTTAAAAATGATAGAATTAATTTAGAAGCTTCTAATGTTAAGTTTTGCAGAATTTGTTGTATTTGGAAAGGTGCATTAAAACCAATTTTCCTCAATTCTTTATACAAATCAAAATTTTGAATTTGATTAATAGGACATTCAAATAAAATATGATTGAGATCTCCAATTTGTCCACACTCGCATAAAGGATTTTGATTAATATGAATTTTATTAAGATGTTCATATGTCAGGCAATGTCCAGTTCTCATCCGTATAATAGTAGTAAGATGTCTTCTATTTTCAAAAGGAAATTTATTAAACCAAGGTTCAAATTCAAACTCTTGTTGAATATTTCTATACCAATTTCCTTTGTTTCCGAATCCTCTTTGCCAATATTCTTTCCATTTCCGTTTCCATTTTATCTTATGGTATGCTATTATATCCGATATATTATTGTGTATATTTAGAGGGACATTAAGGTTGCTTCCCACCTTTGCCAATAGATCTGCTTTTTCATTTCCCAATATATTATGACTGGGAATCCATGCCAATAAAATTTGGATATTATGTTCTCTCATTTCTATCTTCTAGTTTTCAATGTAATAATATCATTATCTGCTAAAATGCCTTTTTTTGATATGTTTTGAATTGCGCTTTTAGAGTCACTAAATATTATTATTTTCGTCTGATTAACTTCTAGACATTTGTTAATAGCTAAATTAATAGCTATCATTTCTGCAGTACATATCTGTACCTGGTTATGCAATTTTGCCGAAAATGAAAATTCCATTTTAGGAATGAATATGCCTACTCCAGTGTTATTCGTATCAGGGTCCTTTGAGGCATCTGTATATACTTGTATATATTCTTGATATTTTTCAATTGATTTTAAGAAAGCTTTTTTATTAACTATATCACCTTTTATCAAATCTAAATTTACAATACATATTGATTCAATTTGATTTTCATAACAAATGTCAAAACAAGGTAAATTTTTCTTACTATAAATATTCCGTCTATAGGTATCAAACTCATTCAGGACCTCAATAAGGTAAGGAGTAGTTTTATTTTTCCAATATCTAGCATTGTGTGTTATAGACTGTTTAATTTCATCAAGCATATTGATAATTGGGTGATCCTCAAATCTATTTAACTTACTGATGAACTTAAAGCTCAAGAATTTGCGTCGATATTCTAAGGAGCATTCGCCACTTTCGGCCAATAAAGCATTGATTGGTGTTGATTTCATACAACCTGTGATCACTCTCAGTGCCCCATGGTGTATTATATCTATTTTATTCAATATTTTTTTGCTGCAGGTTTAAACAATATCGAACCAAAATCTAAATGAGATTTGACTAGTCCATTATAGGCCATTTTCAATGTTTTCGGATCTCCACCCCACCATGTCCTACATAATGTTTCAATTATATTAATGCCCTTCTGTGCTTTGTAACATATTCGATCAATGTGTTTATTTGGTTTGAGATTATTCTCTAAGATAATTCCCAAATATTTAATATTGCTCTTAGTTCTAATTATAGTATTATTTATAAAAATTCTTGGGAAATAGGTCATATTAACACTATGTTTTAAAATTTTTGCCTTTACGTACGTTTCGGTCTCACGACCATCATCAGAAGACTCATTATGTCTAAAACTTGATTACTTAAAACTATTGTATTACACAAAGCGTCCCAATCGCACCAATTTCAATTAAAATGCCCACGTCGCCGAAACGAAACGGAAACACGAATAAAGGAAATTATAAAACTCAATGTCGACACAGAAAGCGAGCGACTAGAGACGAGACACATAAAGTTTAATTTTTAAGTATACAATTTCAAACCAGATATTAGATTTACGAGCTAATAGAAAAAGGTTTGTCAGGGACTGGAGGTATACTTGAACATTCTACCTGAAATATATACTATTAACAATTGAACGAGGCATGTAGGAATTTGCAAGAGATATTATTTGATCAAATTTGTATAGATATGACTTAGATTTTGAGTATCTGTCCTATGATTTACAGATTTGGAATCACGTTTTATGTGAATCATCTCCAAAATAGATCTCTTGTAATAATTGGTTTCCTTAGTTAGAATATTAACATTATTGTAATCGAACTGATGGTTATAATCAAAACCGTGTTTAGCAAGGGCGGTGGAATTTTCTAAGTTTTTGCTTTTTGTGCTATACCTATGGCCGTACATTCTTTTTTGTAAATATTGCTTAGATTCCAGTATAAGTCCCATCGCAATCTAAACAATTCAATTTATATACTGTGTGGGTTTGTTTATCTTTAGATATCACAGGTTTTAGATTTGAGAAATATTTCCCAACACAGTTAGTAGGCTTATGTGCAACATTTATATCGTACTTTTTCAAACATTTCTTAATTTTCTCTGAGGTCTCCGGAATAAAAAAAAAGTGTCATAAACAGCCTTACAGACCGCGCGGTAAAATTGTTCCACGCAGAGGACCGTCCCAAAAATTTAAAAATTGTTCGTAATACACTGGAAATTAATGGCTACCCAAAAAGTTTTTTCAATCCTATCATTAAAGAGAGAATTAACAAAATCTATAATGGTTCGGCATATAAAAATAACATAAAAGGTAATACAGACAATTATATAACTTTACCATACATTCCGGAGACCTCAGAGAAAATTAAGAAATGTTTGAAAAGTACGATATAAATGTTGCACATAAGCCTACTAACGGATCTAGGAATTTTCTTCGAAAGCAATTCTTCGAAAACAATTCTTCGAAAATGCAATTCTTCGAATACCATATTCTTCGAATAAACAATTCTTCGACTAATAATTCTTCGAATAACAATTCTTCGAAGTATCCAAAAGGAATGACTTTGTTCAGAGATTTAAATCAGGTATAATTTATCTAATCCCAAGTTTGCAACTGACGATAATCCCTTGGATTGTGTTCCATAAAATAAAATTAGTTTTAATTTAACCCTGTGCAAGTAAATATGGATGCAGAATTTGTTTGTTCAGAAAAAGGAAAACGTTAATTGTTGTTCGAGGGACATTTTTATTTTAAAGATGTTGAAAAAAGTGAAAAAGTGTATTGGAAGTGCGCATTTTTTGAAAAAAGAAAAACAAACTGTCCAGCGACAATAATTACTGTCGACGATAAAATCAGTAAAATAACAAAAGAACATAATCATATTGCTGACGCCTCAGAGGTGGAAGCGACCAAAGTGTACGAAAAAATTCGAATCAACTCGAAAATAAGTAATGATCCTCCGCACAGAATTATATCAATTGCTTCGACTACATGTTCCATAACGGCAGCTCCCAAGCTTCCAAGTGTTAGCAGTATGAAACGGAGTATTCGCAATATCAGACAAAAAAATCTACAAGGACCAGCTCTTCCTACTAATAGAAGCGAAATAATATTTTTGGAGGAATATACGAAAACCTAAAAAAATGAAAATTTTTTGCTATATGATGCCGGTCCAGTGGACGAGAGAATATTAATTTTTACTACAGAACAAAATCTCCAATTATTGTCTAACAGTAAGCATTGGTATATTGATGGCACATTTAAAACCGTGCCGTTATTATTCCAACAATTACTAACCGTTCACGGACTGCAACACAATTTATCGGTACCTTTAGTTTATGCACTCTTACCAAAAAAATCAGAACGAATTTATGATCAATTTTTTCAAGAACTTAAAAATTTGAAATCATCTTTAGTGCCTGCAACGATTACCACTGACTTCGAAAAAGCATTGATTAATGCCTGCAATAGTGCTTTTCCAAGTTGTAGAAAAAGAGGCTGTTTTTTCCACTTCAGTCAATGCATTTTTCGAATGATTCAAAGGAATGGATTAAAAAAACGCTATGAGACTGACAGTGAATTTGCTTTCAAAGTAAAAATGTTGTGTGCTATTGCTTTTGTCCCAGTGGATGATATAGTTATGGCTTTTGAACAATTATATGATAGTGAAATATTTCCGTCAGAAGCCGAAAGTGTTATTAATTATTTTGAAGATACGTGGATTGGGCGACCAAATCGGAAACAGCGAAAACCACCACAATATCCATACGAATTGTGGAATCTATATCAAACAGTTTTGGATGATTTACCGAGAACAAATAATTCGGTAGAAGGATGGCATCGAAGTTTTGAAACACAAGTATCAGCAGTTCACCCCAACTTGTGGAAATTTATAAAATGTATAAAAAATGAGCAAAGTCTAAATGAACTTCGTGTAGAACAATATTTAAGCGGATTTGAACCACAAACACCAAGAAAGAAGTACAAAGATTGTAATCAACGAATCAAAACTCTTGTAAATCAGTATGATAAAAATAATATAATAGAATACATTAGAGGTTTAGCTCACAACATATCATATTAATCTATAATATTTTTATTACCTTGGTATTTGATAGTATTTATGTCATTTATCTGTAATTTTTACTGTAACCTTTTACTGTACTGTAAACTTTTACTGTAATTTATTAATAAAATGTTGACATAATTATAACAAATAAAAAAAGTAGTGTTTTATTTCCAGTTCCTAATAACCCCACATTTATAGGTATTCTCAAAAAACAAAATGACCTTATAATTTTCATTTATTATTAGTATGTTCCGCATCATACGTTTATATATCATGCGAGAAATATTGATTATTGTCTAATGAAAACTTATCCCAGATTTTAGTAAATCCAAATAATAAAGCTGTCGAAGAATTATTAGTCGAAGAATTGTTTATTCGAAGAATATGGTATTCGAAGAATTGCATTTTCGAAGAATTGTTTTCGAAGAATTTTCCGGATACCCCTACTAACAGTGTTGGGAAATATTTCTCAAATCTAAAACCTGTAATACCTAAAGATAAACAAACCCACACAGTAGATAAATTGAATTGTTTAGATTGCGATGGGACTTATACTGGAATCTCTAAGCAATATTTACAAAAAAGAATGTACGGCCATAGGTATAGCACAAAAAACAAAAACTTAGAAAATTCCACCGCCCTTGCTAAACACTGTTTTGATTATAACCATCAGTTCGATTACAATAATGTTAATATTCTAACTAAGGAAACCAATTATTATAAGAGATCTATTTTGGAGATGATTCACATAAAACGTGATTCCAAATCTGTAAATCATAGGACAGATACTCAAAATCTAAGTCACATCTATACAAATTTGATCAAATAATATCTCTTGCAAATTCCTACATGCCTCGTTTAATTGTTAATAGTATATATTTCAGGTAGAATGTTCAAGTATACCTCCAGTCCCTGACAAACCTTTTTCTATTAGCTCGTAAATCTAACATCTGCTTTGAAATTGTATACTTAAAAATTAAACTTTCATGTGTCTCGTCTCTAGTCGCTCGCTTACTGTGTCGACATGTATATGCTTTTATTAAGAATTCTTCTTAGCAGTGGATTTTTGATAATTGTACTATAGCATTGAGTTTTACAATTTCCTTTATTCGTGTTTCCGTTTCGTTTCGGCGACGTGGGCATTTCAATTGAAATTGGTGCGATTGGGACGCTTTGTGTAATACAATAGTTTTAAGTAATCAAGTTTTAGACATAATAAGTCTTCTGATGATGGTCGTGAGACCGAAAAGTACGTAAAGACAAAAAATTTTAAAACCGTGTTAATGTGACCTATTTCCCAAGAATTTTTATATATTATAGTATTATTATAAACAACATCGGGTATTTTCTTATGAAATGGCCAAGGAGAGAACCACATTGAGTGTGATTTATCTGCTGAAATTTCCAAGTTATATGCTTTGGCCCATTCATAAAAACACACTAGCCCTTGATTCATGTTCTGTACTATCGGGCTCAATGGGGAACCTTGAGATAATCCCAAATTGTTTTTTTTTTGGGCCATGTGAATTATTTTCTTTATCAACAACATAAACTGTTCTCTCATACATCAATTTTATTATTAAATTAGTTGAATAAACCGGAATATTAATGGACAATAAATATTCGTAGAGTTTACTCAATTTAACATTATCATATGCACGATTGATATCTATAAAAACCAACAATACTATTTGATTGTTACTATTTACTCTTTGTATAAATGAAGTGAGATATGCTACATTATTTAATATACTACATCCTTTCCTAAAACCAGTTTGTAGCATTGTAAACATGTTTCTTTTTTCCACACACCATTCCAGTCGATTTTTAATAATTTTCTCATACATGATGATAAGGCTATTGGGCGATAGCTGTTGTAATAGTCAGGACTTTTTCCCGGCTTTAGAAAAGGGAGAATTGTAAATTCCCTCCAATCGTTAGGAATATCCACCCTATTTTCCAGAATGTCATTAAATAATTTCAACAAAAATTCTTTACCGTTCTGTGGTAAATTCACAATCATCTTCCAAGTAATATCATCTCCACCGGGAGCTGTGTCTTTTTTGTTACTCAGATTATTTATTATTTCATTAATTGTGAAAGGTATTGTCCTATCATTTGATTCTGTTAACTCAATTCGGTTTTCTACGTGATAAGATGTCAATGACTTCGCCTAATCATTAGCTATGGTCTTTTTAGGAAAATTCATTATTCTCGAGTTGATCCGTTTATTATAAAAATTTTTTATAACATTCCATACTTTGGATGGATCTGTATTTCGATTCAAACTACTACAAAATTCCTGAAATTTTTTCTTCTTAATTTCTCTCAATGTCTTACGTGTTACCGCTGCAATGCGTTTATATTCTACGAAATTGTCTAAATTACCACTTACCAGTATCTTTGAAATTTTGAAATGCTACTTTTCTGTTCTTTATGGCATTTGTACATTTTTCATCCCACCACGGTATATTATGATTTTTATGATTCCTGATATTACCATTATTTCTGTTATTATACTCTAATTGATTATCTATTTCATTATTTATAAAATGATAAACTCATTATATTTTATATTTGGATTATTATTTAAAATATTTTCAATCTTTTTCCGATATAGATCCCAAGCAATTTTTTTTAATTTCTTCTGAAATTGAAATTGATCTTAATATTGTTAAAATGATGATTCAAGGAACATAAAATAGGGAAATGGTCACTGTTACCATGTTCTTCAAGTATTTTCCAGTTAATAGAATTGCATAAAGATGATGAACAGTGTTACATCTATTTATTGCACTTTTATTTTGATTTGGATTTGCTAATCTCGTAGGTGGTCCATCATTGATGATGATAAGATCATCCTCATCGCTAGCAGATTGAATTGATTTTCCAATAAAATTTTCAGTGTCACTGCCCCAACTTTGATGATGAGCACTAAAATCGCTTAATATTATTTTGGGGTGTTCAAAATTTTGGAAAAATTTAATCAGATAGTTGTGTTGTAGCTTATGTTTCGGGCTAGAATAAACATTAACAATAGTTAAATTGTCTACTTTAATTGCAAGATATTGAAAATCATGACTTAAATATTGATTATTTATTTTTAATTTTTCGAAAATAATATCATTTCTAATTAATGTTGCAATTCCCGCTTTGTAGTCTAATCTATCCATTCTAAGTAAATTATATTTAGGAATAGATATATTTAAATTATTATTTAACCAGGTTTCATTTAATATTATATCTGGATCATGTTCATTAATATTTAGTGTTAAATTAATTCTGTTGGCCAACAGACTACGGATATTCCATTGTAACATTTTTAAATTGTGTATGTACATTGTTTATAACTAGATAGGAGGTTGATGAGATCCTTAAAGTTTAATATACCTAATTTACATGTAAAAATATTAAAAATTTATGAATTAAATGTACAGTGAAATCCTGAATAAGTCTGACACCTACATATAACTATCTAAGGGTTTATCTATATCTTTCACCTTGTTTAACATATCTCTAGTTTTAATCATATCTAATATTTGACTTAATTGCGTTTCATCTTTATATTTAATTGCAGATATTATTGCATCGAAATTGTTTGGATATGGCAACTCTTCTAAAATCATATCTGATTCGTCATTAATTCTTGTAATTGCGAAATTGTTGGTGAAAAATTAACTGGTATTGTACTTGTGCTTGGTTGGCCATTCGGATATAATGAACAGTTGTTATGTTCAGTTTTATTAAATCCTGGATTGAATGTAGTTTTATTTTTTTTTTGGAGTAGATGTTACCACTTCTCTGTAAGATCTTTTCGATTTGGTTACATTACTATTGGCAATTTCGTTTCGTCTCTGTGTAATAGAGATGTTGTTGTTTGATTTATTTATATTTCTGACAGATGGAAAATCCCCCTCAAATTGTACAAAACTATTACTATTGTTATATGTTTTTGGACATAATTGATTTGCATCAAAATAAGACATATTGTCCACTCATCATTCGTTTAATCTGTTGTTGTCTAACATATTCTAGGCATTTTTTATCTATCGATGAATGTTGATTAGAAAGGCAGTGGCAGCATGTCTTAATGCAAAATCCTGTAAGTATTATCGCATTCTTTCTTTGAACAATTTCGACATCTGTTTTTTCCTCTGGAATATTTTTTGACATGTCCATACAGGAAACATTGTGTCACTGGTGCCACATATGGTATAATTTTGAATGGCAATCCACAAAAAGATAACTCCGTTGGTAGTATAGTACCTCTAAAGGTTACCAAGATGGTACCTGTAGGTACATATCGAGTATCATTTTCCATTGTTATTCTTTTGTTAAACCTTTTGATTCTTCCTGAAATGGACTTTCAACCATTTTGCATAATTCCTCTTCACTTATATTAGGATCAATATTTCTCACTAATCCTTTACAATTAATATGATTGATGGGTACATATAATTTATAATCTTCCTTCAATAATATTTCATTATCTAGAATTTTATTCCCAGATTCATAATTATTAAATTGAATTCCAATTTTATTTTTTCCTTTAATACTGATTTTAGTTATATCTCTAATTTTTAAATTGTTTAAATCTCTTGCAATGCTTAATTGACAATATTTGCCTATATTCTTACCAGAAGCTTCCATATATATCATATATGGGCTAATATCATCACTATTATATTTAAGATTTTCCTCATAATTTCGATCCTCCGCAGAGGATGGGGGATCAACCCCCATTTCTTCTCAAATTAAATTGATATGTATTTAAATGTTCACTTACCAACTATATAGATTGATGAATTAAATAGAAAATAATACAAAGGTTAGTAGGTTCTGCTTGTAATTCCACGTGGGATGTTATCTAGGTTTTAGGTTACCTAGGTTCTCAGAAACGTCCTCTCTCAGCGAAATCACACAGTCGAGCGAGTTAGATTAGAGCCTAGACGCCCTAGAGGCTATAGCGCCATCATTTCATTAGAGAGTCAGAGACAAAGAGGTCTATATATAGACCTCTTTGGTCAGAGACAGAGTACAGAGAGAAATTCTATGGCAACAGTAATCTCAGACCTGTTCTGTGCCTCAGACTCTGAGAGAAACTAACATAATACCTTGTAGTTGATATAAATGAACAATTTACAAGAAATAATTGGGTTGAATTTTATTGAATATGGGAGTACAACCGAAACAACGCCGATTCTGTGCCAGCCGCCACACTGACACTATAATACTACTAAGTACCTACCTCGAGAATACAAGTGATCAGTATCCGATTTTAAGAAACTTCGAATTGGCAGTACCCGGTTATTGGAATAAGTCGGTTTTTTCCCAACACTAATTTTAAGTTTTAACGTCTCATGTATCCGGCTAGAGACTATCCCGACATTATTTCATCAGAGAGTCAGAGAACAGAGAAATTCTCTGGTTACAGTAATCTAAGACCTGTTCTGTGCCTCAGACTCGGAAAGAAACTAACCTACAACCTAATAGTTGGTATAAATAAACAATTTACAAGAAATAATTAGGTTGAATTTTATTGAATATGGAAGTATTACCTGAGGAATACAACAATCTAGATGATAAGAATGTCATTAACTTGGACGTTACCTACCATACCCTTACAAACACGTTACCGACAGTAGATAGTACTGCAGATTTGGAAAGTAAAGTGGAAACAAAATATGGAATTCATGAATACGAGTACATAGATGTGAAGAAAATTAAAGAAGAGCCTGCTGATTATCAACAATCCCAGATAAAGTAAGTTAGCAAAAAATTACCTTAACTTAGGCGAGACTCCTGTAGCATATCAATCAACCATTCTTCACTAATTCTCAATCTAGGAGATCTTGATTTCCCTCGATTAAGTCTTCAATAGAGTTCACAACTCAATAACTCACCATATGAATTCCAATACTAACTTCAAAAGCATTTAAAATGCTAGTGTTCGATACAAAAGATTTTCCTGATTTTACTTTTTGTTGCTTATCATATAGGTAATATGCCAATATTTTATAAATTCCCATATAAGGCACTGGAAAAATTCAAAATAGATATCTTACTTCATCCTCATTTAGACTGAATTTTCACCTTGCCGAATAGCATTAATCTGACATTTTAAGTTGGTTTGAAATAATCTAATGTTGAACATAATACTAAGTCACTATAAATAATCACCCTTATCTACTAAAAATACTGTCACAGTACTGAGGACCTTTCGACTATCAAGTAGCCATCATCAAAGTAAACTAAATACGAGACGAAAATGTACCGGTTTAAATACTAAGAGTTACCCTCAGGTGGAAACAAATTGAAATTTAATAAATTGGTTTAGCGTTTATACATTTCCATCCCTTCAAATTATTCAGATTATTTAAATATTTGATGTACCTACTGTGTTTTAAAAGTTTCTTGAGAAATGATGTTCGGCTAACGCTGATTTTTCACCATTTTTTTTATATGGCTAAATGTTCCTTATACCAAGTTAAGTATAAAGAACATTGCCCATAGGTATAAAAAAATTAGTTTACTCTGATGATGACTACTCGGTAGCCGAAAGGTTCTCAGTACTTTAACAGTATTTTTAGTGGATAAGGATAATTGCTTCTCATTTATAGCTCCAGATCTGAACAAACATCTCCCATCACTGCCGGTTTTGGACCATCCCACTCATTCTGAAATATAGAGAATACAAGCAATACCTTGGCCACAGGTTCGAGAGACAAATAATAAATCAGCAGGATTAATCAATATAATCCCACAACTGATTATGTTATCTTCCCAAATTGTATATTCAAAATTATTTAAAAAAATTAAAGTCTTCAATAGAACTAGTGAAATACAATATTAAAATCTGAAAGAGAAGATAATAATAATAATAATAATAATACTTATTGACAATTTATACTATAAATTATATAGGTAGTCTTAAAGAGAATGAGCAAATTAATATAGAAATCTGCAGGAGAACAATTAGATAATAGTTTACTGAATATAGTAGACTGGAATCGTGATCGTAGTTTCTAAATCTGTTCAAGCACTATCCGAAGGTTTATTCCCATAAAGCAGTAAATGAAAATTTTGGCTTTAAGTTCACCCAGATCAATAATTATTCCGTTATCTCACCAAGACTAGCCTGAAGAGACATATTCATTACAAACTTATTATGAGCAATGTCAAAGGAGGTTGATACTTGGATCATTGCTAGGTTAAACAAGCCTTAAAAAACGATATAAACCATTCTGACTATTAACTTGAAAAATTGGATACGGATTAAAGACAAGAGAAAGAATATAAGTAAATCATTAGCTAATTTAGATCCTAGCAAGAAAAGGCGATCTTGTGTGGCCACGCGCATGATCTTATAATTATTGAAAAATATCATCCATCAGAGAAATATACACGTCTACTACAAGGTTTAGATATAATTAGACATCAAATTATCACTGTCGATAATAATTCTCGAATATATTCAATTAATAAAAAATTAAGGAATCAAAATAATTCGACTCACCGCATTACTGTCCAACACAAGATGAACCCGGTCAATTTCCGTTTTCTCGTCTCCCCTTTCATCACGTATCGCGAGACATCTCTCGAGTTTCGAGCATTAGTAAAATAATCGCTATTAAATCACAGATGTCAGTCACAGTCTCTTTCCAAGTTTAATTATCTATAATTCCGAACGGAACCATTATTAACATTATTCAAGCAATTACAAACTCAGTAACGTATAGAACCTTACACTCTATCGGAAACTATCGGCCGATCTCAATTATTAGGACCTGTGGGAAAATTTTATAAACTCAAAGAATCTATTGAAATCCTATCTTCTACGATTCTCTATTCTGAATTCCCATCAGTTAGAATTCCATACCGGTCTTTCCACAACTGATGCAGTGTAGAAAGTTTTATACACCATTACCAGGGATCTGGAGGATGGTAAACTCAGTGGTTTAACTTTGGTGGACCTTCAAAAGCATTTGATTGCGTTTCACATCCCATTCTTCTCCATAAACTGGAACTTTACGGCATCCGTGGATTACCTTTATCATTATTTAAATCTTATATCTCAAACCGCTATCAATGTGTCATTACATTCATTATCTCTCCTGAGCCAAGGTGTACCGCAGGACTCTATGACCTTTTTGGATATTTAGAACCGGATTCATGTACATGTTTTGCTGACGATACATCTCTATCGGATTGAACTCAAAGCAGCCTTTTGGTTTTACTGCAATAAACTCAGAATGAACCCGGACAAAACTCAACGACTTGTTTTCTCATGTAATATCAAACTTACTATATGGCTACTATCTTGGGTATAACTGTCGATGGCCGTTTATCTTGGGCTCAACAAATACACATACTTAGACCCAAACTCATCAATTCTTTACCTACTCCGAAAATTAAAACCGATTTTGAACACAGAAACACTTATTACCACCTACTATACACTATTTCATCCCCAATGAGTTATGGTATATTACTAGGTGGAGAATATTCTCGGGTCCTCTCGATTTTCAGACTACAAAAACAAATTAGAATAATAGCTAGCTAATTTGTGTTTTTGTGATCATTGTAAGCCCTCTTTCATTTCACTCAAAATCTTAACCATGCCTTCTACTTATTTTCAAAAAGTTAACTTCAGGACATAGTAACTTCCAGAACCACAGGCTCAACTCGGCACTTACCGTTTCAAGATCGAGCAGTTTGATCAGGCCATCCAGGTTTCGCTTGTGTGAATCCAAGAAAAATACTGTAAATATTCACTTATATAACAAACTACCTCAACATGTAAGAGACTTGCCACTCTTTACTTTTAGGAAAGCAGTTAAAACATTACTCACCGCCTATGGCTTTATTCAGTTGTTGAATTTCTAAATGCTAATTTCCGATTTCCTGTTCACCTACATTCTCTCGATAACTTATCTCACTCTAAATCTATACATATCAAGTTTGTTCACCATCCTGATTTGTTTTATCTATAAGTTCAGCAGACTTTTGTTATTGACATGCTGTAAACATTACAACATAAATGTATCAGTGGTAGGTCCACTACAAGCAACCTAGTACAATTTACTCAGTATGTGTCTGAAACATTGGAACAGTTTCGTGAGGTTCATTCTATACTGACATTTCTAAAGCGGTCGATATAGTGGATCATAAACTGATATTCGATAAACTCTTGCATTTTAATGTTTCTTGTGATATCATAGCTTTAATAAAGTCTTATCTATTCAACAAGCAACAATATGTTGTGCATAATAACTTTAAGTTTTAGTCCTATGATACGCCATCTGGTGATCCTCAGGGACCTAACTTCGGCCCCATCTTATTTTTCATACTCATTAATGATATCGTAGATATTGTTGATTATTCCAAAATATTGATATTTGCTGATGATATTAAAACTTTCATGATGTAAATGACTGTTTGCAACTTCAATCAGATGTTAACAAAATCTTTAAATGGTCGGTAAAGAATTGTTTACATGTTAACATTGAAAAATGTCAGCTTATGATCTACTCAACTAGTTCAACTGAAGTGACATTTACTTACCAAATTGGGAATATCAATTTAAAAGAGGTGGATGATATAAGAAATTTGGGTGTGCTATTTGACAAAAAACTTAATGTTGATCTTCACATAAATAAACTTGTTAAAGAACCCTTAGCCTATTGGAATTTATAATGCGTTACAGTAAACCATTCACCAATATCAACGCTATTAAAATGCTCTATAACTCTCTGTCAAGAAGCAAATTGGAATACTGTTCAATAATTTGGAGTTCTTAATATGGCAAGTATATTCAACTATTAGAAAAATGTGCATTACTGGCTCAAATTAAATTTAGAATACCTAATATATGTACAAGACATTCCAGTCTCTCTTTATTTCATATTCCAGCTAGTAGAACTAACAGACACAGTAACTCGACATTAATAAAAATGTGTATTTCATGTAACAATTGTAGCATAAATTTTGGAATGTTTGCTCTTACTATTGATATATATGTTTACTTCTCTGTAATTATTTTTTTTTTCTAAGAAACTGCAGTGAAATTAAATTAAATTAAATTACTTCTTACCACAGTAAATAATAAATCTATCATCTATCTATCTATCAGATTCATCTACAAAATAAATAGAAATATTACTTTTTTCCAGAATTGAAAATTTAGTTCTTGATGAATCTCCAAATGTTGTGCCGCAAGAATATATCACAGATGATTTATATTCAAGTGAAGATTACTTGGAAAATAAAAATTTTGAAAATTCTCAGATAAAGTGTTGTGAGTATGAGTATGATGAAGTGACAGACATAAAAAGTAATGTAATGGTTATTCGTAATGGTGATGTTGAAGATCCAATCTATAACAAAGATCAGTCCGCAAATTTGATTTTCTTAAAAGAACATATCAGTCATGAAAGTACACATCCATCAATCTTAAAACCTCAAATCAACATAAAAGAGAAGTCGCACAAGTGTGAGTATTGCGATTATGGAACCCCTAGGATATCAGATTTAAAACGTCACATCAACTCTATACACACAAAAGAGAAGATACACAAGTGTCAGTATTGCGATTATGAAAGCCCTAGGATGTCAAATTTAAAAAGTCACATCAACTCTTCACACACCAGAGAAAAGATACACAAGTGTGTGTATTGTGATTATGAAAGCCCCCGGATGTCAAATTTGAAGAGTCACATCAAGTCTTTGCACACGTTAAGAGAGAAGATACACAAGTGTCGGTATTGCGATTATGGAAGCGCTGAGAAGTCAACATTGAAAAGGCACATCAACTCTATGCACACGAGAGAGAAGATACACAAGTGTGCGTTTTGTGATTATGGAAGCCCTGAGATGTCAAATTTAAAAAGTCATATCAACTCTAAACACACAAGAGAAAAGGTACACAAGTGTGAGTATTGTGATTATGAAAGCTCTAGGAGCGCATATTTAAAAAGTCACATCAAGTCTATACACACAAGAGAGAAAATGCACAAGTGTGGGTATTGTGATCATGAAAGCCCTCATGCCCTAGCTCTAAAACGGCACGTCAAGTGTAAACATGCAGAAATCGAAAGAGAAGATACATAAATGTGAATATGAGGACTAAATGTACAGGAAGACAAAGACTTTCCATAATCCTCATTGTGAAAACACTGTGTTCTCTAAAAGTCTACTTCGGGTGTAAGCAGAAGTGACTTTTGCTCTAAATGTTTCAGATCAACTGGCGATATTCTAGTCATATCACAAATTTTCAGATTTTAATTACATCTAGTTTTCCTTTACCGTCTAATTGGAAAGAATTATCCTGTATATAGACGTGCCCCGAAATTAGGCGTCAATATTGCACCAGCTTATTCTAGGTCGAAAAAAAGTTTCAGAATTCGTAAAAACAATGGCCAAAAAATGCTGTTCGAAAAAATTAAATTGTTTTTTATCAATAGATTTTAAACGCCGCAAAATAATTGACCGAAATTTGGTTGTGTTAAACTTCTTACATCTTCTTTTTACTAGATCAAATTTCTAAATTAGGGCATACAAAAATTGAAAACACAATACGTAATATGATTATGTTATATTTACATTTTTTACAATTTTGTTTCATTTACAATAAAGATACAAATAAACATCTTTCAAACGTATGTAATCTAGTATTTCATAATTAGCATAGTCGTTAACTATGCCCTGGAGTTTTATGGCGTTATCGAGTAGCGCTTCTTACTAGGTGGAATCTGGGCTCCAGCCAGCGATGTATTGTTAGACCTTACCTTCATTCGCTCTTTGCTCGTCCCCTAAAGGAATGAAAACGAAGATTTAAATACACACATCAAAAGAATCTAAGGGTCAAGCATATTTTGGGATTGTTTGTTAATTCTCGGAGATCCACGTGGCATTATCGCGTTGCAGATCTTTGTTTGTTCTTTACACAATACTTTTTTATCATTTTGAACATCATGGCATGTGTTCCTCTTTTTTCCAACGACTATTCATTTTCTTCTTGTCGTTCCTTGTTTCATTCATCAGATCAAATCAGATGTTATCCGACCAGCGGATGGTAATTATTGAAAATTTTGAGTTGTGTTTGTCTAAATTATGGAACGTAATCACCTTCAGAGAGACGTGCACTTAAGGGCCATTGGAATGCTTCAAGCTGGAATGTCGCAGAGGGTTGTTGCCAATGAATTAGGGACTAACCAGTCCACTATAAGTCGTTTATGGATTCGTTATAATCAAACTGGTGATGTTAGAGAGCAACATACTGGCCGTACCAGAATAACAATGGCGGCACAGGACAGATTTCTGAGAATTCAAGCTCTGAGAAATCCAACCCACACGGCAGGTCAACTAAGTTTGGAACTCAGAAACGCTCACCATATAGAGATAAGTGACCAAACTGTGAGAAATAGACTACACGAGTAAAATTTACGTGCCAGGCGTCCATGGAGAGCTCCACCATTATCCAGAGGAAATCGCGAGGCCCGAATAGTCTGGGCTAGAAATCACATCGAATGGGGCGTGCAAGAATGGACTCCTGTGTTGTTTACTGATGAATCGAGATCCGGTTTACGTCCAGATACTAGACGTACTCGTGTATGGAGACAACCTGGAAATGTTTGGAGACTTAGGACTGCACAGGAAGTTCACAGCTACCAAGGCGGAACGGTGATGGTTAGGGGTGGTATCAGCATTGGCGGAAGAAGCGACCTCGTATTGCTGGAGAGGTTTGTAAATGCTCTTAGATATAGGGATCTGATATTAGAACCATTTGTCATTCCGTATGCAGCTGCAGTAGGTGAAAACTTCATCTTCATGCATGACAATGCGCGCCCTCATACCGCCGCGATCGTAAGAGATTACTTGGATGAGAGTGGTATAGGTGTTTTGGATTGGCCTGCTCAATCGCCAGACCTGAATCCGATTGAGCATGTGTGGGATTTGCTTGGCAGAAGAATTTTAAGGCGTAACATTCTCTTACAGACACGAAATCAATTGTTCCATACTCTGGTTGAAGAATGGAATGCGATTGATCGGGAAAGCATCGATAACCTTATTCTCAGCTTACCAAATCGATGTAGGGCAGTTTTGAACAATCGCGGTGGACACACTCTGTATTAGACATTGACCAGTGACAATTTTTTTGCTCAGAATCCTAAGTGCATTGAATTCGAATTGTTCACTCTTTTCAGTTAGATTAAAGCTTTCAATTGATTTGCAAACTTTGTATGAAATTATAAATAAATCATGTTAGTAGAGTATGTGAAACCAAAAAATAAGTGATATCGGTAAATTTTTTATGATTTAACGCGACCTCACCCAAAATGTTCGTTTTGGTGTATAAAACAAAAGTCTAAAATTTCTACCTTCTAAATTGACCGCAACCCCTTTTTTTCCGCCATTTTGTGGTATTTTGGACATTTTTAGGGGAGTTTGTCAAAAAAAAATTTCTATAGAGTTGTATTGAGAATTAAGAAACCAAACTGGAACCCTTTTATTGTCAATGTTTAAGGAACTCCCAGTTCAAATTTCAAGTTGATCCGACCTCCCCCTTCCTCGCAATGGATATATATGTATACATAAATGCATGGGAACTTGCGTGACGTTAACTCGGACAGTTTTCAACCGATTCAACTGAAATTTGAACTATAGGTAGGTTTTATGCCCTCAAAACTGCCTCCCAATTTTCAAGTCAAAATATTAAACTGTTTCTGAGAAATTCGAGTTTAAGTCAATTTTTTAGCTAATTTACCAATTGAAATATCTCATATCCTTTTCATCTGATTGACGTTTTCTTAGCGTCAAAATGTAGGTATTTGCATATATTTTCACGTAGTAATCATCGTTTTTATACTACATTAGCAATATGATACTATTTTAGGTGATAAAGGTATATAAATTTTTTTTAACATTAAAAAATCATAAAATGTGCCTATGAATGCAAATATGCATGTGTAAATACGTGTTAATGTGTTTATATGTGTGTATGTAAGTGAGTGTACGTGTATGTAAGTGTGTGTGTATGTATGTATGTGCGCGCGTGTGCCTTATTACGCGTACGTTAAAAATCAGAAGGGTCTATATAATATACTTGAACACGCCCAATATCCATCTTATAATGATAGTAATAACAGAACACACATACCTACATGTAAATGCACGTGTATAATAATTATAGAATACTATAATAAATGTGAGAGGTACATATCTATCTCAGGTATACGACAGATTCATCGTGTGAATTCTTTGTCCGCGTAGGTGATATATTCAAATTTGGTTTTGACCTTCGTGATACCGTGAATATTGAACGCCGATTCCACCTGAGCAAACCAAAATTAAATGTAATAAATTCTAGCTCTCGGGGGTTTTCAAAGTTGCCGATCACGACTATGCATGAAAACTGCGAGGGTCACAGTCGTGATCGGCAACTTTGAAAACCCCCGAGAGCTAGAATTTATTACATTTAAATCGCGGCCGCATTTTATATCGTATAAAATTTAGACTTAGTGTTTAATTTACGAGATATTACTACTTATTTGGTTGTGTTGAGATTTTTTGAAAAACTAATACTTTGGAAAATATGCGGTTCAACCTAAATAGCCTCCCCCCACCTTCTGTAATTAGACCCAGCAAATATTGCTCATTCAATATTCGTAAACAAAATCCTTCAAGAAACCCCAAAAACTGAATTCTTACGGATTACTGA
Organism: Endomychus coccineus; assembly: GCA_958510875.1. Lineage (NCBI taxonomy): Eukaryota > Metazoa > Arthropoda > Insecta > Coleoptera > Endomychidae > Endomychus > Endomychus coccineus. The sequence continues at coordinate 143,875,627 of OY294068.1, forward strand.
GGTTGGGGGAACGAAGTGCCCAGTGAACAGGCACATCCAACCCGCGGTTAGGAAATATTTGGGTTAAATAGTTTCGAACATTTCGACCTAATGTAGCGAAGCGCCATTCAGTTGAAACCACATATGTTGCCGGATCGCTGAAGGCAAATCATCGAGTATATCTACAAAAGTATTTTCTAAAAACAAAATTAAAATTCTTCAGCATTTGAATTTGGTGGTAAAATGACCGGACCTAAAATAAAATCATCAATTATTGCTACCCAAATGGTTATCTTAAAATTTAGTTGATGATGAATCTCTCCAAAGGCCCTTTAATTTTCATCCGCCCATACGACGGTACCGATTTGGATATGTTTCTGCATAACACTTGGCAGCTAAATTGGCGTTGGAACCACATGTTCCTAGTAATTGACAAAAATTATTCATTATAAACAATACTACTACTTTAATGTTTATAAAGAGATCCTACTACTGGTTAGTTTCCAATCTTATCTATAAAATGATTTGTGTCATTTCATAAAATGATGAAATTCCTTCTCTATTAGCGATTTTTTCTTAATTAACTTACAAATTCAATCAAATTAGCTAAACACCATTCACATCAATAACATTGACAGGTGGTGTTAATGTTAATTAAAACAAGTACTTACGCCTACTTGTTTTTCAAGTATACCTACTGAGGAGTTTAGTGTTAACATCAGAGGAATAAAAGATATATAAAGAGGGCTTTTCTGTCCTTGTTAGAATCCAACATAGCTTGATTTGTTTATTTAGGTAGGGTCTGGTTAACGATAAAACTGGAGCTCATCGGGTGGTTCCCTGGATTCGAATGGCGCTGAGTCGTTTGGTTTAATCGTTTTCAATTATCTTTGCGTTAGTGTGAATTGTGCCTTTGAAAATATTTTCTTCAACTATCCTTGGGTAATAAACTGTTCAATAATTCAATTGATAAACGTCGCAAATTTCACGCACCTTTCAATAACTTATTCCAATGAGCCACTGTCTTCATATTCAGATCCCATGTAAATAAACCGCTCATGATGACGTCCCAACCCCCCTTATCTATAAATCAGACAGTAAAGGATATCCAAATGTTGGCTACATTACAAAGTGTAGTGGTATTGTATCCAAGGCGCCTCTATATTTTTTATTACTCTGAGGTGTTAACGATAAAAAAGACATTTATTGAGCACTGTTGATATCCAAATAGTTTTTGTTAAGCCTTACTCAAAACAGACAACCAAATAAGTAGTTATATATAAATTCTTGGGAAATAGATTAGGTTAGCTCTAAGCAGTCTGTATCGCATTAATTTCAATTAAAAATGTCTCCGTCTCAACAACGAACAACACGCATAATTGAAAATTAATGCGTTACGTGAATTAGTTTTCAAACGTCTTCTGATGATGGTCGTGAGACCGAAACGTACGTAAAGCCGAAAATAGAGTTGACATATGTGTTATCGTGACCTATTTCCCAAGAATTTGCATATAATTCATATCTGGGTCTAGAATCATTATTAATGCAAATAAAGTAGTATTATCTCGTAAATTAAATTCTAAAATCTTGTTAATATTCAAATAGATTTTGTTAAGCCTTACTCAAAATAGACAACCGAATAAGTAGTTATAAATAAATTCTTCGGAAATAGGTCACATTAACACATGTCAACTATATTTTCGTCTTTACGTACGCTTCGGTTTCACGACCATCATCAAAAGACGTTCGTTACTGAAGCGCGGGATTCCTTAAACTAATTGCACTAAGCATTCTTCATCGCATTAATTTCAATTTGAAATGTCTACGTCGCAACAACGAACAGAACACGAATAATTGAAAATTAATGCGTTACGTGAATTAGTTTTCAAACGTCTTCTGATGATGGTCGTGAGACCGAAACGTACGTAAAACCGAAAACATAGTTGACATGTGTTAACGTGACCTATTTTCCAAGAATTTGCATATAATTCACACCTAGGTCTAGAATCATTCTAATGCAAGTAACTAGTATTATCTCGTAAATTAAATTCTAAATAAAAATCTTGCAGGAGCCAAAAATGTATTTTACTAACGGTTGGACCAAAAAAGTTATTTAACCACAGGCGTGCGCAGACAATACTTTGGGCGCCGAAGGTATAATACCCCGTTTCTCTTACATTTTTTTTTATTATTTTTTTTACTGAAATTACACAAAAGTTATGTTTGCATATGAAACACATTCGTACCTAGTTTCAGTGAGGAGATTAAGATTCGAATTTTTCTTGAAGGTTTGGAGGTTATAGGCATAGGGAAATACCTCACTAGGCAAAGGGTTCCACAACTTTGCCGTTCGATAGGTACATTAAATGGTAGAAAGAAGTTCGGCAGGTCTGGAGCCTGACAATGAAGGGGTGTGACTAGCTTGTGCTAGTCTAGTCCGCCTATCTGGAATCTCTCGTGGTGGAACAACAGACGAGATTTCTGATGAACATCGACCATGGATATATCTATAGGGAAGGGAGATCGCCCACCTTTCTTCGATGTTCTAGAGAGATTAATGAATTCGTAAGTGTGACATCATCAATCAGATCTAGAGTTTGGGCCCGAACTCTAAACATGTGAACGGTAATTCAGCGCAGGACGAATCTGTGCTTTGTAATCATGAGGAGCTGTTGGTATGTCAAGTAGCTCTTGGCACGGAATAGAAAACCAAGTTGTTGAGAAGCGGTTTTCGCAATGGTCCTCACCTGATCATCCCATGAGAGGTTGTTGTTGGTGGTGACCCCGAGCACGGATATGGAAGACTTCATAGGAATAGTTGTACCTAACATCATATTAGGGACTGTGACATCCGCCTTTCTCGAGGAGATGCAAGCTTGAGTTTTGGTTGCATTAAACTAGACTAGATTATCAGACCCCCATTTCATAATCGTTGCCAGATCATTAATGGCGTCAACCTGTCGGTCTCGCTTCTCTGGTTTCATTGGATGGTAAAGGGGCTCTAGATGAGAAAGCGGTATGATGTGCACCATTATCTGCAAAGCTGTGAACGGTACAGGTAGTCACTTCCAACAAATCGTTGATATGGAGCAGAAACAAAGTTGGTGTCAAGAAATATCCCTGTGGAACACCAGCGTTGGATACTCCACACATAGAATGATCTATCTGAGAGGAAACTCGATAGTAAGAGACAAAGTTGAGGCGGCAAACCATAAGACGGACGTTTCCCAAGGCTTTAGTGCCAGACTCGGGCAAATGCTTTTTTTTTGCGAAAGGATTCATCGTCTGTGCAATGATGGAACTTTTCTTGTAGATTCCTGATGATGTAAACTTTACCGTGATACCATACACTATATGGCACAGACGAGATAGCATACGTGGAAAAAATAAAAACAGATATCTCGTAGATTTTTAATTTATTTTAATTACATTGTTGCGTAAGAAGGATGCAGACTATCTGATGATGTAAGCACATACAGTATTTGGCACAAACAATGGGGCATATATTTATATCATAACCTTTTTTGTTTTCTGTGTGATAAAATCAAATAGGATTAGATATCCTATTATTTTAGTTGTAAATATTAAATCAAAATTAATATTACAAATTCAAGATTTTTAGGGTATTTAGACTTTTCAGAGGAATCTGTCTTGTAGTTGATTATCCACGATCATTCACTTTATTTATTAATTTTTATACCATCGTAGAAAAGTATTTTATATAAATCATTTATTATAAAAATAGAAAGATATTATTTATTTTAAAATTTAATTCTTAATTATTGTAATAATTAATATTCTATGACATTTATAAAATTAAAATTTATTTATTTATTATGAATAAATGAAGTAAGAAATTGTCTTTTTTGGCATTTTTTTAGATCAAATTTTGAAAGTGCTATTTAATGTATCTACCTGTCACCATTATACCACACCATTTGAATGTTTTATATATCATTAATGCCTTTAATGAATTCCAATTATGATATTAACAATAATTTTAAAATGTAACATAATTTATTTTATTTTGGCAGCAGTGCTATGTTGCTAATAGTTATAGCCTAATTTCGGACTGTAAAAGCAACTGTAAGCTGCCTTCACATTTATCTTATAGCCGGTTTTTGAATATTGGTATTCTACTAGCCGCTAAAGTCTGTTTTGGAGTCTATAATGAAAGTCGATTTTATAGTTTAGCCGTCAAGATAGCTGCCTAAACCTTTATAATTTTATTTACTGCAATTGAAAGTGGCATTGATTCTTATAGCAGCTTGTTTGCAGGAAAGAGAAAGAACTCATGTTGATATTTTTCATTTTAACATACAACGCAAGCATTTACGGGATACTTCAAATCCGTTCGACCTACGAAATATTGAGTTTGTGCGATTATTAGTGGATAAAACAACGGCATCGTTCTTAATAAATATGTTGGAAACAGAATACAACCTATTCGTACTGATGGATTATTAGTTCAATTAAAGGTAAGTTTATCGTTAAGTTGAGAATATAGCCTAGTATAGTTAACATAAATCAAAAACATTCCTTTACTGATTGCAATTTACTTTATTGCACTTAGATTAAAAGTATTTAATCAAGTGCAATTTAAATGTTTTATTGCTATTGAAGTTTTCTTATCGAGTTTTCCAACTGTGATCAGTTTATTAATTCCAGTTGGCAATACTTTCAGGTTCCAAATACGGATGGAAGAACAAGAGATTGAGCCAGTGCTCCAGATTTTAGTGAATATTGCTAATGCTGAAGATAGAGCAGCAGGAAGACGGATTAGGCAAAATGTTATCACCACTTATTTCAATAATTAAGGAACCACAAATTTTTTTTATTTCATTTACTAACAAATTTTCCTGTGGCAACAAAGTCTTTATTCTCCAACATAAGCTTCAATAAAAACTCTGTTTGCTCTTCGGAAGACAGAGACTTCTTCTTGCATTCTCCATAAATAAATAACATAATATGAATGAGATAGGACTGAAATATTATATTCTTTGTACTTAATTATGTCCCATATTCACTTCTTTTTGATCGTAAACAGAAAATGTGAAATATGAATCTGTGAATAATATCTATGAACATATCCATAGATATTATATATACACATGGATAGCGCATGGTATACAAACCTCTGTTCCGTCGATGACTCCAAACGTAAGAGAGACAGAAGACTTATTTCAGTCCATAGTCAAAGTATACAGGTCTGCCGGAGCCTCCATTCTACTCTTTTTAAAATTCGAGTGCAAGCTGATTGGTCGTTTATTTAATGTTATTGACGACGATATAATATAATGTTGTTACGTGCCGGCGATGTGATTGGAGGAGCTAGGTGACGTCACCTAGCGCGAGAAACGATGGAAGGGAGGCTCCGGCAGACCTGTATACTTTGACTATGTTTCAGCCTGGTATTAGACAGAGATGAAGATCATTCTGACCACGTGACAAGTGGCAAGAACGTGCATAATTTACTTAGTTTTATATGGAGCACTTTACGAATTTCATGAATCCTATTTGATCGGTTTTTATGATTCAGCAACAGTACATAATAGTATTATGTACAAAATTACATTAAAGATATAATTAAATATCGCTTATTTCCATGAAGCACCCACATGCAACTTGTATGCTGTATTTCATCAATGGAAAACTTTAGTACGTAATTAACTGAAATTACTCTACCCCACGTTAAATGACATATTTAGTTATCAACCGCTTCAATTATTAATTAATACATATATTGAACTACAGAATCATTACCATAGACCTTATAAATAAAACAACATGTTTCATAATGTCGTGAAGATTTAGTTATAATATGGAAAACAAGTAACATATACATATTCAAAATTAAGTAAGTTATAGAAGAAATATATCTATAAATATCAAAATGCTTAAATAATGAGACAGAAATAATATAGCTATTTCTTGGAGTGGTTAAAAAAAAAGAAGTATGTCGTTTATCAAAATTATTAATCTGATTCTGCTACCATATAACCCAAACCTGGGTTTTTCCTGAGCCAGAGATTGAATCCGATTGTGCCTCAAGATGTTATTCAGTGGTGAACTTCTGGTATTGTGGCTAAACGTAGATACCAAATCGCTAGCTTACCTTTTGTGTTATAATAATAAACATTAGCAAAATATTCCAGTTTCTAAAGAAAATAAAAGTGATGTAGATAAACAGGGTTTTAGTTCACAGCATTAATGTTTATAGTTACAAATTAGATTATAGCTTAATTTTAAACTTAAATTTTACCAACAGAGGAACATTATTATATAATATTAGGTACTGTCACTGTTAAAAATACAAATTCTTCGGGAATAAAAGTAAACATTGTTCTGAAATGTCCTGCCTATCCTTCACATGTTTTAATAAATTTTTCAGATTTTTTTAACCTTTGCATTCATTCTACGATTCCTTGTAGCCAAGTATTTGATTACTATTTTTTGCTTATCAATAGTATGCTTCGCAATTTGAAAAATTATATTGATGTTAGGACATGACGGTACAGGACAGAAAAGATGGTATCAAAATGTTTTAAATCTACTAAGTATATAATCAACCAATTTTCTGGTTCATTTACAGGTTGTTCTTCATTGATCCTAAATGAGGTGCCCTGAGAACAAATAATGTTTGCATCACTAGTAAAAATATAATAATAACAACATATACCCAGTTAAAACCTATGACAAATTCATATTCTTTACTGATTTCTAAGTTCTCTGGGTTTCACCTTACGTTTAAAGACATTCGCCGGAAAATTTAAAATACTAGGAGGAACTACATGGTCATTTACTGATTTCTTTCCAAATGAATACACGAAAGTGTTCACTACAAAGATGATAATTCTTCTTGGGCACGAAGTTTTTTCTCTTCATTGTTATTACCCATTTTTGTTTTAATTTTCATCTGAAGGAAAACTGAAATGAACAGTAATTATTACACTATTAGTTACTATTTTCGATTGTGAATAGTCGATTTAAATTGTACTTCTAACGTCTACGTTTTAATTACATTATTGTGAATTAAGTATTTACTACCACTATCCAGTATCTACTAAACTTGTAAATACCAGTGAAAACTAGGTCCTCCTTTTTGATACCGATTTGTACATCCAGATGCGAAACACGATTTCACCATTTTTATATCTTAGATTTATTATTAAGTATCCAAGAAGACTAATCAATCACACACTTCACTATTATAACCTTATTTTTGTTGAAGAGTTATTACACACTATCATTTGATAAAATGAAAGTAAAAAGCCAAACAACTAATCACAACTAAAAAACAAAGCACTAAAGAAATTTTCTGTATCAAAATATTGTTATTTTTTTTGAAAATGGAGTCACGGTCGTATACACAGGTCTGGAAACTCTATGGTTGACTTGAGTCTCTTACGGGTCGCCTAACTCGTAGTCCCTCGCTCAGCCACCAGCTAGCGCTTGGATCACGAAGTGGTAAAAGGATTTCTATCCGGAATCGCAAGCATCCACTTTTTTCGCATTTCCGCATCTTTCGGCACTTTAAAAACAGAAGTTTCTTGCTTTACACTTTTGTACCCCGTTTTGCATTTCGGCACAATGCACGATTTCGTAATTTGTTACTAAAAACGCAGGTCCTATTCCTTGTGTTGACAAGTCAACTGACATTTGTCAGAAAATTCTCTTACGTGACGACTTTTGGTACTACGGGCCAGTCGACGCTTAGGGCCGGTTGTACAATGAAAAGTTCAACGTCAGTTCCCTTGAACTGCGGTTCACTGTTAAACGCCGTTCAGAATCCCGAGCGTTGTACAATAATAAGTTTACTTGAACCCGTACTACGGTAGAAGTAGGTCCAATGTGCCATTGCCAAACAACGAAAAGAAGAGTATATGCAGAACTTAACCTATAAAATAGTTTTTTTATTTTGTTTTTGGAGTTCGAAGTTATCAAGATTGTTGAATTACTGCTGCCCCGTTATAATAATGGAGAAAAAAAACAGTAGGGCAAGTAACTTCTCAGCAAGAGAAGTAGATACTTTAATTAATTTAGTTAAAGTGAATAAAAATGAAGTAGAGTGTAAAAAAACAGATACTGACACCAACAAAATAAAAGCTGATGCATGGGAAAAAATTTATAATGAATTTAATAGTATTCTGGGAGATCCTCATAGAACTATTAAAATTCTAAAAAATAAATATGAAAATATAAAGAAGCGCACTAAGCAAAAATTTGCTGACAATAAGATATATGTTTCTGGAACTGGAGGAGGACCATATAAGGATGTTGTTTTAACTAACACAGACAGTGACTTACATGAGATTTTAGGATCCCAGTTAACAGGGCTTACCTCCAAGTATGATAGTGATGCCACTGCAGGTTAGTTAAAATGTTTTTAAGTTTAATTTAAAGGTATTTATTGTGTTTTTTTAGAATCTATTATAATTAAATTTGAAAATAATTCAGCTAAAGAGGACATTGGTGATGATCCAGAAGAAATTCCATTAAAAAGAAAAAGGGGTATGTTGCAGTCACCAAGTGGTTCAGATTATTATGTAGGCCAAAATGATACCCCTACAACATCCCAGAAGATGCCCTTGACAACTAGAGACAGTAATTTGGAAAACTGTAGAATTCTGTCGTCTAATTGTTGTGCAGAATCTTCCAGCACTGATTGGGCTGCATATACACCGGCTATGTTAAAAAAGCCATTGTCTGTTCCATTACAGCAGCCAGAAAATAAAGTGAAGAATGCAAAGTCTGCATCCCATAAGCTTAGCGCTAAATTGGAGGACTGGGTTAAAAATAAATCAAAATATGGAGAAAAAGCTTTCAATGAAAAGCATGAATTAACAATAAGGCAAATGAAGGAAAATCATCAGCTAGAGTTGGCCATTCATAAAGAAGAATCCCAAGCAAGACTAAAGTTTCTTGAAGAAGAACATGTCTTGAAAATGAAGATATTAGAAAAAGAATATAGTAAAAATAATCAATAAACATATTATTTATTTCATTATTTTTAAATGTTGATGTAGTTATTTTTTATTATTGTTTTCCAAGTTCCTATACAGGGTGTCGCAAAATTCGACTGCCAACGCTCTCGTACAAATTCCTTATACCAAATTAAGAACATTGAGGTAGAGAACTTATGTCTGTAATTGCACCAATTTAACAATAAACTATTTTGTTTCTTAAACTTCAATACCCTGTATTTTGGGAAGGGTGCATTTACGGACATCAGTTCTCTACCTCCATGGTTTTATTTGGTACAAGAAATTTTCCCTCCACAATCGTGATATTTCAGGACACCCAGTATACTTATATTACTTGTGCAATACTTAGTTTGTAGTTTTTTCTCAATAAATACTAGAGTTGTTTTAAGGTATTGTTTTACTTATCAAGTGATAGAAATGGCAGTTTCTTTATACACTGAATAAATTAAATATATCTATAACAAATTTTGAAAATAAGTGTTTATTAATGTGAAACGAACACTGTTGTTAATTCCTCCTTGTGCATGTCCAATCACAAGGTCATTAACATTTTCTGTTAATTCAATGGCAGCAATGATTTCTTCATTCACGTCTGGTGGATCCACATCTCCCATAGATATTGCAATATTGTGAAGAACAACCGATGCCATAACCACAGCTTCTACCTTTTCTAGTTTTAATCGGATTCCTAAGGCAAGAATTGGGAATCTTCTTTTTAAAACTCCAAATGCTCTCTCTATGGGGTTCCTTGTCCTAATTTGGGCTTCATTGAATAGATTTTCATCTGGAGTTTGAGGATTTAAGAGAGGAGTTATAGTGTAGTTTTTTATGGCATAACCACTATCTGCTACAAGAAAATTGTCACCATATACTCTATTTTCAAAATCATTTCTGACTCTGCTATTTCTAAATATATTGGAGTCATGAGCAGATCCTGGCCATCGGCACACAATATCCTGAAATTTGAGTTTGGCATCGCAAATTGCTTGTACATTAAATGAGAAAAAACCTTTACGGTTTCTGTAGATTTCAGCATCTGCTCCCCCAGGAGACAGTAATTTTACATGGGTACAGTCCAATGCCCCAATACATCTCGGTAGCTTGGCGATATTGAAAAAACCTTGTCTAACACTACATAATTCATTTTCATTTCTTGGCATTTTCATAAATTCTCTGCCCAATCGAGCCAAAGCTTCTAAAACCATATACATTTTTTGGCTTGCTGTTGATTTGTCTATACCAACAAAGTCTCCAACAACTTGCAGAAAACTCCCAGTAGCCAAAAAACGCAGAGTAATACAAACCATTTCAGTAGGTGACACTGCATGATTCCTAAAAAATTAATAAATTCAAAACCAAGACTTTATATAACAATAGAAATCTTACCGGTCAGTATTAGATGAAATATTTTCAGAAATTTCATCTATAATCAATCTAACAACCTGTTTTTCTAGCCTAAACCTGTTCTTAAATTCCTTATCATTCCAGATGGTGAAATGATCTGGTCTTTCTCTGTAAACCTTCGGAGCTCGAGGGTATGCAATAATTTCCACCATTTCCAAAAAGTCCTCATCATCAGTAATATCATAAAAATCATCCATGATCGTTATAATAGAAAATCGACAAAACAAGAAAATGAGGTTAAAACCACTGGGTAGACATAAAAACACTGTTGAACCTTCTTTGAACGTCCAAATTTGGTAGTTCAAGATGAACCGCGTTCACCATTCAAAATTGACATTGTACAACGGAACTGTTTCGTTGAACCAGAGATCAGCGTGATCAAACCGTGAACTCGGAATGAACGCAGATTGTACAACCGGGCCTTTTAGAAGCGAACTCACAGCTCACATAGGAAACAACCTCGAGTTTCCAGATCTGTGTATACGACCGTGGTTGGAGTCAATGAAAATCCCTGATGCGCTATCTATGTATGTATATATAATATCTATGAACATCAAGCACATAACCCATACGATAATTCCTATAAAACTGACAATTAATGTTGTCATTTGTCAAATATATAAAATATGCAGCGTTGTCGGTATATAAAATAAAGCTACATTGAAAACGCTATAGTCTTTCTTCTAGTCGATTTAGATTTATAGTAAGACTTAAATTAGAATTAATAGAACACCAATAGACTACAATTTTTAGTCTATATCTGAAGTCGGCTATACTTATAGCCTAGTTTACAGCCGTTTAGCTGCATAGCACTGCTGATGTTTATCCTACATTAACTATATAATTTCATACAATGCTAAGATGCTACTATCATTTATCTCGAGTAATTATTGTTCATGCGATTTGATGTATATATGAAAACAAAGCATGCAGAAATTTTGAATCAAGTACAAACCCACAATTAAAAATGACCAATCATTGCTAGCTGCTGTTGTCTCTTTGCCGAACATTGGTTTCAAGGACAAAATGATAAACAATTATTAGTTATTGAATATTTTATTGGATCTTCATTTAAAAGTACTCATGTTTTTTTAAAACATACCATATATTTATATTACAATATGTCTAAATAGTTTGCTATTTACATATAATACAAGTAAAAAAATCACGAATAACCATTTATGAAAGCTACTTTAAATAACAAAGATAAAACTCAACTAATATAGCTGAGATATACTATAATGTTAGAACAATAATTCTATTTATAAAAAAACTAAATATCAATAAATATAATTTTTACAAATAAGTCATTAATCATAAATAATCTTCATATAAAATAATTAAAAAATGTATGGTAACAAAGTTCAAAAAATTGTACTTAAATTATGTATAAACAATATACATAAACAGGCAGAGGCTAACTTACATTACTGCATGTTGAGCTAGGGACTCTAAAAGCATTAAATATGATATTTGAGTATTCAACAATTCCATGATTAGATCAGATCTGAAGGCACATAATCACAATACAGTTGCATAAATACTTTTATCTCAAAATATATCCTTTGTAAACACTCAATCATGATGGCTATCTTAGAAATAAGTACCAAATGTTCAAAGATCGAGAATTTGACAAGTCATGGTAATGTCCCCATCTTAATTCTGTATGTTGCAATGTGAAATTTTGGATTATTAGTCACATCGACAGAATCTAATTTTATCTGATCTTTGACTTACTGAAAAAATTCACATGAGGAGTGTAAAATGCAGTTGTTGAAGATAATATTTAATATTGAAGTTGAAGGATTAACTCAATCCTACTGATTTTAATTGAAGTGGCAAATGGATGGAGATCTACCATTTAATAAAATCAAGTACTGGGTGTCCACAAAGGGTTGGGGGTATTTGTAACTGCTCCGCCCATGTAACGGCGGGGTTTGGTGGGGTACGATAAGGATAGGTTGTTACACTGCTCTTTGGAGATTTAGCAGCCATGGAAGTGTACCGGGGAGATCATAGAGCTTTTTATTGAAATGTTGATTCTATAGTCAAAACTCAACGTTTATATCGTGCAGAATTTAACGAACGGAGTGCACCAAAGGACGACACCATCAGAAAATGGATTCGAATGTTCCAAAACACCGGTTCGACTGTAAAAATTAACAATCAAGGTCGCCCGCGCTCTGTTCGAAGTCAACAAATGACTGAAGAAGTGAAAATCCGTCGTCAATCAGTTCGCAAACGCAGTCAAGAATTTAACATTAAGAAATAGTCGTTGCACAATATTCTGAAGCAGGATTTACATCTTACAATATACAAAATTTAGTTTGTTCAAAAACTGAACGTCACCGACTATCCTCTCCGGCTGAATTTTGCAAATGAATTGCTTCAACGTTTCCCAACGTTCGAAAACATTCTGTTCAGTGACAAAGCGAACTTTCACTTAAATGGTCACGTAAACAGACACAACTGCCGCTACTGGGCCAACGAAAATCCAAGACACAGACATGAACAACCATTACATAGTCGAAAAGTTATTGTGTGGGCTGCCATGTCTGGTGAAGGCATCATTGAGCCTTATTTTTTTGAAGGTCGGCGAGGGCGAGCACTTACAATAAACAGTGAACGGTATTGCGACATGTTGAGAGACTTTTTGGTTCCACAACTTCAGGAGTTTCAAGGTTTTAACGTGGAAACATGGTTTCAACAAGATGGAGCCACTTGCCACACCTCAAACCAATCACTTGAAGTTGTCAAGCAACTTTTCCCGGATAAAGTGATCTCTCGTCGATGCACCATCAACTGGCCCCCGAGAAGCCCCGACCTTACTCCCCTTGACTATTTCTTATGGGGATATCTTAAAGAGAAGGTATACCATGAAAAACACGAACTACTGCAATTGAAGCACAATATCCGCACTGAAATGGCTGCCGTTTCCAGAGAGATGTGTCGACGAGTGGCGGCTAATTTCCGTGTTCGGTTAGATGAGTGCCAGCACCAGGAAGGTCGACATTTCGACAACATAATCTTTCGCACTTAATTCTCCAAATTTTTTTCTTAATAATAAAAATAAAAACATATTTTTCTGACTTGTAGTTTGTGTTTTACTCAAGTTACAAATACCTCCTACCCTTTGTGGACATCCTGTATTTCCCAAGAGACCATCATTTTAACACTATCTATCATTGTATTCTAGTCTGGAAATAATAACTAGTCAATATGAAAAAACTGTTTTGAATGAGACGGTTAATTTTTGGGATAATGAATAAAATCACTTTTTAAACAAAGCTATCAAGCACGTGAGTGAAATTACAGATATAACTTAACATCTTCATTGCTTGTAATTTATTTTAGCGAGTTACATATTTAATAGAGCTACTTATTATGATTGAGTCATTTCACAAAAGAGAAAAATTAAATATTCTCATTTATAGGTTATAATATTCAAGTAATTGAAAAAATCTAAATAGTTAATTTCTCAGTGGAAATAAAACTATTTGAATTTAATAGGAAAGAGTATTTATGTTAGTTTCTGCACCTTATCAAAGGCTATTTGAAGACTAATGAGAAAAAAAACTACAACCACCTCATCATCTATATATCCAGAAAAGCAATACCTGTAGTATCAAACTATCAGACTTGTTTCAGTTCTTTTTTCCTCAAAATATTCGATACTTATTACCAAGACACCCCTATAGAATATCAACATGTATAACCTCAACTTTAAATCATTCACAGTCTATTGATCAGTTACAACGTTTCGCAAAGCCAACGACGACTTCAAAAACAGAACGTTTTCAACATTTTATGGAAATTCTATAACATACTTACATTATAAATTAACATCTTGAGTTATTTGAAGAAATATCATATATTTATACCTCTACACCCAAAACCCTATCTACAACATATTCATACCGCTCTGATGAATCTTTATTGTCTATCGCGTCATCGTCTTCTTCATCTTCTCTTTCCTCTTTTCCTCTATCCTCGGTTTCACTATAATTATTACTATTCGCAAACTCAGACTTTTCGAATTCTGCTCGTTTTAATGGGTTATTTTCTACATGGCACTCATCTGCAGGCAAGAAAGGCACATTCGTATTCACTCTGGTAAAGAAGGCCATCTTTTCCCTGAAACAAAATAAACGCACGTTTTATTATACCCATTACAGTAGTGATTGACTAGAATAAAATTTTAATGTTTTCTCCAACAAAATTTCTCATAATTTGTATTCAATAGAAAAAGCAATTAACAAATGAACAAAATACATAAACAAATTACTTGTTAGATATTATCCTCAAAGGTAGGTGTTACAATGAAATTCTAATGTTTTCCCCAAGAAAATTTCTTGTAATTCCTAATCAATAGAGAAGTAATTAACAAATGAACAAATCACGTTTCTAAAGTTGAAGACATCATTACTCGAGAATGACGCAAAAACATTTGAAAATTCCTTTGCACCAAGTAGGTAGGTATAATGTTAAACTGATGTTTATGATTACGATAGCAAAGGTCTTAGCTGTACCAAAATTATTAATTTATTCTATTGGCCTTCTACCTACGCACAATTTTAAACATTATAATGAAATACGTGGAAATTTGAAAGTGCTTAATTAATTAAATTTGTATAATCGGTTCTACTGATTCAAGAATTAGCGTCACGTTTTAAGTGAATCATCTCTAGGATAGATAGATCTTTTATAATAATTGGTTTCTTTAGCTATAATGTAATCGGACTGATGGTTATAATCAAAACAATGTTTAGCAAAGGCGGTGGAATTTTCAAAGTTTTTTTGTAAAGGACCCCGCAAATTCCTTACGAGAATTGGGTCTTGGTGGATATTTCTGAATTTTTGATATGATGTAATCCATGTAATTCTGAACAAATGTTACCATTGCGCCAACCCCCAAAAATGAACAGATTCCCTGCTAGGAGGGGTTATATTTACATTTTACTCATAATAGACTATTATTTTCTGAAGAGGGTAACAATATTTTGATATGCTTCATTCTAGTTTATGCTGCATACATAATATTGTTATTATCCCATACAAAAAATTTGAAGTTTTCCGTATCTGAGCTTATTTTAAAATTTTTCAATGGTTTTCGAATTGACCCAGGAATTAGTATTTTTTATTTTTAAATGGGGGGTTGGGGGGATAGAGGGGGCTCCAACATTTCTTCATGGAAGAAGAACAATATTATGCAACATAAGCTAGAGTAAAGCATGTAATAATATTGTACTCGCTTTCAGTAAATAAGTCTGTTATGAGTAAAATTTAAATATAACCCCCCTAGCAGAAAAACTGTTCATTTGTCGGGGTTTGCGCATGGATGAAATTTGTTCAGAATTACATGGACTACATCATATCAAAAATTCAGAAGAATCCACCGAAATTTTTTGTGCATCCCCTATTTGGGGGGGGGGGGAGTTGATTTTTGATATACAAGTGCGAATTCCGTATTCAAGCTTATTAAAACATTTTACAATGATTTTTAAAGTGGTCCAGAGAAAGGTTTTTTTAATTTGAGGGGGTGGGGGGATTGGGGGATATTATGCAGCATAAGCTAGAATGAAGCATGTTAAAATATTGTTCGTCTCCAGAAATAAATAGTCTATTATGAGTAAAATGTAAATATAACCCCTCCTAGCAGGGAATCTGTTAATTTTTGGGGGTTGGCGCAATGGTAACATTTGTTCATAATTACATGGACTACATCATATCAAAAATTCAGAAATATCCACCTAGACCCAATTCCCATAAGGAATTTGCGGGGTCCTTTTGTAGATATTGTACAGAGATTCTTGTATAAGTTCTATCGCAATCTAAATATCATATCATTTTGCACCGACAATGTAGATAGATTTAAATATTTTATAAGTTGTTTCATCTTTCAATAGATTTCCCATTTGGTTTTCATAGTGATCTCCATGAATTATGACTGTTTTATTACATTTATCCGCATTCAAAATTAATATTTGAGATATTAGCATGTAGGAACTTTTCAGTTTTTTGGTATGATAGTTAAAACGATTTTTTATCTCTGTTTTCTCTGCTTTTTGTTTATTCTTTTCATTTGTCAAGATGCTTTGTTACCATAGTCATAAAATTGCAAATACAGCTGTTTAACATTGTACCTACCTACTTGGAGCAAAGAGATTTTCAGGTATTTTTCAACGTTCTCGAGTAATGATTTCTTCAACTATAGAAGTATTACTTTGAAGTGGTTTGCTAATACCATCCATATATTTTATACATTTTGAATTTTTTCGTGTTTCATTTGTTGTGGCGACGTAGACATTTTTAATTGAAATTAATGCGATAAAGACGTTCAGTGCTTAGTTTGAGGAATCCTGTGCTTTAGTTGATATGAATTAGTTTTCAAACGTCTTCTGCTGATGGTCGTGAAACCAAAACGTACGTAAAGACGAAAATATATATGACATATGTGTTAATTTGATCTATTTCCCAGGAATTTACATATAAGGTAATATTACCCATTTTTTAATTACCGGTAATTTTACATCAAGAACTGAATAACTCGAAAACGGTACCTCTCAGACTCGTGTATGATACCAGAGGTCCACCAAGAATTGAATGAGGAATCCAAAAATGCCCAAAATATGGGGCGCTCCCATTTAAATTACGAAGTGTATAACGTCCAGGTGAAATGGAATATAAGTATTTTCTCCATATATGAATCAGTAATTGAAGATTTTTCCTAAAATTTATAATAAGCGAGGCTGGAAGAAATTACCGTGGGAGAAACATAGTACTACAGGTGCCCCGAATTGTGTGTGTCAAACTTCACTGGTGGCAGAAACATTCAAAATATGAAAAATGCTTTGTTTCCAAGATACAGGATGTCAAAGTTATCGAAGAAATATCTTATATTTTTTATATCATCCAAACCATTGCCAAATTTTGTATGTATGACCCTCCAATATGTTATCCTTCCTGTTCTTTGAGAATATCGAGTCCCAAAAGCAACCAGTGGCGGAGTTATGGAGGTTCAGTTTTATTTAACTGAGAAAGAAAACAGTATGGCTCTGCAAAAAAACCAATTCGGGTAAAATTTCGGATAAAACATTTAATTTGATATAAAAAGTGTCTCTTGGTATTTTATGTATCAGTTACTGTTTGGCCGCAAAATCAGAGGAATTGTCGATGTGTATTTGATTAACACTTGTAAATAAGATTTATCGGGAAAAATGAAAAGACTTCAGATAACTATTTAGCGAATTTTCTTTATGTATACTTTGCCTACACGAGAGGGAAACTTAATCGGTTAATGCGCTATAACTTTTTAATAAAAGTCCATATGTACCTCAGAATGGTATCAATCTCTTCGTTGAGTCACTCTACAGATACTTGGCTCTACGATTTTTTATTTGGCGATTTTTACGTAAGATTTGATGAAAATTTATAGTTTTTTTACTGTTCTGCAAATAGCAGCCAAACAGTCTCACATATGCAACTTTTAACAATTTATCTCAGTTCTCCACACAATTGCGAATAATTTGATATATCATAGACCGGTGCTAGGTCAAGTTTATAAAAAATTATTCCAGGATATTCACATCGAAGTTTTACTTTTGGAAAAAAATTCGTCCTGAGCGCAAAAGCAAACTTTCTAACTTCTAAGGTGGCTTTCAATTATTCAAAATAGATGTAGAATCGAACGCAAACATCTAGGAGGTTAAGCAGAAAAGTGTGTTACATAGTGTTATTCGCGTACGGCAGCATTGGCGTTTACATCACAATATCCATAAATAAAATAAATAACGTATTCAATATTACTAAACATTTTTTATTATAACGTCAATATGTACTATACGTTTGTGTTTCACATACAAGACAACTTAAAACATAACTGTTATTTCACCATGACGTTTGTAATCATGGCATACTATGATATTACCACATTACGCAAAGGTGACGATAATCATTACCGCCCAAGAAACTTCAGTTGAAAAACTACAAATTTCTGTAATAAATAGAATAATTCGATAATTTGTTCATCTTTAGGAATTGAGAGAATTTTAAAAATCTTAAGAATTTCAGGTTCGGTTGAAAAATGAAATTAATGTCAACCTTAACGCTGATGTTGCGTTTTTCAATAAAATGATTTATTTTTGGTAGCTACTATTTGAAACTATACAGATTTTCATTTAATTGCCCCTACTATCATTACTGCACAATACAATGATGACAAGTGTGCTATCGTTGAATTTTTTTGTGAATGATATATCCAAAATTGTAAAATTATACCGGTTGTCCCATTAAAAAAAATTATGTTGGGGTCACGTGACCCGAAATGACAGGAAAAACGGAAGTCATTTAATAATAAATATAAGCATCAGTTTCAACTGTTTATGTCTGCCAAATTTCATATATGTCATATTAACAGTTTTCGAGAAATTGGACTGTCAAAACGTCGTGGGACACCCTTATTAAGACTTAATACATTTCATCTATTTTGTAAAAAAAAAAATCAATTTCTGAGTGTGCATATTACATAAAAATGTAACAATTATTTTTTCTTTATTTTTTGATAAAAAATTTGTTTATAACAATTAAAAAATTTATGTATGCATTTAAAGACCGTAATAAAGCAATGAAATACTCAGGAGACCAAAATTATCCGAAAATGACCCTCGGAATGAACTCGGAGTTTTGGTCGAATTTATCTATTTTGTTGATAGATAAATTGTTCATAACAAAAAATAGTCTTTATCCAATCAAAAACGGTCAAATTTTGCATTTCTTAGAAATTTTCATGTAATCTCAAAAATGAGCAAATGAAATAGTTTACTTATTGTTTATAAACAATGTAATAAAGATTTTTGACCCACGTATGAATTATCTATAAATTATCAAGAAATAGGTCACATTAACACATATGCTTTATATTTTCGTTTTTACGTACGTTTCGGTCTCACGACCATCATCAGAAGAATTATTATTTCAATAACCTGATTACTTAAAACTAATTGTATTAACACAAAGCGTCCTTGTCGCACCAATTTCATTTAAAATACCAACGTCGCCGAAACGAACAGGAACACGAAATCGAAATTGTTGTTGTGTTACAATGAAATTGGTGCGATAAGGACGCTTTGTGTTAATACAATTAGTTTCAAGTAATCAGGTTATTGAAATAATAAGTTTTCTGATGATGGTCGTGAGACCGAAACGTACGTAAAGACGAAAATATAAAGCATATGTGTTAATGTGACCTATTTCCCGAGAATTTATATACAGGGTGTATCTAAATAACACCGAAAAAATTAAAGGGGTGATTCTGTGATGAAAATTAAGAGTTTGGTATAAATTTTTTTGAAAAAACCCTCCCCGGAAAAGTTACACCCCTTCGAAAATTAAAAAAAAAATGGTTTTTCTTTTTCATTTTCCTTGTATATCAAGCTAAAGACACGAAACTTGGTAAACATTATCTGTCAATAAGAGTACACTTTTTGAAATTTTTTCAACCCTGAAGTATGCTTAGAAGGGGTTGATTATTTCAACCCCTGAGATATTTTTTCTTACAACTTTTTTTTAGATGAAAATTTTTTCTTTAAAAAAGTATGACTGAAAAGCCCAATTCATTGACTAATTTTTTTAACTCTACAAGTTTTTTCTAAAACTTGAGCATTTACGAGAAAAAAAATCTAATGCAATGCATTTTCAAAAAGATGAGCTAACGCGAGTGTATTTTGCGTCAAGTCTAGTGACCTGTGCTTTGCATAAAAACATTAATACTGACACTAGGATTGTGTAGTGTCATTTTCTGTCACCCATCTTATTGTTTCACAAGTTTTATGATTGTGTATTGTAGGAAATATTAGTTGATTGAAAATATGAATGCATATTCGAATTTGGAAATGGCAGATATGCATTTTACATACGGTCGTGCTAACGGTAATTCATTGGAAGCGCAAAGACTTTATGCTGAACAGTACCCACAGCGTAGACTACCCCATCATACTACGTTCACAACTATTCACCGACGCTTGCGGGAACGTGGTAATTTTGAAAAAAGAAGTTATGATTCTGGTCGTACTAGAGAAGTTAGAACTGCAGCTGTAGAAGAAGCCGTACTTAATTCAATTGAAGAATTCCCAGAAACTAGTATGTACCAGGAAAATAGCTCGTGTCCTACATGTAAGCCATTCCGTTGTTTTTAGAATTTTAAAAGAACAAATGTTGTATCCCTATCATCTTCAACGGGTGCAGGCGTTAATGATTCGAGATTTTTTACCCCGTGTGATTTTTTGTCAGTGGCTTATTAATATGATTGGCCAAGCACCACAGTTCTTAGATAATATTTTATTTACTGACGAGGCGAATTTCTCAAGAGACTGTATTAGAAATTTTCACAACAATCACCTTTGGGCTGACGAAAATCCTCATGGCTTTTTTGAAGGAAATCATCAGTATAAATTTTCATTAAACGTGTGGCTCGGAATTATTGATAATCATTTAATTGGTCCCCATTTTCTTCCGCTACGATTAAATGGTGAAGCATATTGTCATCTCCTTGAAGAATTACCTGTTCTTCTTGAAGAGGTTCCCATTCAAATTAGGCAACATTCATGGTTTATGCACGATGGTGCACCAGCTCATTTTAGTATACTTGCAAGAACTCACCTGGATGAGGTGTATGCCAATCAATGGATAGGTCGAGGAGGACCTGTAAACTGGCCAGCCCGCTCCCCTGACCTTAATCCTTTGGATTTTTGCATATGGGGATATCTGAAATCTTTGATATACACAAACCCAGTTGAAAATATCGATGATCTGCGAAACCGCATTGTGGCAGGGTGTGAAACTATAAGAAATTCTCCAGGAATATTTCATCGTATACGCAATTCTATGAGGAAAAGGCTAGATGCTTGTATTAACGCTGAAGGCGGTCATTTTCAACATTTATTATAATTGTATTGTCGATATTCGACAGGTTTTTGTTCATTGTTTGTTCACTTTTGTTTTTAGTTGTAGAAGTCTCATAATCATAATCATAATTTGGTTGGCTGTTGTTTAATAAAATGCTATTTTACATGAGCTTATTTATTTTTTTCTCATAAATGCTCAAGTTTTAGAAAAAACTTGTAGAGTTAAAAAAGTTAGTCAATGAATTGGGCTTTTCAGTCATACTTTTTTAAAGAAAAAATTTTCATCTAAAAAAAAGTTGTAAGAAAAAATATCTTAGGGGTTGAAATAATCAACCCCTTCTAAGCATACTTCAGGGTTGAAAAAATTTCAAAAAGTGTACTCTTATTGACAGATAATGTTTACCAAGTTTCGTGTCTTTAGCTTGATATACAGGGAAAATGAAAAAGAAAAACCATTTTTTTTTTAATTTTCGAAGGGGTGTAACTTTTCCGGGGAGGGTTTTTTTCAAAAAATTTTATACCAAACACTTACATTAATTTTCATCACAGAATCACCCCTTTAATTTTTTCGGTGTTATTTAGATACACCCTGTATAATAAACGATATAAACAATTTGCGCAACTTCATTCGTGTTTAACTTTTTATCTGATGACATTCTGAAGAGAATGCTCTTTGTACCATCAAAATCGATTAATTTCCCAAGGATACTGCATTAATATAGATTTGAAAGTTTGTTCAATTTAATGTTGACACTAACATTTTGAGAACGACAGCTAAGATTAGTTCGGGCAATATCGTGTGAAATTTAGTTTCCAAGATATTCGGACTTTCGAAGTTTCCAATTAATTAATTATTTTCTATCTCCTGAAAATTTTCAAGAACATGATATCATCCATTTTCACTAGAAACATATCATTAATTCAACCACAAAAAATAACAGCTATAAAAAATACCAAGAGACGCTTTTTACAGCAAATTAAATGTTTTAACTTGAACTGGATTTTTTGCAGAGCCCTACATTATTTTCTCAATTAAATAAAACTAAACCTCCATAACTCCTCGTTGCTTTTGGGACTCGATATTCTCACAGAACATGACAACCGATCGGAAGGTCCTATATACAAAATTTGGTTTGAATCGATACAATGGTTTGCAAGATATAAAAAATATGGGATATTTTTTCGATAACTTTCGACACCCTGTATTTCGGAAACTTTTTTCATATTTTGAATGTTTCTGCCACCTGTGAAGTTAGACACATACAATTCGGGACACCCTGTATTTTTAGTAAAGAAAATAAGCAATGTGATAAAAATAAAGTGTCCGAGAGTATGAGTAATTTATTTGTCGATTTGCTGCAAATTTTATTATTCATATTAAATTAGGACTTAAACACTACTTTCTAATGATCCATTACAAGTTTCCGAGATAGTTAAGAGTAATAATTATTATCACAGGACACTACGAAATTGTATGAATTTTTTTTACTGAGAGAACTTAATACTCACTTAAATGATATGAGATCTGGCCGTCCATTTCCTGCTTTGGTTTTCCTAAGTTTGTAGATTTCTTTCGAAACTTTCGTAAGCATTTTCTCAACCTTTTTCTCTTCTGTTGTTTTAGTCGCCTTGCTACTCTCAGCCTGGGCGATCATATTTTGAAATTGAAGATCCTCCAACAAATATGAGACCAATTCAGTGTCTCCTTGTTCCTTCGCAGTTTCCAATCTGACTTTCAGTTCCCTCAGACGCAAAACTTCACAATTTAACATATCGAGCCTGGTGTGTTGAGCTTGACGATCCAGTTCCAAATCCAGAGATGTCCTGGCCGTTGATGGAAGATGATTTTGGGATTTACTTGTTCCCAAAATAGCCATCGAACCTGTTTGTCTCCTATAACGCAAGGATCGCCTTTCGACTGCATTCCTTTCAAAAGGTTTACCGCCACGTCTGTACAATGGCATAGCACTATCACTATCACTACGATTCAGTTTACAGATATATTGATTTTTAGACACATGGGCACTAGGTGAGAATGTCTGTGATCTTTTTATAACACCTCTATCGTCCAATGGCGATAAACCGGCCGCAGCTAATTTCATTTGCTTGGCGTGTTCAGGATAAAATGCGCACTCTGTATTCGTTTGTTTATCGGAGAATTTTTCAACAAGATCATCATCGCTATCACAAAGTTCTGAAACAACTTCTAATTTATCGTTCGGCCTAAATTCGACTCTTATTCCTTCCTCGTCAATTTCATCATCATCGCCATCTGAATCCTCATCACTTTCGTAATCTTTCGTGCTTCCCAAAACAAATTCATCCAAATCAATATTCAAATGTGGTGGTTTCACATTTGCATCTTGATTCCGTGTCAGTGTTGATGTTTGCGAAGAAATGATCGTTGAATCGTCGGAACTTTCCTCTTTTACGCCTAGCTGTTTACAGTTAGAATCAAAGTCGTGCCTGTCTCGATTTAAAGAAATATCAGATTCTTGTTTAGCGTGACACAAACTTTCTGGTGTATCAAATAACTGTAAACTCAGAATGTTGTACCATCGTTGACTCACATTTTGGGGATTAAAATCTGCTAAACTCACTTGGGCACAACCCTGAAATAAACAAGAACCATTAGAAATGTAAGGTTTGAAATTTAACAACACGTCAAATTCAAGATGGAATTATAGTTTTTGTACAAATCATTGATTCTATTTCGATATACTCTGTACACGATAAGAGAGAAATAACATCATAATTAGTAATGTTTCATTTCAGTTCGCAACACTTTCCAAGGTTGTCGAATATATAAAGTCAATTTTATTCAATTGACTCGACATTTCATATATTCGTTGTGAATCTAAATTTAGATCTTCATCTGATAAGAGGTGAAAAAGTGAAGAAAGAACCAAGAAAGTATCAGATCCTTGTACTCTCATCACTAAAAGCATGTTTATAGCTTTTCGTACTTTTGTAATTCGAAATGTTATTATATAAAATTAAATAAAATAACTATTAAACACCGTAGCTTTTTCAAACGAATATTTTATATTACTATATATTAAATATTATTATACAGTATCGGAAACAATTCTTCTGGGATATAGACAGAAATCTACACGAGCAACAAGGAACCCAATGATATGATAATACCACATAAATAAGAGAGACGCACTGCTGTGCGCCCCTCCTCTTACCCCACCCGACGCGTTAACTGACGTTGATATCCTATCCCTTCCTCGAGCGAGTCGAGGAGAAATTGTAATGCTCTCTCAACATATAGCAAGCTATTTTTTATGCTCTTATGAAACCACCATACCCAAGATAAATACTTTCCGATACTGTATATTATAAAGTACTAACTTACTACAAATGAGCTAACCTAATATATAATTTTAAAAATTCAATGGTGAAAGCCATTTCTCTGTGATAATTTATTATATTGATATAATAAAATAAAACACTTTTACTTTGTTTTTTGTCACATATATCATAGAAACAAATCGTGACTATAGTTTCGACACTAGCGTGTTATCTTCAAACGATACTAATGTATGAAAATATGAATAATCTTGGATATTAATGGTAAAATATAAAACAGAGGTAACAAGTGGGGTTTCAGTTGGGCAAATACATTGTTAGAATAGTATAATTGAAATTGTATAATGAGGTTAATATTGTGATAAGGAAATTTTAATGTGGAGGTATACTAGGAAGGCATAAGAGGATTATGCGAAATTTTACGTTATCAAGACATCAAACCGAATGCTGTGTAGTACACATCAAATTGTCGTTTAAAATTTTATTGTCTTTATTTTTAATAACTTTGAAAATTTCTATCGGTTCTTTATTGTGTCTAATTTAAAACCTCTACTCTGGTTATGTAAAATTTTAACTTCAACTAAATTTGGAAAATTGTGCCCTGTTTCTGAAATGTGGCTAGAGAAAGATGAACAAAAAATAGGACAATTTATATTGAGGTTTGAACTTATAGAATATGTTTTGATAAAATGTCTGCAATTGTTTCACTTACGGTACCAAAATATGTGAGGGAAACGTATTTTGATGAAGAATCAGATTTTTTTTAAAAGGATAGATCCTTGAGCAAGTTAATTTATGTTTTTTTTCTGTCAATTAATTTGGATATAATTTGAGGTTGAAAACCATTGTTAATAGCTATAACCTTGATTATATTCAATTCTTCATTCAGGTTTTCAAGAGAAAGGAAGTGAAGTAGTAACCTGCTAATTTATGATTACCGAGACTAAAAGATGAATTGGCAGAGTTGTATCTGGGAATGTAGGTTTTCTATACATTTTTAAAGCAATTATATTATTATGGTGCTGAGGGTAGGATCTAGGAAATTTATTCTCAGTTGCTAAAGTGAATATTAACATAAGGATATTATTAATGAAGGAAAAGAAAACATTCAATTGTCGTGATGTACCTTTGAAGAAGGATAAAACATCATCTACACATCTAAACCAACAATGAATATGTTTTTAGCTAGAGGGGAACTCATTAGTTTCTTCAATATAAAACAGTCAATCTGTCAAAAGAGGACTTAATGGGGATTCCATAGCTAATCCATTATTTTGTGTGAAAAACTCGTTATTAAATTGACAATAATTTTGGCTAAGGTAAAGATCAAAAGCTTGTTCTATCTTGGATTTTAATAACGGGATTTGTATGTGATTTTTCCAGAATTTGTGATATCAAAATTTTACATTCATTGGGAAAACATTTGAAACATACCAAAATTACATTTCTAGGGAAAGTTTATCTATTTATTAACTTTGAAGTTAATAATTTTTGTACTGAATACTTAGACTTGAAGTTACATATATTTTTGAAGATTGAATTCAACTTTACTGCTAGATTATGTGTAGAGCTATTAACATAGGATACTACGGGGCGGATGAGAGCATTTTGTTTGTGCTTTTTTATGAGGACTTAAAGTTTAGGGGAAGATGGATTATAGTTAATTAAACTACTCTTTTCAAATTCACTATTAAATTAAACTTGGCTATTTTCTACAAATTGGTTAGTTTGAAATTGGTTTGTAGGATCTTTTTTGATTTGAGTCAAATCTAATGAAACAAATGTATTCATTTTATTTATTTATAATTTTAATGATAATCTTAGGATATACGGTTATTGGAATTTTAGCTAATTGGGTTTAACCTATCGAGAGAGAACAAGGGAGAATTATTAAGTAATTATTCTTGGAAAATCTACTTTTATGACTACTCATGTAAATTGTTCATGCTCTTTAAATCAAACCCAAATAAGCAAGTAATTTTTACTTTTGAATCGTGCCATTGAGCCACTAAACAATAAAAATTCACCCTTATACAAATTGCTGTAAACAATAAATATTTTCCGAGTTATGGCCTTTTGAATATTTCTGAGCAAACCGAGTTTTAGATCGATTCAAAAGTATGTAGTATGACAATACAAGACTTTTTTGTGGATAATTTAATTTTCCCAAACGCATATATTTTTAGTTTGGAGTTTTCTGAGCATAACTCGGAAAATATCAAGCAGCTGAGAATAACATATGTTTCAAATTCAAGATCACGATCAATATGGTGACGACAGTCCCATTGTTCAGTACCAAGTTAAATTGACACATCTTTAAAAATCTAAAAGCGTATTTCGTCAATTATGTTGCATCATCAGTAAATCATCACTAGAGTTCTACTGGTGTACTGAATGACAATTTAGTTGCCGAAATACATATTTAGATAGGTATCTAAATATTGCGCACATTAAAATGTGGTACCGTTATGTCCATTTTTCAGTTTTGAATTATAATTTTTATTTCTTCAGTACAAGATTATTTAGACAAGATACAAGGCGCCGTTGACCTATTACAATGACTCTTTGGAAACCCGACAAAAAGTGCTTTTCATTACTTTAATTAAGGCGACCTTATGCGAAAGACTGAGAGAGCGTAGCGAACAATATAATGAATAAATAAACTAAATAGTTTGATTTTCATTAATTTAATTAAGACGGAGTGAGCATAACGAACGAAGACTTTCCTCCTTTCGGCTTACTCACCCACTCCATCTTAATCCTTTGGGGATATGCGCAGCGTACTGACCGGCCTCCCAATATAATGATTAGTAATATACGAATCGCTTATTATAACACTGTCAACATTAAAGTCCGCACCATATGGAAATTAAAAAAATAGCTTTGGTTAAAATTTGATGTCGGGAATAGTTTTAGGTACAAATTAGAGCAAATTGCATTAACAGTTGTGGCCAAGCGATCTTTGTTAGCTGTCAAATTTGACATTCATTGCAGAAAGTGGCATTTCTAAATCGAATTTGGATAAAATTTATTTGAAAAAGATGTTTCTACTGCATTCTTCTGTACGTGTGCAAAGTCTAGGATGAAGTTGCGATTTTTGATATTTTTATCAAATAAAATATTTTTTGCAAATCCAAAGTTTACTTAACTGGTAAAAATTAATTTATTTGTGTAATACTTAACGTCACATGGCAGTTCCATGATAAATATGTTATTCACTTTCCATATTTTTAAAAACTAAAATTCAACCATAAGAAATGTTGACATCAGCGGTGCAAAGTTCCAATAATTTCATAGTTCTTTAAAAAAAGTATTTAATCTTATGTAAGACATAGGAAATAGTCAAAAGAAAGCATTGTTTTAATTAGACTTTAGTTTTCGCACCTTTTATCTTGGTCAAGGGTGGTTGTGAAATCTAAAACGTGTGTCTTACTTTACGTTTGAAATAATTATGTCATAATTAATTTGAAGTTTCTAAAAGTGCGAAATTTCGCAATTTTATACGAATATTTTAACACTCAGAAGTCTTTAGCGCTTTGGACTCCGGGATTTTCACCTGGCCTATAGAAATTAGAAGGTTCGAATTATCTAAAAACATAATTGCATGAACGCCAGACGTCCTATGTAATTAGCTAAGAAAGAAATCATTTTGACATATGCCTCGAGGAGCTCGCAGCGCGTAAGTTAGAGTTTATACATTTTACCTCGGTCTTGTTAATTTGGGGCCGTTTCTTGCCCCGTGCGACCGGCGCCAGTTGTAATAAAGTATTTTTGGCTATGGGCCGCTAGATTTTACCCGTTTCGTGTATATTTTAGTCGCGAGAAAATTCCTTTTGGTACGTCGCATGTTAGACGCGCGTAGCTGAGATCTGAGAATAGCTCAAACTGTTCAAAATTTTCCTATTTAATGGACATTTATCGAAAAAAGAAGGGCTGTCGGGCACTGTCTGATACTGAATCTAACTACATGGAGCGAAAACGGCACGCAAAAAGTTGTCGTAAAGCCGTATTAGGTACAACCAGTTTACACTTTCCTAACTCGCGTGCTACGGGCTTCTCACGTGAACGTCATTCGATTCACGGAAAATTATTTATATCAAAACAGTCTTTGACCCGGATTGTGGCTATCACGACCTCTGAAAAGGTTCAAAGTTCACATAATTATTTCATAATTTGTAGTTCAAAAATGAACTACAACTGAAATAAATAGGTATGAAATTTGTAGGTTATTGATGATATCAGTGTGACAGTGACATAATTATTTCAAACGTAAAGTAAGACACACGTTTTAGATTCCACAACCACCCTTGACCAAGATAAATTTTGATATCCCGGCCTCTTGTAATTAGTAAATTGTTAAAACAGCAAGTTGGCCATGGTAAATAAATTGCAAGTTAGCTGTCATGCTGACATTGTTCTAATTAAGTCAGAATATTTATTGTAGTAATCATATACGAGGTTATCCCTTCAATAAAAAATATAAATTGTCCTAATATGCGGCGAGAATACACCACACCGGCAGGTATCCAATATTTTCAATGAACCCCATCCAGGGAAAAACGTTCAAAATAGTACCGTGTCAAGGATAATTAGAAAGTGAATTTCGTGCTTTCAAGCCAAAATTTATAAATACTTTAATATAAAGATATTAATGCTCGTTTGGGATTTTCTTTCTGGTATCAGGGAGAGAAAGACGAAGATAATCAGTTTCCTTACAACAATTTATGGACCGATGAAGCAACATTCACTTCAAATGGCACTGTATGAACAGAATTTTCGATGGTGGTCCCAAGAAAATCCTAACTTTGTAATTGAATGTCGTGACCAATAATCTTTTAAAATTAATGTTTGGTGTGCCATAATTGATGATCAAATAGTTGAACCATATTTCTTTAGACAAAATTTGATAGCCGAAAGGTACCAACATTTTTTACAAAACGCAATTAGTGGAGTTTTAGATAATATGCCCCTGAATAATAGATATAATGTTTGGTATCAGCTTGACGGAGCAGCAATACATCAGACACAAGCAGTGATACAGTTTGTATACGAAATGTTAAGAGGAAAAGTTGAAGGACAGGGCAGGGAATATTTTTGCCCAGCCAAAGTCACCTGATTCAAATCCCATGGATTTCTTTCTGTGGTGTTATCTTAAACAAAAAGTTTATAAGAAGAGGCCTTTCACTAATCTCCAACAATTGCAAGATACCATTCGGGACATTAAAAATTAAAAAAAAAAAACGCTGTGAAATGTAATTTGAATTGTGTAGTTTTTGTTTACCTATTATTTAATTGTTTATAATAATTTTTAGTGTTTAGTTTTAAAATTTAATTGAATTAAATGATATTCTTACTTTTAAGATGATTTTAGTAGTAAAGTGATTAACAATTTGACAGCTAACGTGCAATTTATTTATCGTGGCCAACTTGCTGTTTTAACTATTTACTAATTACCAAGTATTGTTTTCAGAAAAGGTGGGAGAATTAAAGTCTAATTAAAATACTGCCTTCTTTTGATTTGAAAAATCTTGGCTTCCGGATGGATTCCGCGTCACAATAACTCGACTTGATGCCGACGTTTCGCCAACCACTACAGGGCAGGCTTGAGGCTTGAACTGAAACAGTTTCAGTTCAAGGCCCTGAAGATGCCACCTGTAATGGTTGGCGAAACGTCGGCATCAAGTCGAGCTATTGTGACGCGGAATCCATCCGGAAGCCAAGATTTTTCAAGATTAGCTATCCGCGGAAGTCTACTATTCTTTGGACTGTTTCCCTACAGTTATGCATTTAATATTTTATAAGATTCAATACTCGTGTCTTTTCAAAAGAACCACAAAATTATTGGAACTTTGCACCGCTCGTACCAACATTTTAAATGGATGCAATTTTAGTTTTTAAAATTTTTGAAAGTAAATAAAAATTTGCATACGAGCATAAAATTGCAGTAGAAATATTTTTTTTCAAATTCGATTTTAAATGCCACTTTCTGCAATAAATGTCAAATTTAACAGCTAACGAAGATCGCTTGGCCACAGCTGTTGATGCAATTTGCTCTAATTTGAACCAAAAACTGTTCGCGACATGAAATTTTAAACAAAGCTTTTGTTTTAAATTCCCATATGGTGTGGACTTTAATGGTGACACTGTATGTATATAAGAAAATCCTGTGGTGGCCTTTCTTGGGAATAGTATTAAGGAAGAAAGCTAAGATTATGATGGTATGTTGAGTAAGTTTAATTTCAATTTTCTATCAAGATTTTCCAATAGCTAATACCGGTCTACCGTATCCTTCCGCCAATTCCCAAATTAAAATGAAACGCATTAACAACTTACCACACGTTTTTCCTGTTGACCTTCAGTTACACTCCATACATTGACTTGTAAGGTTTTTGAGTAGATTTTACTGGCGGGTACAGAAATGTTGAATGTATCTCCAAATGTGGGTTTTCTCAAGTCGTTTACCGTTTTTGTACAGTGTATAGATGGAAATGAACAACTTGCAGGTAATAGAGCAGTTTTTATGAATCTAGAAATAGAACAATGATGAATTAGTTTAAAATTATTAGTTAAATTCATATATTTTCGGTAATTTCAGGATTACATTGCATGTGAAGAGATGGTATGTTATGTATGCCACATAACGGGTGTTTTTTCAACGTTTAAGAATTTTAAATTACGTTTTGACATACTTTTACGATTTCATCTCATTTTTATATATTACATTTGTTGATTAATAAACATATGTTTTCATAAGTAATTCATTTAATGTTACGTATTGGCGTTGTAATAAATAATTGAAAATGATATTTTATATTTTCGGTTGCCGCTGCGATTAAGTGAAACGCGCGTGACGTCATGATTCTACTCTTTGAAGCCGCTGCCTCATATTTGCCACTTTCCGCAATGTGCTTCTTTTTCTTGAGCACTCCGTGGTTAATTATTATTGCAGCGGTTGTTGCACGGTCTGCGTGGCAAGGCAAAACCCTTCATATCACATGTGTTAGTCTTAATGGGTTCTACCATTACAGAAAATCTAACATAATGTTCTAGGTCTTGCTTCAACTTCAATTCAAGAATTTTGGGGTTATTGTTCTTTCATATATTATATTACCAAATTTCCCACAATTAACACTAAGCTCGAGGTTACATTAAATGCATAGCCGTACGTGTTTTTACATGAGTCGGTAATCGAGAGCGCATGTGCGAACGCCATTCTAATGCGAGGGAATTTTAGTAGGTTATTTGAATGTTTGTATTTGTAATTGAATGGTTTTCCTTGCCCTTATAGAACTTGTCGCGTTACGATGACGTTCACACATGCGCTGTTAATGGAACATATCACGGATTTTTACTCGTGCGTATTCGGATGTGTGCGGAGTTGAAAGCAAATATCATCCTAGAGGCACTGCATTCAAATTAATCTATGAAAAAAGTGAAGTAGTATTTTAAGTTATAGTTAAAAAGCTATTTTTCAGATACAGTTGAAGCACGAGCGCTTTTACAGTCACTAGTACAAAAATTTACTACAGGTTAAACATTGATGAGAGAAAAAAGTTATTTATCAATTATAATTAAGTTTCATATTTTTATTATTGAATTTAAATTATTTATTAATATTATTTAAATAGTTTGATTAATTAGTTTATTAATTTTATTATTAAAAATTTGTTTATTTTTTATCTAATTAAAATAAATTTTGTTTAAGGGAGAAATTATCTTTTTCAGCATTTTTAGCTAAACTTTTAAAAGTTCTTTCTTTCAATTTTAAAATTTTATTTAATTTATATTTTTGATAAAAATGTGGCTTCTTTTACATTTACTAGTGTAATTTAAATTTTAAAATAAATAATATAAGTTTATTTATTAGTAAATAAAATTTGATTTACATAAAAATTTTTCAGTTGTATAATATTTTAGATGAAATTTTCAAGGTGCATTTTATAATTTTTCATAAGTAATTTTATTACAAATTTATAAAATTTTTATGGTTTTTGGATATAACAAATTTATTTACATTTATAATTAGGAATTAATTTTAAAATAATAGGCAATTATTATTAAATTTAATTTTATTAATTAAATAAATAAATTATTTCTTATTAAAATATTTAGTTCAATTTATTAGTTTGTACGGAATTAATTTTATTTAACTATTCTTAAAATTAAAAAAACTAATTCTTTGTTGAAAAAAAAATTTTAAGAATAAAGTTGTAATAAAAAGAATTTTCATATTTTTATTATCAAATATAAATTATTTATCAATTAACATTATTAGACTAAATTTTATAAGTTCTTTTTTTTTAAATTTTAAAAATTAATTTATAAATAATTATATTTATGAATTTTTAGATAGTGATTAAATATAAAAATAAACAGATTTTCAAACATGGAATCTTTTTTTCGATTTATTAAATATTTCAAAATGTCCAATTTGCGCGAGTATTTTTTCAGATGAATTATTGACTAAGATTATAACGAAATATAATTTTTTTGATTAGGTTGAATTGAAAAATGAGTTGATTGTTGCGTACGGGAGAGAAATATTAGCAAATTGCAAATTATCAGTTGAAATGCTCGAATTTCTACATTATAATGATCTAGAGCAGTGTTTCCCAGTTCCCTAAAATCCCGGACCCCCAAAATTAAATAGCAGTAACATGGGGGGCACCATACAAAGGTGCAAGCGGCGTAGCAGGGCTGCGCTCTTCAGAAAGTTTTAAGGTCAAATTCCTTAAAATCAAAGTTAGAAATCTTTATCCCAAAAAATGATGTCATGTGGTTCGCGGTTCCTTGCATATCAGTAATTTTGCCCGTATCGTGCACCTCTGTGGAATGAAGTGACACCGACACTGAAGCAAATCAAGAATTACACTACCACGTACTACTTTGGGTCTATAATTATTTTGTAACAATCTTACAAAATATTTGATGAATTATTCAACTGACTGAGTGCATCTCTTCGTATATCACGTTGCCTGGCGTTATGTTATTTGAAACATCTGATAAAACATCATAAAAGAATAAAAATAGTTTCAAGTATTATTGATAATACACATTGAAAATTCTGCCACACCATAGTTAAGAGTAAATCATAAAAATTAATTATACTTACACTTCAGAATTTTCTTCCAAACAAAGGGCAACTAAATTTCTCGCTCGTTCAATGGATATGTTCAATATATTTTCCTTCAACAGGTACCTCAGTTTGATTTGAACCTGAGCAGTATCGGAATCAAGATCAGAACCGAATAATCCAGATGCTCTTTTCCTGTTAGATGCTTCGAAAACTCCAGAATCACCTGCTACCGATTCGTCACTAACCGCTGCAGATACAGATCGCGTGTTAGTTCCCGACGAAGAAGTCCTGGATAGAGCCGTCCCTTGTAACATTTCGTCGTGATCTAATATAGGTGGTGGAGTTTCAGATATCGGCGACAGTGGTGGGTCTCCAGTAAATTCGTACGAATACCTCGATGGCCTTCCTAAACCAGATCCTTGTGACATATTGCTTACTTGAGCTTCTAATAAATCTGTCAACGGTGACAAACTTGGAATGGGTATTCTTTGTGTAACGTTATATGGGAATTCACTACAACTATTAAGGGACGGACTGGACAATCTTAGCTCCATTAATCGTTCGTCAATCTTCTGTTCTGTATGCGT
Organism: Endomychus coccineus; assembly: GCA_958510875.1. Classification (NCBI taxonomy): domain Eukaryota; kingdom Metazoa; phylum Arthropoda; class Insecta; order Coleoptera; family Endomychidae; genus Endomychus; species Endomychus coccineus. The sequence continues at coordinate 143,909,876 of OY294068.1, forward strand.
TCTTCTATCTCGTTCGACCTGTTCGTATGTTGGGGGTGGGCCTGCGCAAGGTAAGTTCTCGTACATAGGTGATATTGGAGGTGAACCGGATGAAAGTGAACTTCTCGGAGACAATGAGGGTTGTGATCTCACCGGAGATGATGTGTGTGTAGTATTGTCATTATTTTTCAACAATCTTTCTACTCTCCGATGCAAGTCTACCATATCTATGGGTTTATCCAGATTAATAGTACCAGAACACTGTGGACCACCATAAATATCGGTGAAACTTAAGCCAGAACTCAAAGACCCTTTACTGCTTGTTGTTGACAAAGATCCTAAGCTCGAACTACTACTAACCGACAAAGTGCTAGCCGATAAAGTCTTCAATTGTGATTCAAGATGTGTCATTAACCGCAGACTGTCTCTCAGCTGCTGTAACAGTAACTGCTTTTCTTCATGTAACTTCAATCTATCAGTTATCGCCCTATTAGACATTTCCAAAGCTTTGTTCAGGTCCTGCTCTAATTTTTTACATTCCATTTGTATATCAGTCATTTCTTCTTTCGACCTCATCCTCGGTGTGATACTTTTTAATTCACGTAATAACTGTTCTTTCTCTTGGAAAAGTAACAATCTGTCTTTATCTGATTCTACTTGACCAGGTTGAACTTTTTCTTCCAAGTCAGCTAGTTTTTGTTGTATGCGTTGTACCGTCTTTCTAGCTTCGTCATACTCTAATCTCATTTTAGCCATTTCAGCTAGTCTTGTACCTATTGGTACCAATTCACAAGATAAGTCGGTTTGAGAAGCGGTGCTTAGTTTCTCTTGTGGTAAACTTAATGTTGAAACATCAGGTGAACTTTCTGATAATTGCAGTCTTGTTAAGTCATCTTTTAATTGTGCTAATGACTGCATCAGTTCCGCCTTTTCTTTCTCCCCTGATGATAATGACATCTGTATGTTCCTTAATTCAGCCATGATTGCTTGTGCCTCAGCTATATTATAACATGTTCCTTGATGAGCACTGAGTTTCTGCTCCACACTGTAACAAATTTGACAATTAGGTATGTTATTAATAACTCGGATTATTCCATTTGTAATAGTTGAATTTAATGGAAACGAAAATGTTTGCTATTTTTGCCGATATAATATACGACTTTCCCCAACTATTCAAAAAACTGTTTTGAAAATCCAGAGATACAATAACAATAAATTCTCAGTTCCAATTCAGAATGTCCTCTCCACATGTATAACCTATTAAGCCAATGTAAATAAACTGATCTTAGTCATATTGTGCTTGAATAAGGCATACATAGGTAAAACAGGGAAAACAATAATTGCTAATCGATATCAGTTGATGAAAAACTTCAGTTTAGTGAATAAGTATCAAACAATAGCAACTATTGAAATCATGGGGTAAATTCATCTCCGTCATTAAATTGTTATCAAATCAATATATAGAAAGCTACAGCTGTGAATCACTCCGATTTGAACAAGCGGTATTGACAAGATTATTAGATCTTACCTTGAAAGTGTTTCAACTCCTCTTTGTGTATAATTCATCTCATTTCGAATTTGTTCTAGCTCCGACTTCAGTCTGGAAACTCGAATTTTGGCCATAGCAACATCCGATTTAAGAAGATCTGGATCATATTTTGTACTAAGACTACTTGTTGAAGAACACACTGAAAAATAAATTAGTTTACAATAAAAACATTTTACATTTTTAAATTGTTTAAAAATATAATATCGAAGTTATTTTATTATCTCTTAGAAGACTAATATTTAGAACGATGAACAATTTGATTACAGTAAATATAATTGAATTTGTGTTTCCCACACTGGAAAAAGAGAATAAATAATAAGAGAATATAGGAATGTAACCTCAGTTGAAAAAATTCTAAAATTAACAGTCACCTATGGTGGAATTTTAATTTAATGTCACGTTAGCATTAATTAATAATTGACGAAATTAGTTTGATTAGTTTCCTACCATTCATTGGTGTCAAATCTGGATAAATTTGATCAAATTTAAATTAAATTTTCCATGTGAAATAAAATCATAACCAAAGCATAAGCACTGAATTTGAAAAGCTGTTCTTCTATCTCTTTCAAAAGTTTACCTGAAAAATTAAATTGACACCTCAAAACTAATAAAAAGTGTTGCTTATTACTATTTTTTCCAAATAAACGCTCATATAAGTCAATAACAATTGAAGATAGGTTTAGGAATACTATACATAGAGAAGTAGAAAATTTGAAGGGCTTTTCGAATGAGAAATAATATACATATCCATTTTTTCTAACCGACCGAAATAAAATTATTTTTGGATATGAAAGCTTAAGATTTCGGTTAATTATGACCGGGAGTTGAACATTTGAAAATAATAAAATATAAAGATATAAAGCTAAAATAATAAATAAAGATTTTCAAAGTTTTGTCAATAAAAAAATATTAAATAATTAATATATCAAAAACCGTGCAACACAGGCATACATATTTTGTAGGGTAAAGTTGGAGAATTAAAATATAACATTAGATTCCATTTAAAATTTGAAAGTATCTGCTACTTTCTAATAGAAGTGGCAACACTGCACCTTCGAAATTTAAAAAGAGACATCATATCCACTCTTCCGTAAACGTCTAATGGTCCATCCACCGTGCATGACTCTGTATATATTCTGATGTACCATTCAAGATGTTAACATGACATTTGTAAAACAAAGTCATGTCGTCAATACTTCTTACATGTTATTGACTTTTAACGACCCCTTGTTTCTAAGTACTTGCGGTCATAACTAATATGCAGTCATCAAATGTGTAGTGGCACAATACTATAAGAAATTATATAATCCTCAACACTTGATATAATTTCTGACAGCCTATATGACAGATATAGATGGAACTTTATTATTTCTAAACACCATTGAGTGGGAAGGTGTAGAACAAAATAGCAGATAATACAATATGAATAAAATGTGGCACAACAGCACAGACAATATTAAAATTGCTAATTAAAAGTAATAAATATGACACACACAATTTAAAATTTATAGATTTGAATTCCTGTTTGTTATATTTAGATGTATTTAAAATTTAAAAGGTTATCTTAGTATCTACAGCAAATTCGCTGTGAGTGAGCCCTGTTAATAAGAGATCTTGAGCCTCTTTTTAATTAAATGAGAGGGCAAACTTTTTGGCTCAGGAGGGAAGCGGTTATATATTTTCAAGATCGAAAATTCATTCTTTTGATTTTTTGCGCATTTAAGAAGTACTTTAAATCGTGTGAAATTAGGTTGTGCACGATGCGATTCTTTAAATAGCTCAAGATTATTATATACGAACAAGACTGATTCGAGGATGTGAAAAATATATAAAGTTAAAATATTGTTCTTAATAAAAACGGTTTTACAACTTGTATGTAATTAGTACAGTGAATTCCTCAGAAATCATCAATTATATTGCATATACATCAAATTTAGACTGGAATGTTTACACTGAAATGAACATAATTACCTACATCTGAGCTATTCCTAAAATACGCGAATCAATTATGAATGTTATCAACTTTACATTGGCGAAACCTGTAGACCACAAGATTTAAAATGTCTAAAAGCACAAAAACTGAATTAACAACCAAACATTCTTGAGTCGTGGCCGTCTATATTATGGAATATATTTTAAATCTTGTTTTATAGCTTCGAAAAAAAGTAAATAAACATTCGGACCTTACAATTACGTAGGTATCTTTAACGATACCTATGTCAGATTTTGTTTGGGGAATTTTTTAATTTCAATTTTCATTATTTATTTCTCATACATACATATTATATTATGATTGCCTATTTTCTCTTTTCAGTGTAGAGGAAACCCAAATAATTCCACATTGAATTAATATTGTTGTAATATTGTCATATTTCAATTTAGGAACCAAAGTTCATGATATATACATGATTACAAATGTATACTCACAACTAGATCTAGAGGTATTGAGTGTAGCGAGGGCGTTTGTAAGCAGATCGTATTCATCTTTTGCCAGCATTAACCTCTGAGATTTAACATGATAGATGTCCTTTTTCGCCTGAAACAAAAAGTGAGTTGAATTAATATATCAGTATATCTACAAATTGAATGATCATAGTTGTAATTAAGAGAATAATGTATACACATCCAATGTGGAATAAATCCAACATCCAAAGCTTTCGTGATTAAAGAAGATTTTTCTAAATAGCCCCCATTTTTGTGAGGTAGTTTTTAGACCAGCTCTAGATCTATCCCCCAACCAAATGTCAATTTTAACAGACATGAGGAATACCGTTTTAAAAAACAAAGAGACAATAGAGTTTACAAAAACTACAGTTTAGATTGTACCAATTTCCCAAACGAGAATTGGACTCTTTGAAAATTTGCCACAGTATCATAAGTTTACACTCTTCACTCTTCCAAAAGTACATTTTCGTTTTATTTCATATAACAAACTTTAGAAATGAATTAAAATCTAATGAAGTGAGAGACTAATCCTTCAATTCGTTCTTATTTGCCAAAATGTTGTAACAATAATAGTCTAGGAGCCAGAGCGATATTGATGGTCTGAACATTAACCCGATGGCACTACGGTTTATCGATAGAGAATGGTTCAATGACCAATTCATCTCACAGAACGAATTTTCCCCGACTGCTAGATCTCGAGATACAGCATCCGCATTTTTTTTGAGTGGAGGATAACCCTTTCCAAGTTGCGGTTACTTGAAAAGCATGCCATTCTTATACACTTCCACCATGTGCCATCATTTTTTATCGTGCCCGTTTATCAGGCCGACCATTTAAAATTGGACCGAAAATGAACTGCAAGTTAACCCTCCCAAACCTGGTGGAAAATGTTCATTGGTCTTGGCAATTGTTAATATACCCTATGCCATCAAAAGTTATCGGTCCATTTTCGAGTAATTGGCCATTATTTGGACCAAAATGTTTATTTTTTTCATTTTGTGGCTAAAACTTGCGGGTTACAAGATAACATGATGGCACCATGTTAAATAACTTTATTGGAGGTCAAATAAAGATTTAAAATTATTACCATCACTCCTTGCCTATTCAAACCCCCCAAAACCCCCTCAAACCACCCCCCAAAACATAACAGAAACAAAAAAACTGCCGTTGCGATTTTAAACCCAGCCAGAATCTCAAAAATTTACTAATTTATGATAAAATTGGTCATATTATCCATATTATTCAAATTTTTTCGGGGGTGGTTTTAGGGGATTTTGGAGGGTTTAAATAGGCAAGGAGTGATGGCAATAATTTTAAATCTTTATTTGACCTCCAATAAAGTTATTTAACATGGTGCCATCATGTTATCTTGTAACCAGCAAGTTTTAGCCACAAAATGAAAAAAAGAAACATTTTTGCTCCAAATAATGGCCAATTACTCGGAAATGGACAGATAACTTTTGATGGCATAGGGTATATTAACAATTGCCAACACCAATGAACATTTTCCACCAGGTTTGGGAGGGTTAACTAGCAGTCCATTTTCGGTCAATTTTAACTGGTCGGCCTGATAAACGGGCACAATAAAAAATGATGGCACATAGTGGAAGTGTATAAGAATGACATGCTTTTCAAGTAACCGCAACTCGAAAAGGGTTAACCTCCAGTAAAAAAGAAATAAAAAATGCGGATGCTGTATCTAGAGATCTAGCAGCCGGGGAAAATTCGGTCTGTGAGATGAATTGGTCATTGAACCATTCTCTAACGATAAACCATAGTGCCATCGGGTTAATGTTCAGACCATCAATATCGCTCTGGCTCCTAGACTATAAGCGGCAAACAATAATGTAGCTTCCAGGACTGTACACTACAACCCATCACAGTTGAAAATATTAATCAAGAGTTTTGAGCTTGAAATGCAAAGTTGATATGTAAATAAAAAAACTTATCATATTCCATCAAATCAAACAAATATAATAAGTATCCAACGTAATTCAGCTGGCGATCTATATTGGTCATTCACCAACAGTATTGACCCTGCGAATTACTCGCAAATATTCTTGGGAATAATATCGGACAAATACATCAATCGTAAAATATTCATATGAAGATCATGGATCAACATATCAAAATAATCCACATTTTTTTTTTCAAAAGTTTAAAAAATGTGTCGCAAATTTTATCTGTCGATAGTCCATCGAAAAATAGATAGGACACACATAATTTTTTTCAATTTTTTTTCAGAAACAGAGATATAGCCCTTCATTTTCGGTTTCAGAAAAAAAAGCTTTTTCATCGAACTCTCTAATTGTTATTGGTTGAGATGTTGTACACTACCCCTGCTACGTTTTTCAAGGGGCATTTGGATACCCCGCTGCTCGACAGAATCCTAAGATGGTTTGCCTACTCAGCGAGAAAATCTCATTGCCAAACAGCGCTTTGGCAGTTCGGCAGCCATCAATGCTTCTCCATGCTGAGGCATGTTGATCTCTCAGATGGTTCGGTAAGATCTGTATACCTTTGTTGTAGGGGATACCAGCAAGGGGTTTTGAGGACCGTCCAAACTAGCCCCGTCTCTGTCCAGTTTGTTCGCTCTCTCATTCCCGTTCCAACCTGGGTGGCCCAGAATCCGGGTCAGGTTGGGCCTGCTAAAGGATCTCATTGGTATCCCTGACAAGTCTCGAGGACACAGTCGAGCTTTTCAGTGTGACTATCCGAACAGATCCAGATGTTCTCATTTATCTTACCATAGCCGAGTAGCTTCTCCGCACATCTTCAGCTGTCAAGCATCTCGGCTTGGAAGAACGTGTTGAGATTCCACATTTGCTCGGAGTACCCATTAATATATCTGGGACAGCAAAAACCTGCTCCGACCCTTGTTTGTTCTAGACCCATCCGTATACCAAATTGTGCCGTATTTTGCGTGCGAACATTTTCCCATTCCTCCCTTGACGCGATGACGACCCTGAATTGCTGTTTCGCGAAGAACAGGACTTTGATCCTATCCTGCGGTTCTTATCAAAGCATTTCGGGGTGTACCCTAAATAGACAGGATTAGTCGGCACTCAATCTCTTTGGGAGCCATTGCAGTTGAGCCTGGAGGCCGCCATCATTGCGAGATTCCTCATCGTCATTGATAGAGTTGGCACGCACATCAAGGCCCTCAATGGGTTCTTCAGGAAATATGAACAAGTTTGGAAGAAAATATTTTCCCTACAGTGCTATTTATCTATATGTAGTATGTTTTCTAGAAATAAACCACCGAAGAGGTATCTAATCGATGAATTAGTTGCCTAATGGGGACAGTATCGAGATTACCTTCATATCACTGTGTGTTCAATGCAATAGAAATGGCGTGTGGAATACCAAAGAAATTCACACATCGGAAGAGATGGAAAATCTATTAATCACTGCTTGAACACGTGGAAGAAGGCTTTAGGCATTGTTACTCCTCAGTTTTAGCATAACTGTATAAGTCATGTTGGACAAGATATATCAAGAAATCAAGTTTGACTTCTGAGAAATTGCCCCATAAGTATAAAATATTGAGTTGTAAAACACATATTCGGTGAATTCGAATAAACTGTCAATCATGATGAGTATAATTTGTCGTATTTCAACGTTTTTAGCTGTCCGCGGACAAGAGCTAGTAAAAAATATATATCTTATCATAGATTTAACCTGCAGCAAATATCGTGCTAACAAAGGGAGGTAACAATAGTAGTAACAGTAGATAATTCATTCGTATATGAATAATGCAATAAAGGTCCTAGTGTATCGACCTTTGTAAAACACATATGTCGTCAATTCAAACAGGCTTTCAATGCAATGACATAATGAACATACTTTGATGTATTCTCACATCTTTATCTGATTCTAATCATTTGCTATATATTTTCGGTTGTTGCGGGCGAGGGAATTTAGTGATCTATGGATCACAGTTAATTCTATTTGGTTGTATCTAGAGTACAATTTTGTTTATAACGTTTATGTATGAGTGTATCGTATTTATTTCTCACATTTGAGAGGATGAAACCCCTCTCTCCGTATTTGCAAAGAAATTCGCCTGTACGAAAATTGAGTAGTCGAGTTTATAGAGCGTTAGATAAAAGAAAGCGGTCATACTTGCGATAAAAAAGATCTATTCTTTAAACCTAACTTTGAAGCGTTTCTAAAAAAAATTATACGACTGATAAAGTTATGAAAAAATATGTTTAACACCCTGTATAGAATACAATTATTGAGACAAACTTACAATATAGATGAAAATAGTTGTAGTTGATTATATAAATTAGTTGGACGATAATAGGGGTAAACTACACGCCAAGAATTAAAGAGTACAAATTGGGGTCTAACGGAACATATAAGCATTTAATTGTCGCTTAGTGATAATACGAATGATATAGATAAAATAGAATTCGTCAGATAAGATGACACCTTGTCTACGATATTACTACTAAATTCCATTCAGTGCATCGTCTTATCTACAACAATTCATATAATGAGACAGATTAGAAATACGACCTTTGAATAAATACCAATCTTAAAATTTCGAGTGCCATTGGAAATTAATTCCACTCAACAGAAAAGGTAATAAAATTTCCGTTTCTTATCAATCATTAATGTAACATTATTATTATTTCATATTAAATATTTCCATACGTATTGTATTGGAGTATTATTTCCAGATAATAAAGATCACTCTTTTCCTTCAGCTTGTTTTGTTCTGTTCAGCGAGCTCAATAAGACCACACCTTTCTATCGAAGAATTCTTTCTTTCATAGCTTCACATATTGTTAAAATTTTATCTCAATGTTCATTAAATTCGATGAAAATTAGTTTTTATAAACATATAATATCTAATATCTCGGAAACGAAATTACAGATGCCCCTATTCTCCCTAATTAAATCTCAAGAAAATGGGTATAATATACTCGTATATATTTTTCAATGTTTCGCGCAATGACCTTTTAATATTTTAGGATATTTCGAAAATAAAAACATGGTATCCTTTTTAGATTAGTGTATTAAGTGCTTGAAGAACGTTGCCTACGTATACCTGATTTTGTTATTTTTTTTGTGAGCCCTTGACGTGTTGATTCACTTGCTCCATGTCTGTTTTGTCGTTTGTTGATATTCATTGAATAGTAGTCAAGAAATACATTATGAATCCTTGCAAAAGGTCGAGTATCTATAGTTTTTGGATACGTTTTGGGGATCAACGCCACTAGCAGAAAACCAAATTTGCAGAAACGAAAGTCCTGTGCAAGCAGTTATATTAAAACAGCTAAATTTTTTTCGGTTTTTGCTTCATATCTCTGTTCATCCATGTTAAAACATTTAATAGTTTATTTTATATCTATTTACCTATTTTTGAAGCTCGTTTTTTTGAATTTACTAATATTTAATGTTCAATTAATGTATAATAAATTAATAATAATTTACAATAAAGAATGTATAGTAAGTGCAGACGTTGTAATAAAAAAAGACTGTCCGTCCGGTCGGTAGTCAACAAAAAACCAGGTGATACACCGTATCCAAAATTCCAGTAAAACCAGATAGGGAATTTTTCTAGGACAGGGTTCGCTATAGACGTTTCGTACATTTCATTCTATAACGCCAATATCAAAGTTTTTCTAACGTTACCGAATGATATGTTTATAACGATTCAATTCCCGCACTTCTTGATTCTGGCTAGAATATTAATCTTCTGGGTCCAAAACCTTATCCTCTCGAACAAACATAATTTCCAAATTTCTGGTAACTATGCTACTTAATGCACCAGGATAAGCTCAATATGTTCACAAAAATACAGCTTTGGTTCCATTTGGCGCCCAACGTGAGGCTTTGATTTTTGACAGTGATAATTGGAGGAAATATTCGTTTTCGGGTGATTAATAGATTATTGAGTTACCTTCAAAATTGCGTATTTTACATATCACTCTAGGTTTGTTTAATATTTTAGCTGAATAATTTCCGTGGAAAATAGATAAATATTTAAAAATATATCAATATTTACTTATTAAATAAATTAATATATCATAAATTAATAGTATTTACTCAACAATATTCAATATTTCTGCAATATGTGAGTGTTTTGTAATTTTTGATAACGGTGCACCAAGTTAAGAACTCACAAGGGGCTATGTTTTTTTGCAGCGATAATTAGAGGAAGTAAAAGTTTCCGGGAGATTAACAAATCATTGAGTTACCTCCAAAATTGCATATCTCATATATTTCTGTTAAGAATTTAATAAATTATCTCAGTATTTATGAAATTAAATAAATACATTGATAATTAATAATGCATTATAAATATTTGTAATAACATCTAATATTTGATTGTATCTATTTTTTTCACCTATATCTACTCTTGAATGTTCTATTTACTTTGAACATTTATCAATATTTAATTATTAATTTAATTAATATGATGAATTAATAGTATTTGATCATAAATATTCAATAATATCAATATTTCTGCAATATTATCATACTTTCACTGCTCTTTAGTCCGATAACTATAGTCTGTAGAAAAAAAATAAATACGAAAATTGTAGCAAATATTCTGCAAAATTGATAACTTCTTCAACTCTCCGACGCATAGGAACAGAGAAATTGCGAAAAATCCAAAATATGTCTGAAAACGTAGATGTTTCCCAATGTAACTCTGTTTGCACATGCCTCTCCTTTCTGCATCCTCGGTTTTCTAATAGAAGTCTTGGTCACATTTCCAAAATTGTTACTTGACCTTTTGCAAGGAAACCAATTCGTTTGGTACATATTGACCGGAGTAAAGCTATTTCTCTATCGAAGAGGTCTGTAAAACTCCAATTTGCCCATTTATGGAGAATTAAATATAATATGCGTTCCTATTCTGGTCAAGTTTAAAAAAAATCTTTATCATGGTTTATTGAAAATTACCTAAAATGGAGAATACCTTCAATGAATTAGATGACAACAGCCGGTATACTTGGAACGCCATAATGATATACTTTGAAATAACCAGAATACACATAATTATCTCGAAATACTCGGAATTCTGATGTAGCTCTCGCAAGATGAGAGCTATTGCGAATTATAGTATTTGACCCCTGTAATGAATTATTCTTCCAATCCTCAATGCATGTAGAGAAGTTCAACCAACGTTGAAAACAGTATCAGGTGAATTAATCAGAAGCTTCACGAATATTATTTATTTATTAAAACTGCAAAAGGTAGGAGAATTTTTATAGAAATCGCACTCGCATGACATAGCCGAGATTTAGTAGAATCGACATAAAAATATCAGAACTAAGAGTGATAAGTTATTAATGTTGGTATTTAATAAAATTTGTAGAACTTACAACTTCTATTCCAATGTGCGTATTCGGAGGAAGAATCCTCGAATATCTAACTTTGGTTCGCAGGTGATGGCTGGAGTTTATAACACAAGACGCTGGTAAAGTTTGGTAAGGCAATGGAACCGAACATTGAGGCGGTACCGAATGGTATGCGGGTAATGTGTGCACCTCTAGTGCGGGCACGTAGCACATGGGCCACATCTCGACTGGGACTGACTGAGGGTCCAACTGAAGCGGCCTTGGTCCGTCCTTCGCACCCTGTCGATCCTTCGGCCGCCCGGGCCAGTTTAATTTCCGTATGCATTCCACAGGTCACACCGGCACGCCAGACTGGGTTCACCGCCTCGGGCCCGCATTGTTTGATCGTCAACTTTAAAGACGTCCACGCACGATTATATTTCATCGCCGTAACACATATCGGGTATAACAAAACAACAATTTTGATTTTTCGTGAACGTGCGGAAATTCTGCACATGTCAAGGAATTTAAACGTTTTTAAATGAATTGACCTAACCAATGCATAATACGAAACTTAACAATACATATATCACTAAATTCCAAATCGGCGCCAAGTTTTTAACAACTCCTACTATATTTTCAGATATTTATTACTTATTATTTAGTTTACACCACGGTCGAATATACAGGTCTGGGAACTCGAGGCTGTTTCCTATGTGAGAAGTGAGTCCGCTGAGCGTAATCTGTCGCGTAGTACCAAAAGGGTGGCGCATGAGTCGAGGAATGATCTCTGGCACGTATACGACCGTGTTCTCTGGCAACTGTCATTGTTGACTTGTAAACACAAGGAATACCTGCGTTTTTAGAAAAAAATTACGAAACCGTGCATTGTGCCGAAATGCAAAACGGGGTACAAAAGTGTAAAGCAAGAAACTTCTGCCGAAAGATGCGGAAATGCGAAAAAAGTGGATGCTTGCGATTCCGGATAGAAATCGTTTTAACGAGGTCTTTTATGTGTGCGAGCATGTATAACGAAAAAGGGGAAGTTATTTTTAAGGTGAGTAATACATTTTGTCAAGAGTAACAGTTCTATTCCTCTCTCAAATCAGAATAGTAAATATTGCGTTACGAGAAGAATTATTTTACTTAATAATGTGATTGTTGCCATACTTCGATCCAAGCGCTAGCTGGTGGCTGAGCGAGGGACTACGAGTTTCGCGACATGTAAAAGACTCATGTCAAACATAGAGTTCCCAGACCTGTATGTACGACCGTGGTTTACACTATCACCAGTTCTCCAGTTCAAATTATAACTTATCTAAAGCACTTTTCAACTGCGAAACAGCCATTATCAAAGATGTATAAGAGAACTGGATCTAAACTAAGATCATGAAAGAAAGCGAAATACAGAACGATCGAATTTGGGGAACTGTTAATTACAACCCGTAATAAAGGCGCAATTATGTATGTAATTAATACTTTCAGAAATCTGACCGTTAAATATTTGGTTTTCTTTCGTAATCTTAGTTTAGATTCAGTTTACATACTTCTTCGAAAATGACTGCATCGCAGTTGAAAAGTACTTTAGATAAGTTCATAATTTCAAGTGGAAAACGGGTGAATAAACTAGGAAAGTTAAACTCAAAGTTGAATATTCCCATCCGCCTACTTAACATACAAGAATTCGCTTTAAGACTTATTATCATTGAACATTCGACTTCAAATTTTGTACATGTTCCAGCGTTACGAAAAACCCCAAAACAAACGATCCAATTGATCATTTATGCTGAGAGAGTATTCTTTGAAGATAAAAAGATATAGTAGCATACAACGCATATTTTGCAAGTACAATTTTAGTGTTATGGGGGTTCAGTTGCCAGGTCATCTAGATCCTAACCAATGATCGAGATTGGCTATTAATACTATGATTACGGATACGAATTCCTGTATTGAAACAGAAACGTATAACTAGCGAGGACTGAAACAAGCAATTTCACGATCTAGATGAATGCCACTAGAGGATACCCTCAGAGTGTTTGTATGTCATCCATAATATGGAACATTGTAGTGGACGACCTCTTGCGACGACTTAATGAGGCTGCATTCTATACCATAGGATACGATAATGACCTAACCATCTTTCTAATAGGAACATATGAGACGGTTCTATGCAATCTAATGCAGAGAACTCTCAAAATTATCGAACGTTGGTGTAAAGATCAGTCTTTAAACCTTAACCCGTCAAAAACACATGTTCTTTTTCAGGAGAAAAAGGAAAATAGAGCTTCGGCTACTTAAACTACTACCCATCCAAACGCTACCATCGGAGGTTGAATACCTGGGTATAATCATCCATAGCAAGATTACATGGGGATCTCATCTCACAGCAAGATGTAAAAAAGCAAGCATCGCCCTCTGGCAGTGTCGGAGAGAGATCGGGCAAACATGGGGACTATCGCGAAAGATAGCACTATGACTCTACATGGCAGTCATAAGACCCATGATAACATACGATGTCACTAATACTGTTGGTTCAGAACCAAACAGGCAGCCTCAATGAAACAACTATAAATGAGTGACAAAGCACCGCGAATGCTCTACATCCCACCTCTCGACATGTTCGTGGAAGTGACTACAGCGTCTGCACTACAGACGAATTCAATCGAACTCAGGTACAAGGGATATAAAAGTAAGAAAGGCAAACACTGTTACCACCTGGAGAAGGTGGCCAAGAAAACCCCTTCTCTAGGTGAAGAAACATACAATGTAGTACGTCTTCAAAATGCTCTAAAAAGTATCAACGGATACGGTCCATTACGTCTCTAAAACCAAAAGGAGAGCTCATGCGGGTATTTTCTTTAAAGATCTAAACCTTTCCCTTGCAATACCCCTACAAGAATATGCGAGGGTACTCCAATGGGAAATCTAGGCTATGAAACAAGGGGAAGACAAATTCTGAGCCGCAAAATCAGCCGTAAAGACATTGAAATCCTTACGGATAACAGCGCTGTAATTCTAGCAATAAGCATATTCTTTTTTTTACTTCAATAATGTGACTTCGTTTAGCTATAAATCTTTAATTTTTTAGGTTGAGTAATCATATTATATTTCATTCCATATACTTGATTGAATATGTGTATGCCTAAAAATGTCATCGAATAAATTGTTTCCATAAATTTCAAAGGACGAATGCCTGAACATTTAGAACAAAATAAATACATAATTTACAAATAGTGTTGTACCTAAACATATTGAAACAAATCATTCGTTTGTCTCGGAGAATGAATAGATTAAAGTTACATCGAGTATAAGGTAAAACTACATTGTCTAAAACATAATAACTTCTATTTATTCTTACACAAATTAGAATCCTGAGCGTTTTCGTTACTTTTCTCATAATTATTCTTATTAATAGATCATAATAACGTTATCTGTATTATTTAAAGCAGAAAATTCCTGAGTACAATACCTTGTGGCTTGATTTTTGGCCGCCTGAGCTAATTAATACATGTCTATCTACTGACTGAGTAGATTGAATTTGTCAGTTAATCATGTGAATTATTTGAAGTACATCTTATTATATTCGACATTTCTTACTTTTATGTTATAAGTATTTAATATTTCCAATTAGTTTCAAGATACACTTGTACATGGAAAATTTGTTCCTCGACGAGTTGGGTCTCCAACAGAACTTTCCTGGCTGTCGATTCCGTTTTGCCTGATCTTGTAAATAAGGAAGATATCTAACATCAACAAATTGACTTAGAAGTCACTTACAAGGATATTGTTGCATTTAATGTTATTTGGATATGTTGTAGAGGCTCTTTCACAACATGAGCGAAGCTTCCGTAAAGTACTTTAGTGTAGGATTCGAAAGTGTTATCAGAAAAAAAAATGCTACTTGCATGCGTGGGTATATTGAGCGGTATGTGGTCGGCTCCAACGAGGGCTCTTGAAGCTCTCGCCGGATTACCACCTCTACACTTATATATAAAAACAGAGGTCATGAGATCGGCGTATAGGTTAAAGGAAAGGACCTAGGTCACTGGACCAAAATGCACTACTCTCGTGTACACTCAGCGATGTTAAGTGAGGTAATCTCTAAATGCCCCATAGTAGAAATGAAGCAAGATAGCATGATCCCAACTAATGTATCACTTCTCTCAACATCCTTATCCCGGATAGAGGAGATTGGAGTAACGAAACTCTCACCCTACTGCCACCAGGTGGACTCGTATGGTTCACAGACGGGTCCAAGGTAGGTCAGACCTCTGGGACGACAGTGTACCTAAAAAGGCCAGAGGTCACTATCTCAGTGACTCTAGGCGATTACTGCACGGTTTTTCAGGCGAAGGTCTACGCATTATTGACTTGGGCCATGTCGGTTGGCTGTTGAGAGCTCTCAAGTTACCCAGAGTCACACCAAGGCCGGGCGGTCTGAACTGTGGCGAGAATCACCACGCATGAGGCAGGCCAAGCTTTTCATCAAATAACCTGTGCCTAGGTCCTCAAAGAAACTTCTTTCTCTGAACAGAAGGGACATCAGAGAGATGACTGGAATCCTAACCGGTACTGTCGTCAAAACCTCCATACTATGGGCATCGCTGATAATCCTACATGTAGGAAATACAGAGAAGCGGAAGAAACTGTATCTCACATCCTGTTGGAATGCCCTGCATTGACGTCGCTCAGGCACCGTCACTTCGGAGAATCAAAATTGCTCCCAGAAGAAATTATGGAAGCCAGCATTGGCAATCTGGGTTTCTGGCGGACCACAAGCCTGCTAGAATAGAAAAGGCTTCTAACCCAATGGGCCCAATTAGGTGGCCTAAGTGCATTTTGGTGCTACTAAACTCCCTCCTCTCAAATGATGATGATGTTATCAAATGATGCAAAGACAGGCCAGAAGAGATTCCAGAAATGTACAAAAAAATATAATTTTGGACCCATCACATTTTATGCGGCATTCTGGTTTCGATTTTGTGCAAGTTTTGTTTTAATATTGATTTACCTCGAAGATTGTACATTTAGGATGTAGCATTTAATAGCACATCGGAAGGAATGGAAGAGTTAAGGAAGAAATGCAGAAAAAGATATTCAATTCTCGTAAACTAGTACTGAATTAAAGTTAAATCATTGTCATTCCTTCTTCGATACTCCATTACGGATTTCTACATGCATCCCAACCCTTATAAACGTTCGAGCCATATGTTTTTGCTTTGACGTAGAAATGAAGTATAATGAAAATAAATAATGATGTGGGCATAATCTCTTTGCCTACTCGCTGAAAATTATTATAGTTAATAACGTCCCAGCGTATACTTTTACAATACAATCATACGGACTAGAGATACACAAAAGCATTATTATTACATATTGAATATATCAAGAACAACCTGATGAGAGGTCTTGTAAAAGCGACTGGTCTAGCTGGTAGATCCATCATTAAAAGAATTCGCCTTCGTAAAGAGTCGGTGGAATGCAGTGGCCTCCTGGGATCGTGCGGCGTAATACAGGTAGTCGTTACAACACGCGCTGTTGCATCTGATCTCCGCATTCCGCTAACATACGCTACAACTCAGACTTAAGTACAGTAACATCGAGGCCATATTACTAGAGTATTACTTGTGCGACGGTAGAACTTCTGTTGTTTAGACTCCCGTCTTATTCTTAATTTCTCAATCTTCATATCATCTACATAGTCTTACGAAGATGTTATTTCGATCTGATAATTAATGCTAAAATACTCATATCCGTATATATTCTATAATATGTTTATCATTGAACAGTTCATTGAATGATATGAATTGTTATCTTAAAAAATGAACGACGAACTTCCCCTCCATTATTTTAAATGTAGTTGTGTGACAATTATTTCGTCACACTGTGACATTATCAAACCGAGTTATCAACTAAATTACACATGGAACTGTCAAACTCACATATACTACAATGATATGGTAATATAGAAAGGAGGGCTGATTAAATAATTTAAAAAATGCGTAAGTACAAATCTAAATACAATGAAAGTGAATTGGGAATGCTTCAAAGTAACAAAAAAAGTTTTTATAACAGAATTTAAAAAAAAGTTCACTTGTACACTTCTATATATACTGGATGTCCCAAAAGTCTGGAAGCGGTTGAATATCTCGTAAACAAATCATCGGATCGCAAAGACAAAAAACACGCCTCTTTTTATTTTTAATCTATTTAATGATGCTACTAAAAACCACCCCCACCCCCATAGGGGGTGATGAGAGGGGTAGTTTTAAAATTTTAAATGGAAACACCTACTTTTTATTGCATTGAAAAACTGTGTTAGGATGTGCAATCAACCCTTTTTTCAACCCTACTTAAGGGGTGAAAAAAAGGGCACCCAAAAGTCTGGAAACGGTTGAATATCTCGTAAACAAATCATCGGATCGCAAAGACAAAAAACACACCTCTTTTTATTTTTAAAGATCTATTTAATGATGCTACTAAAAACCACCCCCACCCCCGTAGGGGGTGATGAGAGGGGTAGTTTTAAAATTTTGAATGGAAACACCTACTTTTTATTGCATTGTTGCATTCTTCATGAAAAACTGTGTTAGGATGTGCAATCAACCCTTTTTTCAACCCTACTTAAGGGGTGAAAAAAAGGGCACCCAATAGTCTGGAAACGGTTGAATATCTCGTAAACAAATCATCGGATCGCAAAGACAAAAAAAAACACGCCTCTTTTTATTTTTAAAGATCAATTTAATAATGCTACTGAAAAACCACCCCCACCCATGTAGGGAATGATGAGAGGGGTAGTTTTAAAATTTTGAATGGAAACACCTACTTTTTATTGCATTGTTGCATTCTTCATGAAAAACCGTGTTAGGATGTGCAATCAACCCTTTTTTCAACTCTACTTAACCTTTAGAAGGTTCGAATTATCTAAAAACATAATTGCATGAACGCCAGACGTCCTATGTAATAAGGTACGAACAAAATCATTTTGACATATGCCACGAGGAGCTCGCTGCGCGTGAGTTACAGTTTATACATTTTACCTCGGTCTTGTTAATTTGGGGCCGTTTCTTGCCCCGTGCGACCGGCGCCAGTTGTAGTAAAGTGTTTTTGGCTATGGGCCGCTAGCTTTTACCCGCTTCGTGTATATTTTGGTCGCGAGAAAATTCCCTTTGGTATGTCGCACGTTAGACGCGCGTAGCTGAGATCTAAGAATAGCTCAAACTATTTTAATTCAATTTTCCTATTTAATGGACATTTATCGAAAAAAGAAGGGCCGTCGGGCACGGTCCGATACTAAATCTAACTACATGGAGCGAAAACGGCACGCGAAAAGTCGTCGTAAAGCCGTATTAGGTACAACCAGTTTGCACTTTTCTAACTCGCGTGCTACGGGCTTCTTACGTGAACGTCATTCGATTTACGGAAAATTAACTATTTCAAAACAGTTTTTGACCCGGATTGTGACTATCACGACCTCTGAAAAGGTTCTAAGTTCACATAATTATTTCATAATTTGTAGTTCATTATTGTTTTACAACTGAAATAAATAGGTATGAAATTTGTAGGTTATTGATGATGTCAGTGTGACAGTGACATAATTATTTCAAACGTAAAGTAAGACACACGTTTTAGATTCCACAACCACCCTTGACCAAGATAATTTTTGATATCCCGGTATCACCACAACGAAAATCAGTAAGCCACTTGTGAATCGTTCCAATCGATGGTGAAGAGTCCCCATAATGTCACATGGAATTTTCGATTGTGGCGCCATCTGTTTTATTTTTCAGGGACTTTTCAACTTGCCGCATTTTTCAAGTTTGATTTCAATTCGGATTCATCAATAATAATAATTGTAGATACCACAAACACAGCCGATGAAGCTTGCTGTTGGAGTTAAAATTAAGTTCTATGGGAAAGATCAACAAACATTCGTATATTTGATGTATAGATAATAATCCATCACTTCGAAAATTAATAAATTGAAATGAAGGAATAGAATCTCTTATTCTGAACACTCTCATATCATCCATTAATGTTAATAATTTCAGGTATATATTTCCGTTTGAATTAGCTGCCAATACCAAAAATACGACCACTGGCTCAAAGTCAATGGTCTCGTATTTCTCATTTCTGAAGGAGAGCAATTCCTATATTTTTGCAACAGTTTATTAATAACTGTTTTTTTCGCCAAGAGTGGTTCAAAATGATTTTTAGTTCATATTCAATTTATTGGATGATAAACTATAAAAGAGTTCACACTATGGAAACACTATACCACTATAAATAAGAAATAATCACCCTTATCCACTAAAAATACTGTTAAACTATTGATGGCTGCCAAGTAGCCATCATCCAGAATAAATTAAAAATCAAAATTTGCCTGTTTAAATACTATTTAGATATAATAATGCAAATAAGGGGTTTCCCTCAGCTGGAGATGAATCAGAATTTGATAAATTGCTTTTTTGTTTATACATTTTCATCCCTTCTAAATTACCTAGATATTTGTCTGTACAGTGTTTTAAAAGTGATAAGTGATAAGCTTTCTTGAGAAATGGTGTGACCTGAATTCAAAATATATTCAGCTAACGCTGATTTTTCACCATTACTTTTCTATATATGGGCAAAACGTTCCTTATACCGAGTAAAAATATTCCTTCTAGTTAGTCTCACATAGCATTTTGAACACGACTCACAATCGATTTTGTAAATCCCGGATTTGTCGAAGCCGGAAACTGTATCAAAGGAGTTGTATTAACGGTCTTTTAGCTGGTTCTTACATCTATAAGCTGGTTGTGTTGCAAATTTAGAAAACAAATTATGGAATTTATTAATTACTGAAGGATGATAAGTGAAACTTTTGAATTTTATTGAAGTATTTGAAGGTAATTAACCTAATTTGGTTACCTGGCTGCGTACCAGTTTCCTTTTTTTCTCTAGGAATTAAATTATTGATCAACAATTTTGGCGTGACCATTGTTCAAAGCTATTTGCTGAAGTTTCTCAACTTCGTTGTTATAATTTTGCTGGCTCAAAGGGTCGTTCAACTATGAACAAGACTACTAAATGGGGCCATTTTATATCTAAATGGTCTAGCTGAATCTGCCGGGGTATACTATATATTACTATTTATTTGAGTGGTTTTCTGTACATGTCGAGATCTAAGTGATTACCATTTTATAATGTTAATAACAAGGAAAGGAAGCTGTTTATGTGTTTCTATTTTGACAGTGAATTCCAGTAAATCAAATTAGCTATTAAGCGGGTTCAAAAAGCCACGTAAATCAAAATCTTCACTTTTAATCGTGAAAATATTGTCAACATATCTATACCAAAATATTTGAAACTGATTCAAGTCACAGTAAGGATTGACATTTTCATTGATATCTTAGATAGGGATTTCCCACAGTTGAAGTGAAAGTTCTTTATTTGTTTCAAAAATCAAAAAGGCTGTTTATGAGACAATCTGGATTTAAAAGATTATTCTAAAATTTGGATTGTATGTAGTCGTCAATAATAGTAAGACTAGCTTCCAATTTTTTTAAATTCGCTACACATTATATCTAAATATTTAAGTATTACCCAAGAATGTTTGGATTTACGAATAAAACAAATTGAATCTGCAACCGTTTGTTCATAGATCGAACACATCATATTCTATAGTGTGGACTAAGCTTTAGGAGCTGCAATTAATGGAAGGAATTCAAAATATTCAGTGAGCATTAGCGATGTTTAGTGCAGGATCATCGAGAGGCTGTTCTTTGATAGAAGCAGAGGAAAAGATTTCAACATTTTAACGTTAATTCCCGGTTCTACTAATCGTGCAATAGAGTTTTGTGAATCAACATGTAGCTATTAAATTATCAGACATTGAACTAGGAAAATGAGAGTATGTTTATTTTTTCTTGGTGAATAAAAGGCTTTCTGAACTTAATGCAGATTGTGGCGTAGTACAATTACGATATTTTTAAGATCCACTATTCCACCACAATAGGCAATAAAATTTGTCGATTGAAATTAGTTTCTAGAAATAACTTGCAACCTTGGTATTCGATTAGATTAAACACGATTTGATGATAGTAATATGGAACTAGAAATGGGTAGCCGCTTAGAGAATAGCTAAACAGTGTGCATGGGAAAGTTACTCTTCGCAATACATACTAGTTCCTATAAAATGTTGGAGAAAAAATCTGAAAAAATGCAGGTGAATGTATGATCGGAATTCAAGTTTTTTCATTTGCAACATTTTGGTGTGGTTTGTCCGAATTTTTCCGGAAAAACATGAAAAACCAGCCCTTTCTTCAACACTAGCGCTTCAAGAATATTTAACTGAAAAAAATGAAAGAACTCAAACGTACACATTGAGGCTTTCTGAACAATTGTTGTTCATTGAAATTTCTTATTAACAAGCATATTTTTCGACTTACAGACATTTTTTTCGTAATGACCAAGGTATTAAATTTTTAATGTATTAAAAAAAATATTAGAACATTCGTAAAATGGGTTGAATATATACATTATTTAAAAAAATATCAAATAATGTATATTAAACCATTTCAAAGTGTTGAAACAAATTTTTAAACTGAAATAAAAAAAAAAAAAAATTTATTTTTACTTTTCAATAATAGAAGATTGAGAGGGTTGAAATAAGACTTTTCCTAAAAAAACATTTGTTTCGGTACAACGATTAAAAAACACTTTTTCCGTCGCGAAAAACCGCATGAAACAAAAATTATTCAGAAGGCTGAATTTTCTCAATTAAATATTTTTAAAGCGCAATATGATGCTGATTTTTTTATGTTTTTACGGATAAACTCGGACAAAACGCACTTGCAAAAGAGTTGTAAATTAAAAAAAACTTTTATTTCGATCACACATTCACCTGCATTTTTTTAATTTTTTCTCTACCTTTTACATTCCCCCTCCCACCCATTAGCAATTTTCGAGTGGCCATGTCTCGGAAGATAATCATTTTTCAGAAAAATTCGAAGAGTATAAACATCTTATTTTGCGCCAAAAAAGGTAAGTATATTTTTTTCTTATTACCACAATTGTACAAGTTACGAAACCCGTGATAATCATTACCGCATTTAATTTTTTCTTCACCTTTTCTATTGACGTCTTTACTAACCCATTGCACAAGGTTTCATCGAAATTCATTTTGCAGAACCAAAATAGGAGGTGAACCCCCTCATTGACTGGACTATATGCAAAAGGAAGATTGCATAGGGAATATCAACCAAATGTCTGAGCGTCATACTAGAGTTGATGTACAGTATGTCCTAAACAAGAGTTGTGCTTAGATAGTATCTCTCAACATTCGCAATAAGAATATCAAAAAGAAGAACACTATATACGAGTCTATCATTAGCCACATGATGCTTAACAACGGAACAAACAGCTTTATGCTTCAAGCTGTCCAAAACAAGGTTCTAGCATAATGAATCCACCGGTTAGCAACGTTACATCCCTTACATGTAACGATGTTGCTAGGTATTCGGAAGACCTGGAAAGCAGGAGCCTGAAACCGCATCCAGGCGCGTCCCCAGGTGGCAGATAGGGGAATTCTCCCGGCCCTGTTGCCAGCAGGGTCAAGCGTATGAGTGAAATGCTCCCGCGGACCAACAGGCACCCAGAACCTGGATAGATTATGGCCTCCCAATCACAAGTTCCTGAGAAGAAGGTGATGGATAGATTGTGATTGGCACGGATGATCCATATGTTCCAGTAGAGTAAGTTATTCCATCAAAGATAACTTATTGAAACAACGTAGGAAGTTATCCAATCGAGATAAATTACTAAAACCCAGGAACCATAATATTGAGATTCAACAATATTATGGTACAAATATAAAGAACATAAAAGTTATCCCATCGAGATAAATAACTAACGACACAAAAACCATAAAATTGGGCATCCACCATATTGTGGTATAAACATACGTATCTAGACACAAAGATGTACAATTAGTGCTATACACAGACAAACGCAACACAAACGAACAAACGTTAACATCAACGTAAACACGAACGTAAACAGAATGTGATACAGAATCAAGAAACATTATAGAGACGCAGTCCATATCCTGAAGTAATGCGAAAAGCGGTTCCAAGGTATGGATGAAGATCGGAGGTTTTAGCAGGTATGCTGTAAAATAGAGTGAGTTCTGCACTACCAGCAGTGATAGATTAAAGTTCCTGGTGTGCATAGAGCATTTCCTCTACACAGAGACAAAAAAAAAGGTATTCGGAAAAGTGTGAGAAGCTCCTCATACGGATATATCCACACTGTGTGGATACTATGAGACTGGGTATACTGAGCAACCAGGACACCCCGCTTGTTGATTTGAATGATGCGATATTTGCGCTACTCATAAGGCACTACCTCAATCGTGGCGACTATAAGACCATGCGACCCGACGTAAGTAATTTGAACGCCGAGAGTCAGTTTTCACTTTTAGTATAGTAGAATTAGGAAATGTTTTTGAAAAAAATTCAAGAAAGCTGATTTTTTTCGTAAGTGAATGGATGACATGGGTAGAGTCTAAATCCAAAAACTCGGGACCCAGGACGCCGTATTGGTTAACGCAAATGGGGCTGTATCTCCGTTCCGGTTCGTTTTTTCGAAAGTCATAGGGACCAAAATTGTAGAAAATTAATGAATCTTTTATTTTGCAAAGTACAAAAATTAAAAGTATGAAACTTAATATGAAAATCGGCGGGGCCAACTTTGGTCGTAAATAAATTTTTAAGGGTTAGTTAGTCACAGAGACTTCGTTGTGTTATCAAATTGAAGATGATTACGTGTTACACATTTTTTAGGCATACTTTTAGAACCAGAAGTTAGATTAAGTAAATTAAAAATGCAGAACAAATTTTTTTTCTGGAAGCTGTAAATCAGTCCTACGGGACAAAAATTCGACCAAAAATGAAAAACTGATTGAGTTTCTACAACTTGTCCCAATGACTTTTTCGAAGAAACGATCAGGAGATGCTGCGTACATGTCACATCCCCGAGTTTGTGGATTTAGACCTTACATTGTTTTTGCTCTAACTTTACTGTACTATTAAAATAATAATAATAATAATGTTTATTTCTCATTAAAATTTCAAATTTACAGTAAACAAAAATGTACAATGGACAGAATAAACATAAATGATCACTTAAGTGTCGCACTTGACACTTGTGTGTGATTGTGAAACAACAGTTTTAAAATTACATAAATTTAACTTATTATAGTTACATATTCATTTGAAATATATTTGTGATTTATTATAATATTTACTCTTAATTTTAAAATAAGCACAATTTATTAGAAACAATTATGGATCAATATGGTTCTAGGATGTAGGATATTCAGGTTAGTTTAATATTTACTTATTTTAATATAAAAACTTGTTTATTTATTATAATAATATTATTATAATATAATTATTTTGCATTCTTAAAATCAATTATATTATGAACAACTTGTCTTGGCAATTTCAATACATACTTTCTACATTTCACTTTAAATGTTTTATTTGTTACAGACTTCTTCAATTTTTCAGGTAACGAGTTGTATACTTTTGGGCCAAGATAGGCAAATGATCTTTGGCCAGCTGTTTTATTCATCTTAGTCAAAGGTAGTATATGCTCTTTGTTTCTAATATTATAATTGTGATTAACATAAGGTTTTTTTTCAGAAAACTTAGTTATCGACATTGTTAGAAAGAATAATTGTCGAATATCAAGTATTTGAGAGTCTCTAAACACATCTTCACTGGGATAAGTTATTCGTTTACCAAGCATTATTTTTAAAATTCGTTTTTGGATAGTTTGTAAACTGAATAAATGGCTATTTGTAACGCCACCCCAACCGATAATGCCGTAAGTTAGGTGCGACTCAATTAACGCGTAATATATTGTTTTCAGTTGTTTAAAGTCTAGAATCTGTCTCAAGTATTTAAACATATATATAAGGCGTCTTAACTTTTTGGTCACATAGTCCATATGAGCATCCCATTTTAGGTGAGAATCTATACATATTCCTAAATATTTGGTACTTTGTGCAGATTTTATGACATTGTTGTTGCAGGAGTCAGTTTTAATTTCTAAAGTATTGTATTGCGGTAAAAATGGTTTGTAGCTTGTAAAAGGAACGAAATTAGTTTTATCAAAATTTATTGTTAGAAGCTTATGATCAAACCATTCTTTTATTGTCACTAAATCAACTTCAACATTTTTCTTCAATTCTTTCCACGTTTTTCCTTCATAAAATATGGCAGTATCGTCTGCAAAAGCCAGTATAAATCCATTGCTGTCGAGAGAAAAAATATTGTTCAGGTATATTATGAAAAACAATGGACCCAGAACTGTGCCTTGCGGCACGCCGTATTCTATGATTGTTGTTTCACTATTTACATTTTCTATTTGGACAGATTGTTTCCTTTCAGTTAGATAACTTTTTACTAATTTTAGACTTAAACCTCTTATCCCTATATCTTCTAGGCTTTCTAAAAGAAGAGAATGGCTCACTGTGTCGAATGCCTTCGTTAAGTCGATGAATACACATAATGAAGGCACTCCTCTATCTATAGCACTATATATTTTATTTGTAAGACATGTAATTGCGTTGTTAGTAGATTTGCCTTCTTGAAAACCAAATTGCCTATCTGAAAGAATCTTATACTTTTTTGTGAAATTTGTTATTCTGCTTTTTAACAACTTTTCGAAAACTTTCGCCAAATTAGTGATTATAGATATTGGTCTATAGTTCGAAATTTCAATTTTATCACCGTCTTCACGACCGTGTGAGGAGTATCCAGGCTACTACAGTTTCGTTTGAGTATCGCCTCTATTTGCTGCAGCAACTTCATTATACCGTGGAAGAGGATCAGAAGATTCAGAAATGAGCAAACCCGAATATGAAGAATACAGCAGAATACATATTAAAAAGATCTTACCCTACCTGTAGAAGGGCTGATGATTAAAGACAAAAACATTCGATCAACATGAATCCTCAAATCATGTCTCCTACAAGGCTGAACGCTTTTTAACATGAAACATTGAGACATAATCAGTTAACGTTCAATATAGGAGCATAGAGTTATAAGCTATAAAGAAAAGCAGCTAGTATAAGTTTCGGCCTCTGGGATGGCTTGAAGACGCGTTTGCAATAATTGGCATCTATTCCTCGATAAATCTATCCGCAATTCACGAAAAAAACTGATAACAAGTTCGTTTCCCGGAGAATTATTATGCTAACAATTCGCATATTTCATGAAGCGATATACATTCCTGATGAAGATAAAAGCTGAAATAAATTAAAAGAGGCAGCCGTTGTTATGTAGACTGGTATCTACTGAAGTGGCAATACTAAAATGATCTACAATAATAGGTAGTTAAATGATAAATAGAGAGTATTGACATATATATTACCACGAATATCAGGCAGTCAAAGGAACCCCTGGAGGTACGCGTTTCACAGTACGAATGGAAGCACATTTTGACATTCACTTCTAGACAATATATTGGGATTATCTGATGCATTCTACAGAACCAGCCAAGCGTTCATCGCACACATGCGATGGAATGTGGCCGTGGATTCAACAACGAGATTACACCAATTATTTCCATTCAATTGTTTCTCTCTAGAGCTAATTGTGAATAATTCTTTATTCTTTTCATGAATTTATTTTCCTTTCTACTGTAATTATCTAATAGAATTTATCCTCCATATGTCAACAGTAGTAAACAACCAAAAACAACGGACATTTTTCAATCCATTTTAGATACTTACAGATGAATAATCTTCAATCATTTGAGGAAAAACTTTTAATTAAAAAGAAATGAAGGCATTCCTGGTCTTCAAATAAACTACACTTCCCCAAGTAAAACCCGAACTTCAATAGAATATTCAACAAGAATATCTATGAAAAATACGAGTGGATGTGTGGATGCCCAGTAACAAATAACCTATTTTGTTTTATGTGCTTAATTTTCAAGAAAGAGATTAGTGCGTGAAATAAACAAGGGTTGAATGATTTTGAAGACATACGTGAACAGTTAGACAGTGCTTCTTTGGGACATAAAATTAAGTACAACGAAGTTGTGGGAAAAAAACGTCATATTTTGTGCCGGTTAATTATGTGTCTAAAATTTTGCGGAGCCTTTGAACTGGCGCCACGAGGTCATGATGAGACATTGACATCGGAAAATTCAGGTATTTATGTAGGCTTAATCAACTTTGCAGTTGAATTAGACGCTGTGCTTGCAATACATATGAAAACTTCTGGTTCACAAGTGTTCAAAGGCGTCTCAAAAACTATTCAGAACGAATTGCTAGATGCAATGTTGCAAATTTACAAGCAGGAAATATTAAAAGAAATTAAATGTGCAAATTTCATTGCTTTGGAGGCTGATGAAACTACAGACACCTCTAAACATCAGCAATTGTTTGATATTATTCGATACGTTTAATGGATACATTTTGGAACGCTTTTGGTCTTTTTTTAAGCCGGGTGGACATAATGCTGATGTGATAGCAAAAACATTGCTGAATGAAATGCAAACTATTGTAAATTCTCCTTCTGAGTCTAATAACAATAAACTAATCACTCAAAGTTACGATGGGGCGTCCGTGATGAAGGATGGTAAGACAAATGGTGCCCAAGCCATTATCAAAAGAACATTTCCACATGCACATTATATTCACTGTTACGCGCATCAGTTTAATTTAATTATTGAACGAGTGGCACGATGCAATAGAAAATTAAAAATTTTCTTTGCAAATTTGCAGTCATTTTCATGCTTTTTTTATCGATCGCCAAAACGAACGGCAATTTTCAATGAAATAGTCAAACGTATATTACCACGCGTTCTTCCTACACGCTGCACATTATTGAACACCAGGATTCTTTCGAAGAATGTTTAGACAAAAAGATGGGATGGATTCAGTTACTATTAGTGAAGCAAGTGGTTTGTTGAAACTTTTGAATTGTCCGAAATTTCTCTACTGGTTCAAAATATTTCATTTCATCATGCCACATGTTGAAATATTATTTAATCAGACTCAAATGCGCGGGATTAACTGCTCAACAGCAAAAGGCAATTAAACAATTCCAATCAATAGAAAAGAAATTCGTCCAGTCTATCCCGGACTTTGAGAACAAAGTCATAGACGTTTTTTCCAGCATGAAAAATAGGAGAATGGATTTAATGTACAAAAGACGGGTAAGTTTTTTCTTGTGCAACCCTCTTTTATATCTCACGAGCCGCCACTGATTAAAACTGGTATATTGTACGTAAATTGTTTTTTTGTCGTAAGTAGGGTTATGTTATAATGATACTTAGTCAATAATGCCTAAACATTGTTGTGTTCCAGAATGTTCATTCAATTATCTATCTACTTTAAAGAAAGAGGAATCAAAAAGTACTTATGCTTTGCCTAAGGAAGATGAATTGAAAGGAAAATGGGTAAAGGCCATACCTAGAAAATACTGCAGTAGTGTTCATTTCAAACAGGATAAAATGGTTCATCAAAGTGAATTTCGAAAGAGCACTACTTTAAAGAAAGAGGAATCAAAAAGTACTTACGCTTTTCTTAGAAAATACTGCAGTAGTGTCCATTTCAAACAGGATAAAATGGTTCATAAAAGTGAATTTCGAAAGAGCACTACTTTAAAGAAAGAGGAATCAAAAAATACTTATGCTTTTCCTAGAAAATACTGCAGTAGTGTTCATTTCAAACAGGATAAAATTATTCATAAAAGTGAATTTGGAAAGAGCACTACTTCAAAGAAAGAGGAATCAAAAAGTACTTATGCTTTTCCTAGAAAATACTGCAGTAGTGTTCATTTCAAACAGGATAAAATGGTTTATAAAAGTGAATTTGGAGTGCACTACTTCAAAGAAAGAGGAATCAAAAAGTACTTATGCCTTTCCTAGAAAATACTGCAGTAGTGTTCATTTCAAACAGGATAAAATCTAATTCATAAAAGTGAATTTCGAAAGAGCATTATTCTGAAAAGTTGACCCCGTTCCTGGAACATTAGAACAATGAATATTGTATTTTTCACTTTAAGTACTAACAGTGATCGTTACTCTCTTGGAAATCAAGTTTGTATAGATAATGACCTTAAAATTAAAATATTTGTAAAGTTACGTATGAACTGATCAGGAATTTCTTGTTATTTCCTACTAAGAGATAACATCGACCTTTCGTATATCTTGGATAATTCTCCAAATAAAGGTGAAAATAACAAACATTATTATTATGAATAGAATATCTCGTGAGACTAATATCTTATGCAACGAAAACAGATCGCTTATTTTGTATACATCCCAAATTAATTCTTAGTCAAATATTTGCGATAGGTTGAGTAAACTCAACGAATATAGATAATCTATATTTTAGACATAATTGTAAATTCTATCATGTAACCACTATCGTTTTGTCGTCAAATTATTCCGTGTTGTCAACAAATATATCTTCTAATTATGAAAAAGTTTATGTACTTTTTTTTTATTGACCTCCCTCACTTTGAGCAATCATTAAAAACAAACCTTATAGTCTAGGAGCTAGACCGATATTCATGATCTGAACATTAATCCGATGGCACTATGGTTTATCGTTGAGGACGGTTCAATGACCAATTCATCTCACAGACCGAATTTTCCCCGGCTGCTAATCTCGAGATACAGCATCCGCATTTGTTTTTTGACTGGAGGTTAACCCTTTCCAAGTTGCGGTTACTTGAAAAGCAAGCCATCCTTATATACTTCCACCATGTGCCATCATTTTTTATCGTGTCCGTTTATCAGGCCGACCAATTGGACCGAAAATGGACTGCAAGTTAACCCTCCCAAACCTGGTGGAAAATGTTCATTGGTGTTGGCAATTGTTAACATACCCTATGCCATCAAAAGTTATCAGTCCATTTCCAACCAAAAATGTTTCTTTTTTTCATTTTGTGGATAAAACTTGCGGGTTACAATGTAACATGATGGCACCATGTAAATTAACTTTATTGGAGGTCAAATAAAGATTTAAAATTATTGCCATCACTCCTTGCCTATTTCAACCCCCCGAAACCCACTGAAACCACCCCACCCCCAAAAATATGATAAATATGGATAATATGACCGATTTTATGATAAATTAGTCAATTATTGAGATTCTGGCGGCGTTTAAAATCGAAATGCCCGTTTTCGGTTTTTTTTTGTTTTGGGGGGGTGGTTTTATGGGTTTTTTGTGAAAATGTGAGTGAATAAATAATCAAGAGAATGATTTGTGGCATAGATCGGTCATTTTGAAATGTATGCCTCCCAAATTACCATTACCATGCTCATTATTAGGCATGTGATATGGATATGAAAACATATCAGTTCTCCTTTGATGAACTTCTTTTGTTGACAACCTTTCCATTAAATAACCGATATCTAGGAAAAAGTTCCAAACCAATCATATTATGCTTTTACAGCATTTGACAGGTTTTTCTGTCCTGCTCTCTAGAGAATCGTTTTTTGATAAAATAGAATTACGTAGAGTCGATGCTCACATTGAACTAACTCAGGTTCACATTAATTTCATTAACTTCATGGATCAAGTCTGTCAATGTCTGTTGACTATTTTTGGACTTTTTACTGAAAAACGTTAATTCTATGGATTGTGTATAGCGTAATTATTATGAATTTCAAAGACATGAATAACAAATCAAAAAGTAGGTAACAATTATTTTATTATACAGGGTGTCTCAGATTTTAATCTGGAAAATTCAACAGCCGATAGAAAATTTGATTTTGAGAAAAAATTACTAATAACATATATGCACAGACGCTTAGTTTTTGAGATACAGGGTGTTGAAATTGATAAAAAAATTTCGTTTTTTGTGAATATCTCCGGAACCGTTTATCGTACAGAAAACAGCTTTAGCAAGCATTTTCTACTCATAGTAAGCTATGTGCTGTGCGATAAAATTTTTTTTTTTTAGTCATAATTGGTGAAGATTTTGATGGGGTAGTTGGTGTTTTTCTCCCTAACTTCTACGCCACTGGAAAAAGTACAATTTTGAGACAAGCAATTGTACCGCCAATGTTTTCTACACAAAAAAGGTACTCTTGGTCATAAGCTCTAAAGTTGACCGTTTTCGAGAAAAACCAACTTTTAT
Source organism: Endomychus coccineus (assembly GCA_958510875.1). Lineage (NCBI taxonomy): Eukaryota > Metazoa > Arthropoda > Insecta > Coleoptera > Endomychidae > Endomychus > Endomychus coccineus. Next base: position 143,941,303 of record OY294068.1, read on the forward strand.
GTTGAAAACATACATAATTCTTACTAATTAAACAAATTTATTCAAACGTTAGAACAAGTAACAAAACCAAAAAATTGACCATGTTTTTCAACATAAAAGTTGATTTTTCTCGAAAACGGACATCTTTAGCGCTTATGACCAGGAGTACCTTTTTTGTGTAGAAAACATTGGCGGTTCAAATGGTTGTCTCAGAATCGTACTTTTTTCAGTGGCGTAGAAGTTGGGAAGAAAAACACCAACTACCCCTTTAAAATATTCACCAATTATGATTAAAAAAAAATTTTTATCACACAGAACATAGCTTACTATGAGTAGAAACTGCTTGCAAAAGTTGTTTTCTGTACGATAAACGGTTCCGGAGATATTCGCAAAAAACGAAATTTTTTTATCAATTTCAAAATCTCAAAAACTAAGCGTCTGTGCATATATGTTATTAGGAATTTTTTTCTCAAAATCAAATTTTCTATCGTCTATTGAATTTCCCCGGTTAAAATCTGAGACACCCTGTATATCACTAGAGTTTATTGGAGCATTTATAGCAATTTTGTTCAACAGTTCATTTTAAAAACATGTAATAGTCTAGGAGATAGATACATATTTTGGGTCTGAGATATAACATGTTGGCATGTGTGTTAAGTTTTAGCAATTATTAATCTGAGTATTTTATCCTGTGAGTTGGACGTCCCGCCCCGCCCGATCTTAAGTTAGCTACCCCACAAAATATTCAATTTTGGAACGTGTTATAACGCTTTGGTGTTTGGTGCTAGTCGAAGAGGGTCCCTTGGCGATCAATATTTAATAAATGCCAACATTTTTTCTCCATGCAGTTGGAAGCACTGGCAGCTTTAGTTATGACCAAAACTGGAACGTGGTATAACACTTTCTGACCAGGCGGAAAATTTTTGTTATCAATGCTCATTACTCGAAAACCATACGCCGCCAACATTTTTTATGCGTGCATTTTCAAGAATTAGTCTTTTTGCCAAAAATTGGCCAAATCATCTGAAACTGGAAAAAAAATCTTGGCACCTCCATCAGTTTGTGTGAGTGCCAACATTTTCTTTCATGTTTAACCCCCCCCCCCCCCCCCAATCATTAAAATCGTAGTTATTCCCAAAAATTAGATATTTTCAGCCCAGAATGGACCAAAAAATAATCTTGGTCACACATTTGAATGATCAAAATATTTATCATATTATCTCCCCTCCCAGGGGTTAAACATGAAAGAAAATGTTGGCACTCACACAAGTTTTTCGTTTACATAAAAAATACAAGTTGATGTAGGTGCCAATTTCAATTTCAGACGATCCAATTCTTGAAAATGGACGCATAGAAAATATTGGCGTATGGTTTTCAAGTAATGAGCATTGATAACAAAAATTTTCCGCCTAGTCAGAAAGTGTTCCAATTTTGGTCATAACTAAAGCTGCCAGTGCTGCCAACTGCATGGAGATAAAATGTTGGCATTTATTGAATATTGATCGCCAAGGGAACCTCTTCCACTAGCACCAAACACCAAAGTGTTATAACACGTTCCAAAATTGAATATTCACGGGGTGGCTAGCTCAAAATGGGGAGGGGTGGGAGATACAACTCACATAGGATAAAATACTCAGATTAGTAATTGCTAAAACATAACACATATGCGAACACGTTATATATCAGGCCCAAAATATGTATCTGTTTCCTAGACTATAATGAAAAGTTCTAAATTTGAATCAATGGTTTAATAAACGTAATGATGTTCAACAAAATTATTATAGTACAGGTACTTTAGCCATGATTCTAATGGCAACTTGTTCCGATTGAGTAATAACTATTTCATAAACTTGACATTTTATTATAGAAACGGAAATGTAGCGTATTGTATTAATATAAGTAACATTATATACTATAGTTTGCATTAATGTAAAACATTACTTAATAATGCTAATGTTGTTAATCTTTGAATTATTTGGGCTTGCCGGGAGACCAAAGATCGATATCGCTTTCCGATACATCCGTGAAAGGTTGACAGAATTATTGGGGGTCTGCCAAAGATTTTGAAATGGGGATCTGATAATCTAGCATAGTTTAATGCAACCAAAACTTAAGCTTGCGTCTTCTCCAGGGAGGCGGATCCCACAATCCCTAATATGATAATGTCAGGTACAACTATTCCTAAGAAGTCTTCCTTATCCATGCTCGGAATCACCACCAACAGCACCCTCTCATGGGACGATCATGTGAGGTCCACTGCGAAATTCGCTTTACTCAAACTGTTATTCCGTGCCAAGAGCTACTTTACATCACAGCAGCTCCTCATAATTCACAAAGCACAGATTCGACCTGTCCTGGAGTACTGTTCACATGTTTGGAGTTCGGCTCCCAAGCTTACACTGAAGCTCTTGGATTCTATCCAGAAGAGTCTAATTGACGATGTCACACTTCATTGACTTCTCTAGAACATCGTAGAAGCCTTTTCTATTGATATTTCCATGGTCGGTGTTCATCAGAAATATTGTCTGTTGTTCCACGAGAGATTATAGATAGGCGGACTAGACGAGCTCAAACTAGTCACCACTTCATTGTCAAGCTCGAGACCGGCCGAATTTCTTCCTATCAGACTTAATTTTCCTATCGAACAGCGAAGTTGTGAAACTCTTTACCTAGTGAGGTCTTTCCAAATGCCCATAACCTACAAACCAAAATGTTCCTCCAACATTATAGGTTTCCCTCTTGTGTAGTCAAAGTAAAAAAAAAAACTTATTGTTGGTCCAGCGTATGTGCCTACCTTGCGCTAAGTCAAAATGGCTTTCAACTTTTATTTTTCAAATACCCAGATTCTTGCTCATTCATTCTGGTATCTTGCATTTCTATAAATGGTTTGCGGGGGTTAAAATTTCCTGGCAGATTGTTGGAACTTGCAACCAAAGAGTTCTATATATAGAGTAGACAAGTAGTGTGTTAAGCATAGGAAAGCGCTGGTCAGTAGTTGGACATTCTGTCCTCGCACATGTAGTGCGCTCTCACTCGCACGGTCTCCCCTTCTATCACAAAGAGTATAAGAATACAAGAATAAGTATAACGCGCGCACATCGTGCGAGTGAGAGCGCAGTACATGTGTGATAAAGACAGAATGTCCGTTAACATACCAGTGAAAAATTTAGTAGTCTACTCTATATATAGAGCTCTTTGCTTGCAACATACATAAAAAAGATTCCATTTCTTATTCCACTTCGAAATAGATATACATTGTTGTAATTAACTTACCTCTAAAACATCTTGAGCAGTTTGCAGGTACTCTCGTAGCATTGCTTCTTGCACTGATCTCCATTCTTGTCTGGGATCTTCTAACTGTGTGGATTCTGAAAATAAATAGTACTTCTTACTTTCGGTGGGTTACAAAGATTACCTGAAATCTCGAATCATCCATATAAAGAATCTGAGATTTCGTTTATTGCCGCATTATTAGTTATTCATAATCGTGCCCTTTCGAGAAGCAGTAAACATATCAATGGTATTTCACTCAAGTAGATACAATAATTTTTTTATTTGATACAACAAAATAGAACAAAAAATATTTAGAATAGTATAAATATATAAATATCGTCCTTCCGATACACCAGATGGTTCGAAGAGGGACGGGTTACGAGTATGTGTGTGTATATAAAACAATCACCCGCGACCGATATGTCATAAAATAATTTGGTTATTTGTTAATGTTGATGAGTACTCTTCAGCTAATATATTTTCAAGAATCTGGCACATCCGGTTATAGCGAAAGTGAACATCAGTTTGATCATTTCAAATAGAACAGCCTGTATATTAATATATTTTCGAATGATGCAAAAAATTCAAGGTGAGGTATTTTACACCTATAGCTTCAACCGTTTTCAAGATATTAGCATATTTATGTAAAAAATTACAGATGCAGAGCGCAACATAATTTACTGTTACATCTAAAGGGTCCCATTTCTTGATGCGTTTTTGGCTCACATCTGCGAAATAACCATTCGTGGGTTTACATTTTCAAATTAATTTCCTGTCCGGTCCGTAGTCGTCAATGGTTGTTAAAAAGATCGGGTTTACAGTACGATTTTTTTTTATACTGATTGAATTGTGCTTAGGTCCATTGTTCTCATCAGTCAAGTGTATTCTATGAAATTCAGTAGCCTGATTTCCTCGGGTGCACTGACCATAGAGATCAAGAATAGAGTACTCGAGTTCCGTAAGCGTAATGCTATTGCGTTGACCTGCTGTAAGAGAAATTTCGGTGCTCTGTCTCTTTTTAATATATCGGTTCTCCTCCGATAAGTTAGAAAAGGAAAGAGCACCGAAATTTTTCTTACAGCCGGTCACGAAATTGGCTGCTCGAGTACTCTTGATCTCTATGGCACTGACATGCAGTGCAGTGCAGTGTGGCTCCCTCTGAGAAGGAGAACCAAGCTCACGGGGAGGAGTTTTAGTCGGTAAGAATTGTGCGGAGGTGCTCCATCACCTGATGAAAAAGTTGGTTATAGTCAGTCGGTGGTACATTTTCTAGCGAGGATCTATCAGAATGTTTAATAAATATTCCTTGCGCGTTTACATTCTACCATTTTAATTTTGTTGATAAAAGTGCAAAACTACTACCCTGTCATTCCTGACTGCACAAAATACATTAAGCCTTCTTGAAAAATTCTTGATCTGAACTTTTTAGAATTTGAATGACTCCAGTGATGGGAATTATGGCTGTTGAATAAACCATGCTTGTTGGGTGTGCTTGTTGGCAGTTTATTCAACGATAATTCTTCCAAATTCACTAAAAGTTCAAATTCAAACCAATTTGTTTTGATACATTTCACCATGGTGATCAAACTCCTCTTTGTTTTTGAAGAAAATACCACCAACGCTCATCGTTTTCACAATTTTGGTGCTAAAATCTTTCCGGGAATGATGGACAGTACCATCGTCGAAGATCCATGTCCGTCGAGATAAACCTATACTAGTCCAGTTCCTCTGTCAAACTAATTTGACGTTTCAGGTTCAAATTTTTACTTTCCTTAATGTTGGTCAATCCGCATCTTTTCGGGTGCGCTGATCACGAATATGGACAACAAAAATGTCTGGGCTCTATGCTACTCTAGTTATTGGCCATTTTTTGGGTCCAAATTGCCCCAACTTTGATATTTTTTCAATTTTTAGAAAAACTCTCTAGTTCCACTCTATCATTTTATGAAAAAGTTATAAGAGATAGAAAGCTTGAAATGACTTCAATTCGAAGTTAATAAAAAGCGAGATGCCTAATATAGGGCCCAAAAAGTGCGATTTTTGAGCTAAATCAAACGTTTGTTCAATTGTCAATTATAAGATGACTGTTTGTCGTATCAAATAATGCTTTTAACATCCATTGATAGTATTTTGTGTGTACTTTAATATGAGTTTTTTTATTTGTTTGATATTTGCAAAGGGGACGCTGCAATCGCTTTTTTCGTAAAAAACGTAATTTTGCGATTGCGGGCCAAAAAATTTACCTTTACTCAAAACAAAATTCAAACGAAAGATATTGATGGATTTCATCTATAAACCAAAATTCAACCACTTTGGTTCATATGGGCCTATTTGAGACCATTTTGAAAAAAAGGAACCGCGAAAAATGAGAAACATTTTTAGGTCAGAAAGTTCGGATCAATAAAATAAACTCATAGTTGAATATCTGAAACATTTACGCAAATTTTTATACCAAGCACGATCTTCTAGGTTGCATCAATCCCGAAAAAACTTACGCAGGGCTAATTTTGGGTCCTTCGTTATAAACCTTGGTTCAGACTATATATGCCTTTTGTGGCTATCTCAATATACTATTTTCCCTGCTTCAGCGTTTGACAGTCAAACAAAACAAAAATCAACTAAAAATTCCTACACACTACACTACGCGTTAACCCGGGTTCGATCCCACCCGGTAGACTTTTTTTTCTTTTTCCCTTTTTTGATAATCATGATGCAAAATCACAGTAATTTTAATAATAATAATAATCATAATAATAATAATAATGATAATAATAATAATGATAATAATAATAATAATAATAATAATATTAATGATTATTATTATTATTATTGATTAATGAATTAATATGTATTAAAATTAATTAATCAACAAAAAAGTTAACAACTAAAATGCAGGTTTCGAGGCAGGTTTCAAATTCATATAATAATGAAATTTTGTTTGAAAAACGTGGTCTTCATCTCTGACTTGCTAGAAATTCTATATAACATTATATCAGAGGAACCAGATATTTCTCTATCAAAAAAGTGGAGGCAGTCCCTACACACATATATAATACATACAAAGACGATGCGCGTAAACACTGATGAGTGCGACAGAATAAAAGATACGCACAAACAGCTTCGTGACTGTCTCTCTCTACCGAAAAGTGGTCCACACTGATGAGTGCGACCGAGTGAAAGATACTCACAAACAGTTTCGTGATCTATCGAAACGGTTTATTATTATTATTATGATTAATACTATTATTATGATTTATTTTATTATTATTGAAATTATTATAATTTTGTATCATAATTGGCAAAAAAAGGAAAAAAGAAAGAAAAAAAGTCTCCTGGATGGAATCGAACCCGGGTTAACGGCAGTGTACATTATTTTTGATAATTAAGAATTGGAATTTTTTGTTGATTTTTTTGTGTGACTGTCAAACGCTGAAGCGGGGGCCCATATGAACTAATGTGGTTGGATTTTGGTTCATAAGTGAAAGTCATCAATATCTTTCGTTTGAATTTTGTTTTGAGTCAAAAGGTTAAAGTAATACTATCAATGCATGTTAAGCATTAGTTGATACGACAGACAGGCATCTTATAATTGACAATTGAACAAACGTTTATTTTGCTCAAAAATTGCCCCCTACATTCTATTAACTTCTAATTGGCGTCATTTCATTCTTCTTGATTTCTTACAACTTTTTCTGTAATAAAATGATCGATTGGAACTCAGAGGTTTTCTAAAAATTGAAAAAACACCAAAGTCGGGGCAATTTGGACCCAAAAAATTGCCAACAACTAGAGTAGCATAGGGCCCAGACAATTTTAATTTCCATATTCGTGATCAGCGCATCCGAAAACATAGTGGTTGACCAAAATTAAGAAACGTAAAAATTTGAACCATAAAAATTACAGAGGGACTGGACTATACGTATTTACACATTCATTTTTCAGTTTCATACTGATGTAAAGAAATTTAGGTATACGTTTACACAGCACACGATGTAAATGTACGTAGAATTGCAGTCATGGGAGGAAGAATTGTTTCTGTACTTTTTAATTCTATCGAAATATACATCTACAACGAATTATTAACGGTGAAGTCAATTAAATAAATCGACTGTTTATATCAGCAACTCTGTAATGTGTTTGCCAACTATTCAAAACTGGAATAAATCTGACTTGAAGCAGATGGCACGGTTGTTATTTAGGGAAATTGTTGAAGTGAATTGGTTGTAATAATAACCAACTATGACGTAATTTCTTTCTTAACGTGAACAGCGCGTATGGCCCTTACATGTAAGAAACTAATAGCTGAAGATTATCCAGCGTTGTCAGGTTCCCAATGTTTTTGAATAAACAAGACTATTCGATTCAATAAACTGTGTTAAGAGTTCTTTACTTATTATATCCAATCTTGAGATTGGAGTGTTTACCAAATGTTCGATGAAAAAAATCAACGGTATATAATTATTTAAAATAGAAAAATTAGACAAGTATCTACGTACTTACGATTTCTTATCTCACAAAAAGTACTTAATTGTGGTTTTCCACAACCCCACAAACGCTTTAAATGTAGGATGATTATAATACTATTTCAAAAAAATTTAAGTCAAATTCAAATTATACACATTTTTGTATTAAATTCACTTATTAAACAAATAAAAGCAAGTGAATGACAAAAGGGAGTATGTAAGATTCATTCCTTTCACAAAATAATTTTTTGCGAGTATAATTGGTCCTATATTAAAATAAAAATGATAATACACCTGAAAGTTTTAGGTAATGATATGGAAAATTAATTTTCCGCTTCAAGTCGATATTATTAATCCATATTATTTCCCATATTGTGATGTTAATGTTTCAGTTATTATTTATGGAGAAAAACACTCGAAACACCCAACTATCAATTCAATAATGTCAGTACATATTATAGTAGGATGAATATAATATTTCAAGAAATATTCAAATCGGGTTTCAAATAAAAACGCGGTATTGAATTTACTGATTAGTTGACTGCAACTTAAAGCGGCTTTGTAACTTCTTGATCTAGTAATTGTGAACTATTTTGTTCTTTTGGTTTAAAAATACAGACATTTTTTTCTATTACGGCTATTTTCTCCAATCGCAAAAAAAATTAAAATATAGTAGAGCGAGCGTTATCTGAAGTTAGCAATTAGTCGAGGAAATAAAACACAAAGAAGATCAAAAGTTAGAAAAAAAAATCGGCTGAGCCGATTTTAACGTTTCTTTTTAAATCGATTCAAGGAGGCATTTAGAAAAATACCCCGAGAGACGATTTTGGTTGCGTTTCTAAGCATATTGGAATATATTCCCTGGAGAAGACGTCGGTAATCAGAGTATTGTGACCACTTGGTGACTGTTGAGGGTCATGGTCATGAAAACCTCAAGAGAACCTGGTTAACAAGTTTCACTCTATAGTAGATAGGTAGATGGATCCCCTGGAGACGGCATGGGTACCAGGATGCCCTGGGCACTGGAATAAAAAAACCCAAAAACCCCGGAGTAAGAAATACTCGGCTATTTCGGTTATATCGGAGCCTTTTTTTCGTATTGAATTTCAGCTTCTGAAAGTGCATTCGAAGAGATGCATTTTCCTCTATAGAAATGCAAAAATGATTCGATTAAAAAAAAACGACCTTTCTTGCTTTATTTCCTCGACTAAATGTACAATGTACAAGAACTGAACAGAGCAGCGATTGCAGCAATGCTGGGACCATATACTTTCCGCAAAACTGGTAATCACCGCTGGTATTTGGACTCGGTCGGACGGGGAATTACCGAAATTTGTGTACCTCACGTCCGCGTCGATGCCATTATTTGACTTAGATGGTTTACAGCGTGCCAATACCGATATTATATCGGTATCGGCAACTAAAATATCGGTTACTGTATCGGCAAAAAAACTGTATCGGCCGATCACTAATCATAATGTATATCATTCCTACTTAACCATTCTTGTATATCACATTCCTTACAGACAGCTTTGGCATAACTAAATGCAGTAAAATTTGAAATTCAATCCAATGCAGGAAGTTGTTTTGATCAATATTTCACCAAGATAATGACATCCTTCGTTTTCGAAGAAAATATTAGTTCGGCACCAGGAATAAAATCTGCTGTACAACCAGCATGAAGTACCATATACCTTGCACGATTCATTGTTTACGGTCTTAGTGCTAGAATCTTGCTAGAAAGATGGTACTTGTTCAAATTTGATGGTATGCTGCTTCAACCTTTCTTGTTTATATTCCCTGGAGAATTCTCTATGTAGATATACCTGATAACTCCACTGTGGAGACTATGAATTTGAAAGACAACTGTGTTTTTCTGGTCACAAACTTAGAGGATTTTCCGGAAATACCTAGTAAAAATGGTGAACTCTGTGACCGACTTGAAGAGGGTGTTTCATATGGAAGACCCATGATTCGTCGAGACAAACAAATTGAATACAATTTCATTTTTCAGTTTAATAATATTGATATAAATATGTACATGTTTTATTGCGATGGTAGGTAACTCCATTGAACAACATCGAGGATCATACATTCTGTATTTGAAATCCATGATTTTTAAAACTTTCCAAAGTGATGTTTTGGCAATTTTAAATATATCACAATCCAGAAACTTAAATTCATATGTTCCTTGTACATATCATCATAAATAACAGTTCCAATTGCGTTCTGATAAAAATCATCAACATTTACAACCTATTTAGCCCGGTGCCGTTTTCTTCTTGATAATATTTTACCACCTCTTCAAAGACATTTGTTGTTGAACACTACCTAGATGATTAGTACTTCGACATATTCGACGTTTACACAGCACACGACTTGAATATAGGTAGAATTAAAGTTCAGAGAAAAAAAGTTTCTTAAGTTTGATTCTATTAAAATTTAGATTCACAGCGAATATATGAATTGTCATATACAATTGAATAAAAAGGCAGTAATATATCGGCAACTCTATAATGTGTTACTAACTGATAACATGACTCCTGGTTTGACGAAGCTAGTAGTTCAGTCATCCTGGCAAAAATTTGGGTCCAAAAAATTCCAATGGACTTTTTCAACGTATAAGGGGGTATTTTGGTGCATTAAACACGATGGTATGGTCCAAATTGAGCTACCGGATACGAAACATGCCGCAAATCGCCGATTTATGGCCATTTTTTGGTCATTTTCGGGTTTTTCAAAGATATAGCCAAATCTATGCATTTTTATGAAATTATAGATGGGGCTAGCGTTCTTAAAATATGGCCATTTTAAGGTGGCGAAAATGGCCATTTTTGCGTTTTTCGAAGATAGGGCCGAATTTGTGCGTTTTTATAAAAATACTCACCGGAGCAAAGTTGTAGTAGTCAAAAATACCCGTAATCTGGTCCAAACTAGATGGTGCTAGCGGTCATGAAACTCAAAATATGGCCGTTTTAGCGTCAACAAAATTATAACTATTTGTCTTTTTTCCACAATAGGACAAAACCTGCATATTTTTATGCATATAGTCAGAGAAACAAATTTATAGTAGTCAAAAATACCAGTAATCTGGTCCAAACTAGATGGCGCTAGCGGTCATGAAACTCGAAATATGGCCGTTTTAGCGTCAAAAAAATAATAACTATAGATGATATCTAGCTTCAATATCAGTCATTTTTTTCTCATGAAGTCTCGCTTTTAATTCAGAATCAACTATAAATATGTTCGGGGAATATAGTACATTGTCTGTTTTAACGAATTTACAAACATTTTTTTCTTTTGTTTTGATGTTTTTTTGCTTCAACATTAGGAAAGGTCTAACAAAACAATGAAAATCTTCCTTAAATGAATTGGAAATATGTATCATTAAATCCCTGGAAGTAGATAACAGCGCCATTAAAACAAATTACATAATGTTTATTGAATGGTAAAACATGTACTGACATTGAACAACCCGTAACCGATTGAAATTCGTTTCAGTTCATTTAATTTTAAACGTAAATCTCTACCTTTGTGAACATGTGTGCTTTAAACACACATTCAACATTCTTTTATGAAAAATGCAATTTTAACGTACTCTTAAAAACCGTGTATATACCGTTTTACTTTTAATAGCGCGAGGTATCCAGTAACAATAAATTTCAGTTATCGATGGTGGAAGCCGTTACTTTGTGATAATTTATCATATTGAGATAATAAAACACATTTTACTTAATTTTTTATCACTTCTATTTATAGAAACACTAAGTTGTGGGACTATAGTTTCGACAACTAGCATGTAATCTTCAAAACGATATCTAATGTGTGAATAAAAATTAACGAAATTTATAGTCAAACCAAGGTACAAGTAACAAGTGGGGTTTCGGTTTGAATATAGTGAAATACATTCGTGGGATTAAATAATTGAAACAGGGTAGAGGTAATCAGGTAATTATGTAACGTTGAGATTTACTAGGGAAAAGACAATTTAATGATACATAGTCTTTCCACTTCCTCACTTCCCTGAGAACTTGAATGAATAATTGGATATAATCCAGTTTATAGCAATCAACAATGAATTTCAAACTCAAATTATATCGAAATTGATTAATAGAACGAAGCAGAAATTAACTTACTCAAGTATTTATACTTCTACAAAAAAAATCTGATTTTTCATCAAAATACGTTTCCCTGACATATTTTGGCGCTATATGAACGAAACATAATCTAAGTTAGCTTCAAATCTCAAAATAAATTGTCTTATATTTTGTTGAATGCTAAAGATAAAACAAATAAGTTTAATAAACCTGGAGTGTATAAATTAACCCGTTCAGTGTGATAACTTTTACATTGGTAGATCAAGTCGTCATAGGAAAATTAGAATCAGTAGAAATTTTCAAAAGTACAAAGGTTACTCAATATTATATAATTGTTTCCCATTCTATAAGATACTCTTCGCATTTGTGTAAATATAGTGAAATAAATAAATTATTTATTCCATTATCTTTACACAACTAAATGATATTTAAATTAATAACGTTTTTAAGAAAATGTACAAAAACAGATTTTCCGCTTCTGGGAATCGAACCCGCGGGTACTGATCGGGAGCCACGTATCATATCACCTAGACCAAAGCGCCTTTTACTATAAACTTGTACTATTCTTAAGTGTACTTCAACAATTGTTTTTGTTGTTGTATTTGTTGAACAATTTTGTTGAAATGTGGGTAAAAGCAGCTTTATATTAACTTAAATTTACTGTTAAAGTTTTGAATCGATTCAATGTATATTTTTGGAGTTACGATTTTTTTTTAATTTTCCACCATTCAGAAAAGCTTGTTTATTACACGATCTCTCTGAAAAACAATAGGGTTCATCAACGAACAGGAAACGTTTTTTTGTCAGAATTTGAATGTGATAGGACCTGAGTTATCGTGGGGAGAAATTTCGTGACGGACGTCTAGACAAACAGACCGGCAGACGGACGAATTTTTTGAAAGTTGTTTAAAATTCGATGAAAATTACTATGGTGCAGTAATGTTTGCTCTAGGTCTTCTTTTAACGATTTTAGAAATAGAATAAATGCAATATACTCTTCCGACTTCGTCACGAAGAGTATAATAATTAATATTAGATACTTACGATTCATATGATTTATATAATAAGGGCCTATCTGTTTATCGTACGCTTCTTCCCATCCCAATGGCAGTTCGTTCCCTCTACAGTCTGCGAAAGTCTGTGGTTTTGTATATCTGAAACAAGGTGAGACATAAAAAATAACACTGATAATTCTCTTTATGAAACGGTGCGTAATTAAAAAAATTAGTTCAACACATTCGCATACAGGGAAAACAAAACAAATCTGTTTCAGCTGGAAAAAACTGAAAGTAATCATTAACAAATCACATACTCAGACAGGCCATTCCTGGCTAAAACAATTGCCAACCGAACTGAATAAAGTTTAGCGTTTTGTATACATTTATTCAGTGCAACAGATCATTCATTATACATTTTTCAAGTGCGACTGGTTTCTCGAATCAGGAGCAAATAACTTAATCGAAATTATCTATTCCATTCTAATGATTTCAAACATGGACTGTGAGGACGAGGAGGCATCTGGTGACAGGAGTTCGACCATCTCTAATTATAGTCTCTAAACGCGTTTCCTAAGTTCTGTTCGATCTTCAAAAGAAACTTGAAAATGTTGAAAATTTCGATTTACGCAAACAAAACAAACAAAAATTTTGGAAACGGATTACGTTATTCTTAGTAAAGTTATATTTAATATTTCAAAACATTGAAGAAACCATTTTTTTTTAATTTTAAAATTATTTTCCATATATGTATATTTTTAATTCATATGTTGATAGCAAAAGCTGGAGGCACACCAAGGATGAATAATTCTTTCCATTAATGACTGAAGAGCTACTAAGGAAAAAATTAAAGCATTGAACAATGTTATAATAGCATTTTTTTTTTTAATGTTTCTTCTATGTCGAAATATATTAATGTGAATGTCTAGTTTATAATGCTTAGATATTCAAGTTATCTCAAACAACGGAAGAACATCCCCATAGTTGATATTACCTGGGCAAACTAGAAATCAGTAATCATCTGATGGATTGTCAACACGTTTCACATCATAAACATAATGTCTTAAAGTTTGGAACATTGAAATATTTAATATATTCATTGATATTTAAATTTGATTTTTTTTGCAAGCCCGACCAGTAATAAATAAAAACTCTCAACATATAAATAATCTAACTACCACGAATTAATAGGTTCTTGTGGAGTGAGAATTTATAATATACCTACCACTTACATTCAAAAATAAATTAGTACAGAAAGCAAAAATGTGGAGGATTTGGAATGGTCAAGCTGAGCTTGCGGAATTCTCTTCCATTCTTCACGAACAACATCTTTTAGTTCTTGATACGTGATTTTAGAATATGCCAGGCTTGTTCAATTACACTATCAGTGGAATTCGATGGCCACCATAACGTGGTTTTCCTTCCTCTTCAAGAAAAATTGATACTGCTGCTATTCGATGTGGAGGTTGTCATGCATAAAAACAAACTGCACCTCGTGATAGTCGCACAACAGGATGTTCCAGCACCAGTAGAGGTGTCAATGTATCCCTCATAATACCACCCCACCCAAAACACAACACTCCCACCTTCAAATGGCACGCAGTCAAGCAGTTTCCAGTCCGGTTTACCTCCTGGGGTCTTCCAAACAAGTGTTCATCTTGAATCAGAAACTAAGCCAATTCTTGTGTCATCAGAGAACATTACGTTATTACAGTTAGGATCATGATCCACCATACCTTGTAAGGTTAGTTTGGAAACACGTAAGGATCTTTCTCATAAGGGATGAAAATTTGCCGCATTCAGTCTGCGTTTTATTGTTTGCTATGAAATTTTCAATCCATCAAGCCTCGCCCTGGCAATCCACTTGTACAGGGTGTCCCATTTTGGGTACTTTTGCGGGGTATCTCCTTTATTTTTAAAGATAGAGAGTTGCGGTTTTCGCGACACTGTGCTACTTTTTCGTAAAACTCAAGATGCCGTCAACAGAATTTTCATAGCCCTTTTAGTTTTCAAGATACAGGGCATTTCTGAAAATGTTGCATTTTGTGACCCCCCTCGTATCTCCGTTATCCTTCAACTTATCGAAAAGGTAAAATAACATTCTAATGGATTTTTTTCCGTAGAATGCAGTGGTGTAGATAACTTTTGTTACATATTTACTGTTTTTGAGTTATAAAGTAAACTTATGTATTTTTAAATGGAACACCCTGTATATTTATAGACTATAAAATTTGTCTTTTTTTTACATTTTCAAAAATATATGATAGTATAAACTGTTTTTCAGAAACACGCAAATAATTGACAATTTTCAGAAATTAAATACATATTTTAATAGACTATGGATAACAATAATAAACAAGTGCAAGTTACATATTACTAACAAATAATTGGATACCTTGTATATAGGTATCTATTAAAAAAAATTCCCATAGATCTTTTTTCTAACAGTAAGTTTGTAACAACAGTTTAGTGGCGTAAAGTGACAATATAACGAAAACACAAAAAAATAACATTATTAAAAAAAAATAAATGTGATGTTCAAATTGACCACCATTTTCTCTAATGCAAAATTGGCACATCTTTGAGATTCTTTGAATAGCGTTCAAAAGAACCATTGTTCTCATTCGCAGATTTCGAAAAGCTAAATGAATTGCCTCTCGAAGTTCTGCAATGCCGTCATATCAAGTTTTATATACTTCATTTTGTATATAGCCCATAAAAAAAAATCTAAAATTGAGAGATCTGGTGATCGTGGAGGCCATCTAACAGGTCCGTTGGTACCTATCCATCTTTGAGGAAAGTTATTATTAAGAAAGGCCCTTAAGAGCCTAGAGTTATGACTTGGGGCACCATGGAATGTTTTCGAGCAGTTCTGGAATAACTTCCTCAAACATTTCTAGGTATCTACGTGCTGTAAGACCTCCTTCAAAAATTCTATAAACTATATGTCTACCCAAAATAAAACATGAAACCCCAAATCCAAAGCGTCCTTGTTGTGCCCTTTCAAACATTAAATGCTGATTTTCACTATGCCAGTTCCTGGTATTGTGACGATTGAAAATGCCAGCACTTGAAATAAAACATTCGTCTGACCAGATAACAAGTCTGCCAAATAAATCGTTAGCATCGATTTGTTGCAAATACCACTGGCAAAACAGTGCCCGGCGCTCGGCATTGCCAGGATGCAAATGTTGTAGTATATTAAATTTGTATGGATGATACTTATATTTCTTCAAGATCCTCTGAGCGTTAGTTTTTGGCAAACCAATTTCCTTCTCAATTTTTCTACATGAGGACGAAGGTGTTGCTTTTATATATCCTAAAGTATCTATCTCTTTTCTTTCCCTGTTCTCTTTGTTGTATGTTTTAGGGCGCGGGTGAACAATTGATCCGTGCTCAACTAAATTTGCTTTTAAACGGGCAAAGATCCCAAAAAACGGTTGCCTTCTTTCTGGATATCTAACAAGCAAAAATTAAAATGATAATAGACATTTTCATAGCCATAATAGCTTACTCACCTTTGGAAATATAATTCCGAAGCTTCTTTTCAGAATTTTCATTACTCTGTATAAAACATACCATCATATCATATTTCTCATAATTTTCGTAAACTGCCATTATTCGAAAAAATTGATAAATATCTATTGAATAATGATACCAAAAGAACGAAAATAGACAGCTTAAATGCGATAGAGATTTGACGTTTATTTCTGTTTCTTGCCATAAACAATATCAATGGCCTACTATTAAAATATGTATTTAATTTCTGAAAATTGTCAATTATTTGCGTGTTTCTGAAAACAAGTTTATACTATCATATATTTTTGAAAAGGTAAAAAAAAGACAAATTTTATAGTCTATAAATATACAGGATGTTCTATTTAAAAAAACATAAGTTTGCTTTATAACTCAAAAACAGTAAATATGTAACAAAAGTTATCTACACCACTGCATTCTACGGAAAAAAACTATTAGAATGTTATTTTACCTTTCCGATAAGTTGAAGGATAACGGAGATACGAGGGGGGTCACAAAATGCAACATCTTCAGAAATGCCCTGTATCTTAAAAACTAAAAGGGCTATGAAAATTCTGTTGACGGCATCTTGAGTTTTACGAAAAAGTAGCACAGTGTCGCGAAAACCGCAACTCTCTATCATTAAAAATAAAGGATATAACCCGCAAAAGTACCTAAAATGGGACATCCTGTACATTTCAGACAATTTCTTCGAGCTGTCATTGTTATCTGCCGATCTTGTGTACCTATTATACACCGATTCCTGTTCCTAACACTGCTGAGGCGTTCCTCCACGTAATGTTTCTTGGATTGTCTTGATGAATTTTCGATATAGCATTCTGAGTAACATCGACAATATTCACCATGTCACTTTGTATAAAGCCTTGTTTTCATAAAGCAATTATTCTTGATCTGTTAGAATATGACATAACGACTCTGGGCATTCTTGAACGAAATGAATGAGGATTGAAAAAAAAACTGAATAGAATGTACAAAAAAATACATCAATATTTTTTGTCATTTTCATTTAAAAATGGTCTAGAATAAATAACAACAATCTATAAGATACCATAAGAGTAGATAATTATGATAATTATATTCAGATGTGTGAATACTTTATAGGTACGTGTCCTTCCATCCAGATGAAATAGGAGGTGTAAACAAATAACCAAATGTAACAGCTGAAAGCTTATAAATTTACGCAACATTTTAGTAAATTCAAAAATGTATAACGTTCGTAAAATATTATTTCAATGATTGTTATCTGAGTGGTATAGAGGATCTGTAATTCTCAAAGCTATTCGCGTTTCAATGTTTATTCTAGGCAATAATGTACATTGAGCAAAATTATATCTCTAGTATTTATTCAACGTGATAAGGCAAATATGTGACCCGACAAGGCCGTGATTTTGCTTACACAATCCTTACCGTATTATTTATTTCAGCTGTGATGATTGTGTATCATCAACATAAAGATCAAGTTTCAATTGCATTCTTTCAGAAATACTTATCAGGATATTTATTTACGACGGTGCGACGTAAACCATTTACTTGGCATATTTCTCTAAACAAATTCAGTGAAAATTTCATCATAAATCGATTACGTATTAATTCAACTAATGGCAGCTGTTACACCCACACAAACCAAGAAATCGATTGATATATAATTAATTGTATTCAGAGCTATGGTACTCAGTAAAAAAATACTGCAAGTATGGTACTGATTATTTTTTTGTCAGTATTTCTAAGCTCATGTTACTAGTACTGGGATATCAAGTAGAATTCGAAAATGCTGGTACTGGGTACTGGTTTTTCAGATTTTTATTAAAGAGTAGTGTTATAAACCATCCGTACCGACGGGCTACCGACACCTCCCGAAGCAGTCCAAGCCCATCGTGCTCTCTGTTATCGAGATATATACGCATGTGGGAAGGGACATACGCATGCCTGTGGGTACATCATCGCTTCTCGAGCTATAGCCGGGGAAGTACTGAGCGATCCTCAATAGTTAATTACTAAATAATATAATCCATATAATTCTATTACTGTATCATTAATAAAGTATTCAAAAAGTGATTGTGAGTGCCTCAATCTAACATCAGAAGTGGTTAAGAACCTACAATGCCACGTACATCATCATCATCAAAGAAAAGACATAGGAAGAGGAACAGGTCTCCTAGTTCAAATTCAAGTACTTCGTCATCATTTTCTAGCGATGATAATTCTCGATATGTACATAATTCAAATGGAAGACGCAAAAAACGTTCGTATACACCTCCTATATTCAAAACAAATAGTTCAGCCGGGGTAAGTGAGTTATGTGATTCTAATACAAATTTCGTATCAAATGCATCCGTAGTCCCAGAATTTGATCCACTTATCGACGATGTTTATAAATGGTTAGAAATAATTGACCATTTATATGTAACTTACAAGTGGAATGAAAGATCTGTAATATTTCAAGCACTAAATAAATTACGTGGTACAGCTCAGATTTGGTATAATAACATTGTTAAAAACGAAATAGGTTGGTCACAATATTCATGGGATCAATGGAAGGTTTTGCTAAAAAGCACGTTCGTCAATAAACGAAACATGTTTGATTTACTAAATGACTTACTATGTCATAAGCCTACAGTCGGAGACAACTTATATGAGTTTTATTTCAAACATTTATGTAAAATTGCTAACCTCGGCTTAAACTTTACTAATAACGATAAAATTTCTATTATCGTTGGCGCAATAGACGACTCAAATATCGCTTCAGCTGTGGAAGCGGCAAATATAACCGATCTAAATGTTTTGTCTGGTTTTCTAAGAAATAAAATATACAACAATACGCAGGTTCGCGCTCAAAGTAATTTTGTTGCTCGTAAAACAATTCAAAATAATAATACAGGAAATTTCGGTGTTCATAAAACAGGTCAAAATAAATATATTCCAACGTTTCAAAAAACTGTTCAAGGACGTAATCCTACAATTTTTAATACAACAAAGACACAAGGCCGCAATGACAATATTCCGAATACCTCCAAAGATCATAAACTCTGTTTTTCTTGTGGTAGTGCTGATCATTTTCGCAGAGACTGTCCTAGTAGACTGAAAGTATGTCGATACTGTAATAAAGCTGGCCATATACAGGCTGTTTGTGCAAAAAAAACAAATTCTCAATCAAATAACCAGGTGAATTTAGTTAACTCCGAAAATAATAATAAGTTTTACAAAAACATTTTTGTTAAAGGTAAACCTATCAAAGCATTTGTTGATTTAGGGAGCGACTGCTCTATTATACAGAAAAGTACAGCGCTATCTCTTGGTATGAAAATATTACCGCTAGAAAGTAAAATCAGTTTATCAGGTTTCTTGGGTTTCGGAACTTCAGTGTATGACTATATAGAAACTATTGTCAAAGTAGATGATGCCGAAGTACCTTGCAAATTGTACGTTATTGACGACTTCGCCTTTTCACACGACGTTCTTATTGGTCGAAACTTTTCAGAGAACACTTCGGTTATCTATTATAAAGTGGACGATCAGTTGAAATTTAAACAAAAGCACATTGATAATGTGCTTGATTTTACGATTGATCACGGGACGTTAACAACTGATCAACAAGCCACCTTGTACGAATTAATTAATAAATTCAAATTGTGTATTTATCGAAAGCTTACGGATCTAGGAAAAGTTTCGACAGTTTCTTTACAAATTGAGCTAACAAATGACAAACCAATAGCATGTAGGCCTTACAGGGTGGCAGAAAAAGAAAAGGAAGTCTTGAGGGGTATGATTAAAGAGCTACTAGAAGCGAACATAATTAGAAGGAGTAAATCGCCATATGCAAGTCCCGTAATATTGGTTAATAAGAAGGGTGGTGAGAAAAGGATGGTCGTGAATTATATTGCACTCAATAAGATAACAGTCAAAAATAAATTTCCAATGCCCCTGATAGAAGATCTGATAGATCAACTTTCTGATTACACCTATTTCACTTCTCTCGATTTGGCTTCTAGCTACTATCAAATACCTGTTCATCCGAATTCAATAGAAAAAACTGCGATTGTCACTCCTGACGGAGTCTTTGAATTTCTTAGGACTCCCTTCGGTTTAACAAACGCCCCCTCTGAATTTCAAAGAATGATGACTCTCATTTTCGAACATCTCCGACATCTTGGAATCCTCATATATTTGGATGACATTTTAATTCCTTCTAAATCAATAGAAGAAGGGTTCCATAAACTTGAACTGGTATTGTCAGTATTGCAAGAATATGGTCTAACATTGAAAATTTCTAAATGCTCCTTCTTGCGTACTGAAATAACCTATTTGGGCTACAAAATTTTTAAGAATTGCATTTCTCCCAACGAATTAAAAACGGATGCTGTCAAAAATTTTCCGCTACCAAAATCAGTCCATCAGCTACGACAATTTATAGGCTTAGTAGGTTATTTCCGAAAATTTATCCCCAATTTTTCTAGAAAAACTGCACCCCTAACTGCACTTTTCAAAAGAGACCAACCTTGGATGTGGAGGGAAGAACACACTAAAGTTGTTGAGTACCTTAAAACCGTGATAACGTCTAGCCCTGTTCTATCTATATTCAATCCTGCACTGCAATGCATAATTTACACTGATGCGAGTAGAGATGGTGTGGCTGGTATACTGACACAAGTTACGAATGAAGGTGAAAAACCGATAGCTTATTACAGCAAAAGCACAACCAAAGAACAGAAAAATTACCATTCTTTTGAACTGGAATTATTAGCTGTGGTGTACACCCTGATGCGGTTTCGACATTATCTCATTGGGAAACACTTTGTGGTGGTAACTGACTGCAACGCAGTAAAGAGTTCTTTGTCCAATCAGACAACCGTACCAAGAGTAGCACGGTGGATTCTAGCGCTGCAAGATTTTCAATTCGAAACCAAACATCGTCCAGGTAGTAGTATGAAACACGTTGATGCTTTAAGTCGCAATTTCCCAAATGAAAGCGAACTTGTTGAAAACGTGTGCTTGATTTCCGAGAGTGACTGGCTACTTCATGCACAAGATCAGGATAATAAAATTAAAGAAATTAAAGAAATTCTTTTATCGGGCGATTCTGATAATAATAAAGAAATATTTAATAAATATGATCTGAGGGGTAATAGAGTTTTTAAGTTAACAGAATACGGTAGAAGGTGGCTTGTTCCTAAGAACTGCCGCTGGCAAATTGTTAAGATCAATCATGATGATGTTGGTCACTTTGCTCTTGAAAAGACCCTATATCGCATTCGGGAAAAGTATTGGTTTCCAAAAATGCGTAGATTTGTACAGAAGTATGTTAAATGTTGCCTACCATGTTTATATCACAAGAATCCATCTGGTAGAAAGCCAGGGCTTTTATATTCCATACCTAAATACGCGAAACCTTTCCATACCCTACATATTGACCACCTAGGACCGTTTACAAAAACAACAAACGGAAATTCGTACTTATTAAATATTGTCGATGCTTTTACAAAGTTTACTTTTGTTCGAGCTGTACCCGATACAAAAGCTACTAGTGCTGTCAAAGTATTGCAAGACATATTTTCCACATTCGGAAATCCGCACCGAATAATCTCTGATGCAGGTAAAGCGTTCACGTCGAATGAATTTAACGACTTTTGTAATAAAAGATATATCAGATTATTCATAGCAGCAGTAGGCATGGCTCGCAGCAACGGCCAAGTCGAAAGAGCTAATAGAACTATTATAAGTTCCCTGTCATCTTGCAATTTCAATAAAAGTTCAAATTGTTGGGACGAGGAATTGATTAAAATTCAACAAGGGTTGAATAGTACCATACACAAAACTACTAAACAAACCCCGGCAGAGCTTATGTTCGGCGTGAAATTAAGAACGAACGCTGATATAAAAGATAGTGAGGTTGAAGATGATGATATTGAAGAACATCTTGTCGATGTAACCCGAATTCGAGCTGAGGCCTCTCGAAGTTTGGAAGAAAATCGTATAAAACAAAATGAATACTTCAACAAGAAACGATGTAGTGCAGGCACATTTTCTGTAGGAGACCTTGTTTTGACAAAAATAAATAGCCATCCTGCAAATAATGAAAGTAAGAAGTTACTTCCTAAGTTTAGAGGTCCTTTCAAGGTTGTGGAGGTGCTCTCCAATGACAGATACAGGGTTAAGGAAGATATACACACTACAAGATCACAAATTCCTTATGACGCTGTAGTCTGCTTCGAGAATATGAAACCTTTTGAGGTATTTAAGCAGTAGGTACGTTATAACGCAATTGTACTATTCTAGAGTAGATATACTATTACTTACACTGCAGAGGTATGTTCCACATTGCTGAACAAAGATATACTATTACTTACACTGCAGAGGTATGTTCCACATTGCTGAACAAAGATATAATATTACTTACACTGCAGAGGTATGTTCCACATTGCTGAACAAAGATATAATATTACTTACACGTTCCACATTGCTGAACAAAGATATACTATTACTTACACTGCAGAGGTATGTTCCACATTGCTGAACAATGATATACTAATACAATTACTGCAGAGGTATGTTCCACATTGCTGAACAATGATATACTAATACAATTACTGCAGAGGTATGTTCCACATTGCTGAACAATGATATACTAATACAATTACTGCAGATGTATGTTCCACATTGCTGAACAAAGAAATACTAATACTTATAATTACTAGTGGTATGTTCCAAATTGCTGAACAATGATATACTAATACAATTACTGCAGATGTATGTTCCACATTGCTGAACAAAGAAATACTAATAATTACAATTACTGTAGTGGTATGTTCCAAATTGCTGAACAAAGATATACTAATACTCACAACTACTGCAGTGGTAACTTCCAAATTGCTGAACATGCTGAGTTAATTCCACTTTTTCTCTGTTTTTTTCCTTCAGACCGATTCGAGGGCGAATGGTGGTCAGGATGGCCGAGTGTTATAAACCATCCGTACCGACGGGCTACCGACACCTCCCGAAGCAGTCCAAGCCCATCGTGCTCTCTGTTATCGAGATATATACGCATGTGGGAAGGGACATACGCATGCCTGTGGGTACATCATCGCTTCTCGAGCTATAGCCGGGGAAGTACTGAGCGATCCTCAATAGTTAATTACTAAATAATATAATCCATATAATTCTATTACTGTATCATTAATAAAGTATTCAAAAAGTGATTGTGAGTGCCTCAATCTAACAGTAGGTAATACTGGTTATTTGAAAAAGTACTGGTAATGCACAAATACTTGAAACGATACTGCCAGTATTTTAGGTACCGGAAGGGATTGAAAAGTTATTTCAGGACATTTTCACTGTTCCACGAAAACATAAGTTTAAACTAATCTTTGCCAGATCTGCCAGGCTCGCTAGCGCTAGACTATTGAGTATTGAGAGCTCCGTCGATTTTTATTATATAATTTCGGGAGTGAAATAGTTCGCATCAAAATGTCAAAATATCAACAGTTAGGGACTTTTGCTGCTGTATGCATTATTTTCATTGGTTTCTAGTTAATTAAATATGAAATACGATATACCTTCTGATATCGGCATCAGATAAGTTAAAAATATTAATAATTTAGAAATCGTCGATAAAATCCATGGTATAATATTGGACGATCGGCGAATTGAAGTGCACTAGATTGCTGAGGCTATGGTCATCTCAACCAAACGGGTACGGAACATTTTGCATACATTTTTGAATATGAGGAAGCTATCTGCCAGATGGGAGCCGCATTTGTTCACTGTTGACAACAAGCGCGACAGTGTGACAACTTCAAAGAAGTGTTTGGCGATGTTCAAGCGCGATACGAAGGACTTTCCGAGTTATTTCGTAACCGTTGACGAAACGTGGATCCATCACAACACACTTGATACCAAAGAACAGTCGAAACAGTGGACTTGTCCTGGCGAATCGAAGCCGAAAAAGCCAAAGTGAGTTTATCGTCCATAGCGATTACCTTGAAAAGGGTAAAACGATCACCGGCGTATATTATGCAGAGCTGTTGGATAGATTCGACACCGATTTGAAGCGAAAGCTCACACTTACAATATGGAAATATTCAGACTGTGCGAATATATAAAAAAATATTTTTTTCTTTTCATGCACATGTCAAAAATTGTTCTGGGATATACAGGGGACGAAAACATTTGTGACAAACTCGGGCACCGGCGTATATTATGCAGAGCTGTTGGATAGATTCGACACCGATTTGAAGCGAGAGCTCACACTTACAATATGGGAAATATTCAGACTAGAGATGGAACGGACGTCCGGCCGAGTTCGAGTCAAAATAATATATAAAAAATTAAGAAAATCAAAATATTAACACTTCATACAGAAGCGAAACGAAAACCTATGCTATGTATCTTATTAAAAATATTTTTATTTAAGAAACTAGTAGTCAAAATTTATCTTTTTTAAGTTATGGTGAATAAACAAAAGCTTTTCTGCATTCTGTGGAGTCAGTCTGGAACGTTTTTCTTCATAAATATTTCCCATTTCTGAAAATGATCTTTCAGAATACACACTACTAGCTGAGGCACTTAAATATTGTTCTGAAATCTTTGTCAGGTTCGGAAACACAAATTGGTGATCTTTTCACCAAACAAGTGGATCGGACATCTTTCTTGTAAAGGTTCCCTTAGATAGTCCTCAAACTCCTTAATGGTGCCATTAGTAAACTGGATTTGGAGGTGATGGTACTGGCGATACTGTCAAAACACTTCCACAATGATTCTTTACGTTAATAATAATGGTTGATATACGTCTTCACTATCCTCATTACTCGCCTTTCGTTCTAAACTACTAGCTACCATATCATTAGATGTTTCAATATTTTTTCAGGTTTCTAATTTATTTAGAACAATCTGCTTTATAAGATTACAATCTGAAAGGAAAGCTAGTTTACACCTGGGATATAATACAGTGGCCATCATGTAATGCTCTATTTTTTCGATATTTTCAAATCTTCTGGCAATGTTTTCTCGTATGGCCTCTTTGGTTGTACCGACTCCATAAATATCAGAATCTATGAACAATTTCAATACATCTGAAATTATAGATTCTGTAGAGCTAATTGTCCTTGTTACAACTTCATACGGCCGCAAAAGTTTCAAAGTAGAGTTCAAAAATTCTAAGTCTTTCTTGAACTTATAAATTGTTCTAATGTTGGCTGCATCATCCTAGAATTCGGCACACTTCTACTTGTTCCTGGCTTGACGCAGATTTTCCTTCACCTCCGCGAGAAAACTTATTTTCACACAGCTTACACTTTGCGAAAGACTTATTGTCATCACAAATTACGAAAAAAATCCAAACTTTACTTTTATTAAATGAAATTATTACACAAAACACGAAGCGACTAACGAGCACGATTGAAAATTAAACAGGCGACTGAATATTTGCCATTTGCTGTATCGCTCTGTTAACATTCGGGGATTCACAGATACAAGGTCGGTATATCCCCGTGCTTCGCATCACAGCAGTGTGCCATAATCATCGATTACCGACTCTTGTCGCATCTAAAGAACCGTAAGGCAAGAACGGACTGTCGCTGTTTGTAGATTTTATAATAGTACAGGGTAGGAATGAGCGCGTGTTACATCGCCTACAAGTGATGATTCTCCGTAATACGATAGACTTTATCATTGCTGACATTACTTTTATATGCCAACACATAATGTACTTTAATATAATAATTCATTCTATTTCTCTACTTCGCCTTGTGTAGATGTTTTAGTTTCACACATTAATAATTTTGTATTAATTCAAATAAAGTTTTTTTAAAAAGCTTTTCGTTATACCACGACATATAACTGGCGCAGTCGGTAGGATTGTAAGACGGTTTTTCTGTGCATTTCTGGAACTTTTGCGAAAACGACAGTGAAATCGGTTTATTTCAATAATTTGCTTACAAGTTCGGACAAACGAAAATTGTCACCAGGGCCTAGGACCACATCGCCGAAGCCGTAGAAGTAAAAACCACATCGTCGAAGCTTCTATAGTTAAGAAAGAAAGCAAAGAGAAGATGAAAACCACTCTACTAATGTGAGTAAATTTCTCATTGAATCCCATTCATTCAAATTCATCCTATAATTAATAAATCCCATGAATTTATCAGATTCTGAATCTGAAGAGTTTAATTGTGACGTAAATAATTCACAAACAATTCGTGACAGGAGTCCTATCAGAACTAACAGAATAAATAGAAATTTTCATAATATCAATCAATCACTAATAATGGCTGATTTACAAAATTATCATCTGAATGCTATCCCTAGTTACGATGGTGATAAAACCACTCTTGCAATATTTATATCTGCATGCGAAAATTTATTAACAACCTTTATAGATCGCAATAATGCTGCGAATCCACGTAATGAATGGTTACTTAGGGTAATCATAAGTAAACTTGAAGGAAGAGCTAAAATATTAGTTGGCAGTCGTGAAGACGCAACAAACTGGCCAAATATAAAAAAATTACTTTTGCAATACTTTGCGGACCAGCGTAATGAGGACTGTTTAGTACGCGACTTAATGTGCTTAAAACCAGAACCTCGTGAACAACCCAATCAATTTGGAATGCGAGTGCAAGATGTTCGAAGCTTGCTACAAACTAAATTGCGTTTGACTATCCCTGATGAAAATATCAGAAATGTCAAAAATGAAATTTACGATAATCTAGCCTTACAAACTTTCCTACATGGATTATCAGGACAATTAGGTCTCGCAGTGCGGTTACAAAAACCCATAAACTTAGAACACGCTATGAGCATGGTCATTGAAGAAGAGAACTTCTCTTATGCAGACAAACATTATAAACCTTCAACTAATGTTCCATTTAATAAAAATTGCAATAACTTTGATAGAGCAAAACAACCAATTGCACCACCTAGACAATTCAATAATTTTGTACCCCATTTTGCTAATAACCAAGCAAGCAATATGCCACAATCCCGATCGCTCAATTACGTACCAACAAATCGATTTAACTCAAATAATCAACAACAAAATTTTAACAGACTAGCCCCTCAAACCCCCACAGGTAAAATGTACGCAGGACAAAATAATTTCAATAATGGACCAAATAGAACAGTTCGAAACTTTCACCAATCGAATAATAATTTTAGACCAAATTATAAACCAACTCCTATGCAAACGTCAACCCGTAATATGACACATATAACAAATACCGTACGTCCACAAACAAAATGGATTTCGGAAGAACTTTATCATCAGGAAGTTGAAGACGAAAACGAGACATACATGACACCATATTGCGAAGAATATTCGCAAGAAACTCAAATACAATCAGAAGATTCTCAATTTTATGACACTGACGAACATAGTTTCGAAGTCGAATCGGAAAATTTTCAATTAGACCTCAACCTACCCGATCAACCTTGATACATTTAAATAACGATAATAATCCCCGCTTACCGTTCATAATTATTCCAAATGTTAATCTTAAACTTATGATAGACACCGGATCTATGAAGTCTCTAATAAATAATAACGTTGTAGAAAAATTTTATAGTAATTATAAAAGACAAGAACTCTTTAAAATACAGTCGGTACATCAAGTTAGTAATCATGATACAACAGTAAATATTCCCTTACCGAAAATATTTAATACTGGCGATTTAAAACACAAGTTTTACGTATTTGATGTAAACTCGCAATATCATGGACTCATTGGATTAGATCTACTAAAAAAATTAAAAGCAACACTCGATTTCGACAATAATTTGTTGATAACAGAAAGAACAAAAATTCCAATTCATATTATAAAAGAATCAGAATCCGAAAATAACACCAAATCTTTGAAACATACTCCTATTCAAAATTTTAAAATAACTGTCGAACCTCGTACAGAAAGAGTCATAAAAATTCCAGTCAATACAAACAACAAATACGGAGTATTAAATAAAATTACATTTCGACCAGGAGTAGAAGTACCTACCTCTTTAGTTAAAATAGATAATAAATTTGCGACAACTACGGTAACAAATTCTAATAATAATCCTGTTGAAATAATAATACGCGAACCTTTAGAAATTGACGAATACAATGAAATTTCTTGTAATCATACGGAATATGCTAACAATTTTGAAGAACCAATGGATATTGAATATCCATCGGAAATCGAGAATATTCAAACCGAAAATCTTAACTCTTTACGTTTAGATCATATGAATGCCGAGGAAAAACAAGCAATACAAGAACTTTGCGAAGAATATAAAGATATATTCTATTGTGAAAAAATACCTTTATCCTTTACCAACAAAGTAAAACACAAATTACGCTTAACTGACGAAAACCCCATATTTGTAAAATCATACAGGTTACCTCACGTCCATCAAGCAGAAGTACGTAATCAAATCGATACGTTACTTAAACAAGACATCATACAACCTTCATGTTCGCCATGGAGTTGCCCTGTATTGATAGTGCCAAAGAAGACAGACTCCAGCGGTAAAAAGAAATGGCGCATGGCCATTGACTATCGGAAAATTAATGAAAAACTCGTGGAAGATAAATACCCACTTCCAAATATCACAGATATACTGGACAAACTTGGCAAAAGTCAGTATTTCACTACTTTGGACCTTGCCTCTGGCTACCACCAGGTAGAAATGGCACCGGAAGACATCGAAAAAACAGCGTTTAGCACGGAAAATGGCCATTACGAGTTCAAACGTATGCCATTTGGGCTACGTAATGCACCAGCGACGTTTCAACGCATTATGGATAACATCCTCAGAGGAATCCAAAATGAGAAGTGTTTTGTCTATTTAGATGACATAATAATATTCTCAACTTCGTTACAGGAACATTTGACACGTTTGAAAGAAGTATTTGAACGACTACGGAACGCAAATCTAAAGATACAATTAGATAAAAGCGAGTTCCTCAGCAAAGAAGTCGCTTATCTTGGACACGTCATAACATCGGATGGAGTTCAACCAAATCCAGACAAAATTAAGGCTGTAGTACAATATCCACTACCTAAGACCACAAAGGAAATTAAAGGCTTTCTTGGTTTAGTCGGATACTACCGAAAGTTCATAAAGGACTTCGCTAAGCTCACAAAACCCATGACAAGATGCCTAAAGAAAAATGCGAAAATCGAGCAGACTCCAGAGTTCATCGATGCATTTGAAAAATGTAAACAAATTTTGACGAACTATCCAATTTTGCAATACCCGAACTTTGACCAACCGTTTATTCTTACGACGGATGCGTCAAATGTAGCATTAGGTGCTGTGCTTTCCCAAGGAAACATAGGCAGCGATAAACCTGTGTGCTATGCATCGAGAACCCTCAACGAAACGGAACAACGTTATTCAACTATTGAAAAAGAACTCCTAGCAATAGTTTGGGCAACGAAATATTTTCGTCCCTATCTATTCGGCCGAAAGTTCTATGTATATACCGATCACCGCCCGCTTGTGTGGCTGATGAAATTGAAAGAGCCCAATTCCAAGCTTGTACGATGGCGACTAAAACTAGAAGAATTCAACTATGAAATAATATATAAGAAGGGTCGTTATAACACAAACGCTGATTCTCTTCCACGAATATTAATAAATGCTATGACTAAATCTAACCCAAATGACAATGACAAAGACTCAATTATGCCAAATCTCGATGAAGATGAAAATCTATTATCGGAAATAGCAACACTTTCACCCGGTACATTAGACAGAATTCTAGAACAACCCGATTTTGTAATTGATGATACAAGTCTACCTATATCATTATCTGAAATCCCAATGTTAGACACCATTTCCGATAGTTCTCATTCAAATATAAATATCGAACCAAAAAATGGTATCCCAATTTCGGAAGATGCAATTGAAGCAAAACCAAACCAATATTTCATAACAACAGTTTCAATGAATCCTAGAGACGTAAAACATGTCAAAGTAGGTAAAAACAATAAATACTTTATACAGATTTCAAGGAATAATAATGAGGACGAAATTATAAAATTCTTAAAAAATTATACTGCAGCTAATAAAACTTATTATTTTAATTTTGATCAAGAGAAAATGTATAAAGATTTTAGTTCTATATACATAAGATTATTTAATAATAATGCACCTAAAATTATTAGTTGTAAGAAGCATAAGATACCACTTATAGATGACGAAGAAATAACAAATGTTATAAGCAACTATCATACTGGTAAAACCAATCACCGAGGTATCACTGAAACTCTCAAACAAATTACGAACAAATATTACTTTCCTGATATGAAAATTAAAATAGCCACCTTTATAAATAAATGCGAAAAATGCCAAAAGGCAAAATATGACAGGAATCCTCCAAAAATCCCTATAATGTTAACGGAGACGCCAAACAAACCTTTCCAAATTATACATGCTGATACATTCACTATCGAAGGACAAAACTATGTTACTTTAGTAGATGCATTTTCAAAACTAGGACAAGCAATTCCTATAACTTCAAAAAATTCTATCGAGACAGTTAATTCATTTATTACTTACTTTACCTATTATGGCGTACCTGAAACCATAGTAATGGATAACGGATCTGAGTTTAATTCCGAAACAGTTCAACAATTACTAGAGTTACATAAAATAAACATCCACTTCATTACCCCTCGAAATCCACCTTCGAATGGAATAGTTGAGAGATTCCATTGTACTATTATTGAACATATCAGATTAATGCGACAAGAAAAGAATAAAGATCCTATTAAGCAACTAATAAGTTATGCTCTCATAGCATATAATAATACGATACACTCATCGACAGGTTATACACCAATGGAACTTACAATCGGACATGCACAAAACAAAGACATTTATGACTTAGACGATCAAAAGAAATTATTACAGGAGTACATTCAATCCCACAGAAAAAAGATAGCATTAACTTATGACAAAGTCAAAGAGGAAATTGAACAAGAAAAAATTAGAATCCAAACTAAACGTAATACTAATACGAATGAATCGCAGTTTACTAATGTAGATCAAGTTTATTCTAAATTAGATCGCCGAGGTAAAACTACTCAAAGGTACGAAGGTCCTTTTGACGTGATTAATATAAATGATAAAAATGTAGCTACTTGTTCAAAAGAAGCTAAAACCCGAAAAATACATTTAAGAAATCTGAAACGACCTGTTCTTGTTCCAGATGGCTCGCCATCCTTACAACAGAACACACCTACGGACAAGAAATCGAATTCTCCAAAATAACCGAAAATCCGGGACTACTACCTATAAAATTAGGTAATGTCCAAAACACTATTGATTATTGGACTTTAATTAAGATAGTAGATTTAGAACCATTAGAGAATAGTTTTAATTATCTATATGAACAAACTCGTAGAGTAGAAAATATTATGAATGAAACACAACATGGGCCAACGTACAGAAAAGAAATAAATAATTATCAGCACCTATTAGAATATCAAGTAACGGAAACTAGCAAAAAGCTTACTCAACTCATTCCTTCAGATAATAAAAGAATTAAACGAGGACTCATAAACGGTTTAGGATCGGTTTTCAAAGCAATTACCGGTAATTTAGATCAAGAAGATGCAAGAAGGTATGACAACGCAATTGAACAACTTACAAATTCCCAAATTAAAATGAAAACATTAGTTGAAGAACAAATCAGTATCGCTCAAAGCGCTATGCAGAAATTTGAAGAGGCTACAAATAAAATTATTATCAATCAGGTTAAATTAGACCAACAATTTCAGTACGTAACATCATGTATGGAACAGATGCAATTACAAGTAGATAAGCTCGAGGACGCACTAGTATTTCAAATGCTTATTGTTCAAATGATATCCGCAATAAATGCTATTAATGACATATTAGAAACTATAGTGAATGCCGTAACGTTTTCAAAACTTAAAACATTTCACCCTTCCATATTGGAAACGGAAGACTTACTTTACGAATTAACCGAAATCTCAAATTCACAACAAAAGCTTAAATTACCTTACGAAGTTAGTTCTGATACGATTCAATTGTATGAAAAAATTGTGACAGTAAAAAGTTACTATCAAGAGAGACAAATAATCTTTATAATTGAGATACCAATTGTAGAAAACATTCCGTATAACTATTACCACCTCTACTCACTTCCTACAAAAACATCCTCACTTAATTATCATGTAATAATTCCTCAACATAAATACCTATCCATCAATGAGAAATATTACGCTTTATCTAATGAAAAATGCATTGAAGCTACCACTAATGAATTCCTGTGTGAAGCCCAAAATATCAACGAAATCAGCAGCCATAGCCCCTGTGAAATTCAACTACTTCAATTCACTAACCACTATAGCGATTGTAAACAACATGAGGTCGAGATAAATCAGGAAAAACTACAAAAAATTGGAACAAATCAATGGTTAGCAGTATTTCCAAACGAAACTACAGTTGCCAGCTTGTGTAACCACAACAGAGACAAGAAGACCGTCCTTGGAAATTATATTATCAAAATACCAGAAAACTGTCAATTACTAGTACGAGAGAGAATCTTCAAAACATACCAAAATACTATAAAAATTATAAAACCAATAGAGTTGCCTAACATCGAAATTCCTGATCTTCAATTAAATCACGATCATCAAGCATTACCACCACTTCGACTCGAATCCATCAATCTAGATGAAATACAACCACTAGTGAATCAATTGGAACATACCAAACAAAAACTTAAAGAAATGGAAATTCCACAATTCCATACTACCACCAGTGTCTGGACAATCATACTGTATATTATTCTTATATTATTCATTACATTCACATGCTGGAAATATCGAGCCAAGATAAGAAGAAATTCAAAGAAATCTGCTCCAGTAGAGATTCCGTTACACGAGATAACATTGAAAAATTAGAAGTACCCAATTTTTCCACTTAAGATGGGAGGTGTTACATCGCCTACAAGTGATGATTCTCCGTAATACGATAGACTTTATCATTGCTGACATTACTTTTATATGCCAACACATAATGTACTTTAATATAATAATTCATTCTATTTCTCTACTTCGCCTTGTGTAGATGTTTTAGTTTCACACATTAATAATTTTGTATTAATTCAAATAAAGTTTTTTTAAAAAGCTTTTCGTTATACCACGACATATAACTCGCGCAAGACCAAAATAATACCGAATTTTACTAGTTATTGGTGAATCCAATAGTTCGGTCGGACGTGCGGGGTCCGATCCAGTAGATTGGCCGTATTTCCGGTGTCCGGTAGTCCGGGAATTCTAAGTCCGTTCCATCTCTAATTCAGACTGTGCGAATATCTAAAAAAATATTTTATCTATTGAAGGGCATGTCAGAAATTGTTCGGGGATATACAGGGGGTGAAAAAATTTGTGACAAACTAGGGCAACGGAAATTTTAAAAATCTTCACTATTTCAAATCGAACAACTTCTTCTAGCATGGAGGTTCTTTACTTTTTATTCACGCGGTGGAAACAATAATATTAGGTTGGGGTAGGTATCATATACTAAATTAGAAACAAAATTTGCTTTTCATTGGTTTTTCTGAATTATTTTTTTCGGTTACCACTTGCCCCGAGATCTAACCTGTCCTTCAAATATATGTCTATAAAGTGTTTGATTACAGCGGCAGTAGTGTGTCCTAGATTTATAATGAGCTCGTTCAAAGGTTTGAACGTGGATGCAGCTAAATCTAAAGTAATTCAGTCCTGGCTCATGACAGTTGCAGAAGAAATTTACACAGAATCAGAAGAGCAAGGACTTGAAGGACAGCATCACCATTAGAATCAGCAACCGCATCCGCTTCCAGTGCCTGGAATTCATTCCAGCAGTTCGATCTTGAGGCATTTAATACCGGAACGTTAAGAGAACTTTGATGAATATAAGCTTATCAAAAAACTGTTCATAAAATATAATAGTATATTACCCTGCTCTGCGCGAGTATAATGCCTCTTTTCTTTTGCACAAATAATAAATGCACCTAGACGCCACGCACTCAGCGATGGGAACTTTGAAAAGTTAGTAATACTTAAATATAACCAAAGTTGTACATAGTATTTAAATAGTGTACACGTTAGTTTATTCTTAAATTTTGTTTTGTTATGATTCTTAAACAACTATTTTGCGTGTATATTTATATGTTTGTCAATGATAATTTTGCAAATGAATTTATTTGGATAAATATTTCTTTTTAACTATACGTAAATACTAAATATGTATGTTCTATTATTTTCTGCCACCTGCCTGCCTCTCCAAATTTGAAATCATTCTTATGCAATTTAAAACTTGCAGATAATATGATTGTATTGCAATGCAATTTATGAATATCTAAGTTTCAAAAATTACGTCTAAAACTTTAAAACAAAATAAAATTATGATATATGTATATTGTATATAAAGTATAAGTATATGTTATAGTGTAATAGTATTATAGTATAAGTATCAGCAATGGAAAATGATGTAGGTAAACAAAATTTTACTGGTAATAGCTACCACCAGTACTGAAAATACTGTAAAAATAAAAATTACTGACATTTATACCCAAGTATTCAAAATCATACAATTATGAGTACTTGGCACTGGTACTGGTTTTTAACACTTACCAGTACCTACTTTACTTTATACTGTAAGTATATTTATTGAATACTGGAATACTTGTTCTGGAAATGAAATAAAATGTTGCGATTCTGGTTACTGAGAGTACTATTGTACGTCACTTGCAACAGCTCTGATTGTATTACATAATGGAAGAGCAATGTTCAAGTTCAAAATAGAATACTGGAGAATATAAATGAAATTGGTTACTATAACTTTTAGTGTGAAAGTTTAAGATAGAACGAAACTGCCAATACAAAAATGTAGTTTCCAAGAATTTGATAATTCAAAAGAGAAATTCAAATCGTAGCAGCTGCAGAATTCCTTAGACCCTACCTTTAGACATTTTCAAATAGAATATAAGGTCCATCTACATAATTTAAACCGCAGGTTAAACCTTACATATTCGAATCTCAGATGTTCTCATTTGTTTATGTTCAGTTCATTTGGGATTCAAAATAGTCGTTTGTAGAATATACAACATATATACATATTTGGATTCTACATTTTATTGTACCGAACATTCAAAGTATTCCTGTTTGATTCTTATTAAAACGCTAAATATTACTCACGAAAATGAAAAAACAGATTCTACCACTAATCGTGTAGTTTCGACAGTGTTCTCCGGAAATTGTATGCCGAATGACGGGAGACAATGCCCTACGATTTGACATTACTAATTACTACGCTAGACATTAACTAATGCGCTAGGACACCACGTACTGAATATACAAAGGTCTGAATGCAGTATATTATGCCCTGA
The DNA here is from genome assembly GCA_958510875.1 of Endomychus coccineus. NCBI lineage: Eukaryota > Metazoa > Arthropoda > Insecta > Coleoptera > Endomychidae > Endomychus > Endomychus coccineus. The sequence continues at coordinate 143,977,022 of OY294068.1, forward strand.
GAAAATTGGCATACATGAGGGACAATGTCTTTTGCAGTTCGATCCTCATCATATATCATGTTTAAGTCTACCTACCATGCACATCGCTAGTTTAACGTCAAGAGTATGTTCAAAAGATGTTAACGCTATTTTGCAATAGCTATAGTACAATTTGCATTCAATATGAATTACTAGCGAGTAAATTGGCTTTGGGGAATGAAGCATCTGTGGATTTTTATACGGATATGGATGTATCAACTTTTATAACTAAAAGCAGCAGTGTTAACCCAATCAAACATACCAATGAACATCCCAGAAAAAAAATCTGTCAAACCCCAACAAATAATACCCACTGAAGGACCGTCTGATCCTCTACATATACGTGAGGCGAGTATCTTCAATTCGAATTTTGTTCGAATTTCCGAAATTGCACTTCAAAATCAAAATACCGAACTGACCAAAGCAATGCATCAGATTAATCTTTGTCTTCGCCATTTGACAACTGTTATACAAGTTGAAGTTAATATGGCTTTATCTCGCAATCTCTTCGAATACATAAGAAAAACTCTTGATACTGGTTTCCATGTCTTCGTCTAATGTTGTTGATTCCATTTCACACTTCAAATTACGCATAAAATAGAACGATCCTGGATCGAGTTAGTTCATAGGGAAACAAGCTGTTCATTAAGCGTGTGAAACCACCAAATCGTTTAGAGTTTACATATAATTAGTTTTAGTTATGTAGTTATAAATAATATAATATTCTTTAACTGTAATGAAATTCAAATTGATCTCTCTTTATAAACTATTAAAATTTACTTCTGGCAAAATTGTCTCAAAACTTTCTGTGGTTTAATCTGTGGCGCTACCATTTCTCATTAGCGGAAGCCTCATTCCCATTATCAAAAGACAATTGAAATCAAAGTATAATGGAAATTGAATATAATGAAATACAATTGACACAAACTACAAAAAATATTGAAATCTAGCAAAACAATCATGAATATTCCATTTGAATTTGAAAGCAAATCAACATAGGTACATCAGAATTTAAACTATATTACAAAAACAAATGAAAGTATTATGATAATGACATCAAAGGAGAAAAATGAAAACATAAAATATAAATTGAATTTTATCGACATTGAAACATTTTTAATTGATACAAATATTTGGCTATTCATATATAATACACGAAAAATTGTTGTTAAAGAGGTTCTGTTTGAAAACAATCTGCTTCAAATTGAAACATTTTTACTTTCTATCAAATAAAATTTTGGAACTATTCTACTTGACTTTTTGAAACAAAGAAAAGATACGTTTTTGTTACGTTTTTAGTTTAATGTTTTTTTACTTTATAGAATTCGTTTTTGAGCCATTTGTTATTGAATATGTTTATATTTATTGTACTTGAGATTCTATGAAATTTATTATAAATCCTGTTGCTGGTCGGGGACAGTGATTGAATTTGTTTTCAAAAAATGCAAATTCTTATTTATTATCGAATATTTCATTCAAATTGAACTTAATTATTTGTAAACATTGCTTCAATCTTCAATACATAAATCGGTGTTCCATAAGATGCGTGCCCGGCATTACTTTTGGCCGCCAATGTATTGCGTTGCTCATTTTGGTGTCAAGATTATTAGATATATTACAAATAGAAGAAAACGCAATTCAAGCTTCAAGAGAAATGTGAACAATGCTACTAAAAATTGACGGCTGAAAACCATAGGTTTCTGGAAGTCCACAGACAAGTATCGAGAATTGTTGAAAGAATACACCTCGTCTCATTTTTTTGATTCACTTATACCATTTTCAATTCGGCCACACTTGACGCAGTCAATATATCTGTCATTTGTTTTAACAATATGTTTTGATACGTGAAATACGAATTCCGATACAATTTCTTCATCTTCAATCATTAAAGCTACAAAATTGTGAATGACTAGCAATATGGCTTTCGTCAGCAGAGATCAACAGGAGACCTGCTTGCCTACGTAACACATGAATGACAAACATATATAGCTCATTGGATATCTCCAAAGCATTTGACCGAGTCTGGCACCAAAGCCTTGTTGGAAACTTCCGTCATATGTTTTGCCGCCTCAACTTTGTCGCTTACTATCGAGTTTTCTCTCAGATAGATCCCTCCAAGTGGTGGTTAACAGAGTATCCTCCGTAACAACGGCTATCAAACGCTGATGTTCCACAGGGATCTCCCTTGGCACCAATTTTATTTCTCCTCCATATCAACGATCTGCTGGAAGTTATCACCTGTCCCGTCCACAGCTGTGCAGATGATGGTGCACTTCATACCGTTTTCTCATCTACAGCCACTATATCATCCAATGAAACTAGAGGAGCGAGACAGGGGTAGGTTGATTTAATTAATGGAGAACTGATAATCTAGTAGAGTTTAATGCAACCAAAACTCAAGCTTGCGTCTTCTCCAGTAAGACGGATCCCACAATTCCTAATATGATGATGTTAGGTACAACTATTCCTATGAAGTCTTCCATAACAATGCTCGGAATCACCACCAACAGCCCCTTCTCAAGGGAGGATCATGTGAGGTCCATTGCGGAAACCGCTTCACAAAAGCTTGATTTTGTATTCCGTGCCAAGAGCTACTTTACACCCCAGCAGCTCCTCATAATCTACAATGCACAGATTCGACCTGTCTTGGAGTACTGTTCACTTGTTTGGAGTTCGACTCCGAAAAATACGCTGAAGCTCTTGGCAAAAGAGCTTTCGAGCGTTTGATTGATGATGTCACACTTACGAGTTCATTGTACCTCTAGAACATCGTAGAAAGATGGGAGATCTCTCCCTTTTCTATAAGTATTTCCATGGTCGGTGTTCATCAGAAATCTCGTATGTTGTTCCACCACGAGAGATTCCAGATAGGCGGACTAGACGAGCTCAAACTAGTCACCCCTTCATTGTCAAGCTCGAGACCTGCCGAACTTCTTCCTACCAGACTTCATTTTCTTATTGAACAGCCAAGTTGTGGAACTCTTTACCTAGTGACGTCTTTCTCTAAGCCTATAACCTTCAAACCTTCAAGAAAAATACGAATGCCTATCACCTCTCCCTTCATTCCACTGCTGGCTCACACGATGTTCTTCGAACATTATAGGTTTCCCTCTCGTATAGTCAAAGTATATAAAAAAAATCATTATGTCATATCATAGATAACCCAACTGAGCATATTAATAATACCAAATACATACATATTTTTGCAATTATCATAATTTAGTAAATATAGCTGCTATGATTACGAACGTATGGTATCGCCTGTGATAACTTATAAATGTTAATAAAACTTTAGTCTCTTTGTCTGACGGTCATAACTTCAAGGTTATCCCAATATCAAACAAATCGTCCAGACTTTCATTAATTTTTAATTTTTCCAATAATTTCAATAAAGTGGTGCTTGAAAATAGGAGGTGCAATGGTTTTGGGTGTAGTAGCCCCGTTTCTAGTGATATTTTTGACATCCACCTTCAGTTTTCCTACAAAATTATAGTATTTTATTGAACTATAACAGTGTTTTTCTGGTTATAAATATATAGCACACGCAGAAGTGTCTGAAATTCTCATTTAAAGATTCAGGTGGTCATCGATGTGACGTCACAGTTTATTTCATGTGGTTATATAAGGTTATGTGGTTATATAAGGTTATGTGGTGTCAATACTTTTGATAGTTCATGTGACAGTATAGATATAAAACAAGGTTATATTTTGGTATCAATAATTTGGAATGTTAGTTGTCAGTATAAAACATTGAGTTGTAAAATACATTATGTAGAAGTCAATGAAGTTTCAATGTAACATAGAGTATAATTAAACATGTCTCATTAGCTGTTTCCACGGTCGTATATACAGGTCTGGGAACTCGAGGCTGTTTCCTATGTGAGAAGTGAGTCCGCTAAGCGTCATCTGTTGCATAGTACTAAAAGGGTGGCGCATCAGTCGAGGAATGATCTCTGGCATGTATACGACCGTGTTCTCTGGCAACTGTCATTGTTGACTTGTAAATACAGGGAATACCGGCGTTTTCAGAAAAAAATTACGAAACCGTACATTGTGCCAAAATGCAAAACGGGATACAAAAGTGTAAAGCAAGAAACTTCTGTTTTCAAAGTGCCGAAAGATGCGGAAATGCGAAAAAAGTGGATACTTGCGATTCTGGATAGAAATCGTTTTAACGAGGTCTTTTATGTGTGCGAGCATGTATAACGAAAAAGGGTAAGTTATTTTTAAGGTGAGTAATACATTATGACAAGAGTAAGTTCTATTCCTCTCTCAAATCAGAATAGTAAATATTGCGTTACGAGAAAAACTATTTTACTTAATAATGTGATTGTTACCATACTTCGATCCAAGCGCTAGCTGGTGGCGGAGCGAGGGACTACGATTTTGGCGACATGTAAGAGACTCATGTCAAACATACGAGTTCCCAGACCTGTATGTACGACCGTGGCTGTTTCTAAATCATTTTCAATATATTTTCTGTTTCTACAATCATACATTTGACCCGCAGAAGTGACCGAAAGCGAAATATAATCGATTTGTGTAGGTCTCGTATTTAATAAAAACGATGAATCTTGAAAGAAATTTTGAAATCTTACAAAACATTTCATTGATATTAACACCTATTGAGATTATTATATCATATGAAACTAATCAATTAGCGACTCTGAAAATTGTTTTATTGAACTTGTATGCTGTAATTTCCATAGCAATAAATACCTCATCTAAGTTGCTGGTAGCATGTGGATTAGCGAAAGTATGTATCTAATTCACTTTCACAATAGTTCAAGTATTTTTTAGACGCATATTCTGCAAGACAGTTTCACCATCGAAAATGTATCATTTAGTCATGAGTCAAATGTTTACCACAAACAAATTAATCTTAAATGAAATAAAACGGAATGTCGAGATTTGGGAAATTTCCTATATCCACTATACGTATTATATATTGATAAACTATTAATAATGATTCTTGACCCAGGTACGAATTATATAGAAATTCTCGGGAAACAGGTCACACCAACACATATGCTTATTATTTTCGTCTTTACGTACGTTTCGGTTTCACGACCATTATCCGAAGACGTATCAATGTCTAAAACGGGATTTCTTAAAACTAATTGTATCATTACAAAGCGTCCTTATTGCACCAATTTCAATTAAAAGTGCCTAGTCGCCGAAACGAACAGAAACACGAACAGAAAATAATGAGTAAGTGCGACCTATTTCCCGAGAATTTATATATAATTAATTATAACAATATAAAACAAGTTCGAAAAATTTGGAAGCGACAAAATATCATCAGATAATTTTTTCATGTAATAAAAGTTGCACCAACATTTGTGCCCCACTCCAAAACTGACCAGCAAAGAAATTATTACAAATTAATTACATTTGATTACAGTAAAAAAAATATTTATTACACCTCCCGGGCCCAAAATACTAGCCTGTGGGCCAGATTCCACCTGAAGCTACACCACATCGGTCCAAAAAGCATTAAATCCACCGCAAATAGACTGAGGAGTTTATTACAAATCATCAATATATATATATATATAGATATTTGAGCTGTAATAAATTTGTAATAAACTCCTCAGTCTATTTGCGGTGGATTTAATGCTTTTTGGACCGATGTGGTGTAGCTTCAGGTGGAACCTGTCCCACAGGCTAGTATTTTGGGCCCGGGAGGTGTAATAAATGTTTTTTTACTGTAAACAAATGTAATTTATTTGTAATAATTTCTCTGCGGGTCAGTTTTGGAATATAAAAGTATCTACTAAGCATTTTCCACTTTGGTCGCAATCGTTTGGTCTTTTTCAGTTTAAGGATGAAAGATTTCTGTGAATGTCGAGCATCAAGTTGATAAAATAAATATCAATCAAAATTACCTTGTGGTTGGTATTCCACATCATTTGCGGAATGGCTATGATCGACAAGCTAACGCATACGAGCAGGAACGTATCAGCACTCCTCTCTACCTTCATACACATCCCTTCCTGCCGCGGCATAATTTGCCGCTGTAATCTCCAATGCATACTCCGTGTTTATAACAAAGAAAATATTTATTTAATAAGGATGTATATACAGGTCCGTTTAAAAACCATTGAATCCACCGCGAATAGACGGAGGAGTTTATAACAAATTTATTCCAGCCCTAATATTTATATATATATTCATCAATATACAGGGTGTCCTCGAACTGCGTGGCTAAAATAAAACCGAAGATTCTTTGATTCGAAAAAAATTTGATGAGCCTTTTTACTTTTGCCTCAAGTGTCTTGTTTAGCCAGTAGAGGGCTTCAAAGTTGCAAAAATAATTTTGTTTTTTCGGTATAACTTGAGAACGTGATGTAGGACTTTTACAATATTTGGCAGGTGAGTTACTGTCAATAATAGCCGTTTTTGAGAGCGGAGCATAGAGCCTTAGAGACCATAGAAATGGCTCAAACTTGAGGATGTAACGGGAAAAGTGTCCAGAACTTTTTTGTGGTCAATGTAATTCACTCTATATTTTTTATGTAGATAGCTTATCTAGTTTGAAAACTTTTCTTACTCTCAGAAAATTTTGATAAAATCAACGGATTAGCTTGAAAAACATAATTTTCGAGTCTCTGCAATTTTGGCTTACTAATTTTACTTGATTAAAATGCATTAGTTGCCTTTGCTTTTCTAATGTCAATTTTGACATTCTAGAATTTATTCTCAAAACTGTCAGTTTTTACTTTGCTTTCCGTAAAAATTTTATAAAATTATGGCTCAAAATTTCACTAACACTGAAATGGTTAATATCTCGGTAAAACACGAATAATAAAAACAATAGAAATGGGGAAACGATGTGATTATTTAGGAAAAATAAATGCTGAATTAAAAGAAACAACAAAACTGTTTGGGAAATCGCTAAGGCATCTATTGTTCGAAATGTTGCCCATTTTCCTGAATACACAAATTAATTCGTTTCAAGAAATTGAATTGAACTCTGGCTAGTACTTCAGGATCATTCTTCAATAAATCCGCTTCATGATTAATTCGTTGCAACAATTCCTCTCGTGTGTTTACTGTAGCTGCATAAACTTTCGACTTCAAAGCGCCCCATAGAAAGAAGTCGCAGGGCGTCAAATCAGGGGAGCGGGCCGGCCAGTTCACTGGTGCATCGTGTCCTCTACCTATCCAGCGATCTGGATATTCCGCATTCAAATGTCGCCTCACAGTTAATGTGAAATGAGGAGGTGCACCATCATGGATAAACCAGGCCACGACGAATGTGTAAGGGCAAGTCTTCCAACAGTTCAAGTAGCCTTAGTTCAAAAAAGGCCTGGGAGGTGTAACACATTTTTTTCTACTGTAATCAAATGTAATTTATTTGTAATAATTTCTCTGCTGGTCAGTTTTGGGGTGAGGCACAAATGTTGGTGCAACTTTTACCACATAATTTTTTCACATTACATAGTTCACACATCTACAAACTAGAAATGTGTTGCCGCTTGGAGAATATAATAAATAGTGCTCGTGGAAAAGTTACTTTTCGCAAATCATTTGATTTGGTTACCTACTGATTTTTATATAATTGCTATTATACAAGATTATAAATTAGAAATAATCACCCTCATCAGAGTAAACTAAATTAGAAATCAAAATGTTTCTGTTTAAATACTATTTGGGGATAATAATACAAACAAGGGGTTACCCCTGAAATTACATAGATATTTGTCCGTACTGTGTTTTAAATATAAGATGCTCTGCGCATTTGTGTAAAGCCGCGTTTTCCAAACTGGGAGGCGCGCCTCCCTGGGGAGGCGCAGACTTGTCTAAAGGGAGCCGCGAAAATTAGTCACAGTGAACAATTTTCCAAATTACTGCTAAAGTTTTCTGTTTAAAAAATGAGAGAATATCTGAAAAAATACCAGACAAATGGATAAGTTTTTGAGAGCATATAAGCGAAAAACCACTAATAATGAAGATTCTGATGTTGGCACAAGTAGTGGGAATACAAGCCACAAGGAACAGGAAGAACTCCCAAGACAAGGAAATACGACTTGTCCTATTTATCGTTCGGATTTACTAATATTATTAACGATATTGTGGAAAAACCAATGTGTTTGTTGTGTTCAAAAGTTTTGGCTGCTGATAGTATGAGATCCGGCAAATTGAAACGGCACCTTGAAACTATTCATTCTGAATACGTTGGTAAGCCCCAAGAATTTGTTCAAAGAAAATTGGATGAGTTATCTAAAAACAAACAAAATTTCAAAAAAATTTTTCACATTCTATCAAATGCATTACTAGCATCATACCTAGTGTCGTACAGAATCGCGCAATGTAAAAAACCCCACACAATAGCAGAAACCTTAGTTTTGCCAGCAGCTATTGATATGGTCAAAACAATGTTTGGCCAATCTTATGCGAATCAGCTGCGACAAATACCGCTTGCTGATAATACAATTGGCAGAAGAATTGATGATATATCTGAAGATCTTTGTGACCAATTAGTTTCTCGAATGCGTACTTCGCCATACAAGTAGGTGAAGCTACTGATGTAGCTAAAGACGCACATTTAATTGCATATGTTCGATATGTTGACGATACTAATATAATTGAAGATATCTTATTTTGCAAACCTATTCCTGACAGAGCCACATCCAACGAAATTTTCAAAATAATAGACAGATTTTTTTAATGAGAACGACATAATGTGGAATAATTGCTTTGGGCTCTGTACTGACGGTGCACAATCAATGGCGGGACACAAAACACTAGTTAAAATGAAAACACCTGAGGTTCTCTGGACGCACTGCATGCTCCACAGAGCAGCTCTCGTATCAAAAACTATAAGCGAGGAACTTAACAATGTTTTTGCAAATGTAACGAAAGTTATAAATTCCATAAAAAACAGTCCATTAAAAGCAAGGTTGTTCGCAAAACTGCGTGGAGATATGCGAGCTAATTACACGTCCCTTCTGTACTATTGTGAAGTGCGCTGGCTATCTCGTGCAAAAGTGATTCAAAGGGTACTTGAACTCAAAGAAGAAATTGCTATGTTTCTCGAGGAAAATCATAATGAAGACGGCAATATGTTTAGGGATGATAATTTTATTGTTAAACTTACATATTTGGTTGACATTTTTGAAAATTGAGTGTTCTTAATAAATCAATGCAAGGACCGCAAATGCATTTGCTTATACAAAAAGACAAAGTGAAAGCATTTATCAAAAAAGTGGAGCTATGGAAATCAAATTTGCAAAAAAATAAGATTGACATGTTTCCACGTTTAAATTTATGCGCCCGAGATAACATAGAAGCAAACAAAAATCTCTTTGTGGAACATTTGAATGGTTTGTTGCTTCAATTTTCGAATTATTTTGGTGATCTTGATTTTACAAAGTTTGCGTGGATACAGATTGGCAAGTATATTGAAAAAGAAAAATTGATTGAATTATCTTGTGATACTACATTAAAACATAAATTTCAGACTGTATCTCTGGTTCAATTCTGGTTGAATCTTCATACAGAATATAACACTTTGTCAAACAAAGCTTTGATACTGCTGCCGTTCGCAACATCATATTTATGCGAAACGGGATTTTCTGCCTTGGCTGCAATGAAATCCAAATATCGATTTCGTTTAGTTGTAGAAAAAGAGCTACGAGTAGCTATATCGTCACAAACACCAAGATTTGATAAACTTTGTGCTAATAGACAAGCACATCCATCTCATTAAAAACAATAATAAAATATCGTTTTCCATCAGTTTGTATGAATAAATTTTATAAGAGTAAGAATGTTGGTGTTTTTATTTTATGAAATCTTCAGGGGGGGGGGGGGGCGCCAAATGATTAAATATTTTTAAGGGAGGCGTAGTAACATCAAGTTTGGAAACCACTGGTGTAAAGATAATGAAATAAATTATCTATTTCAATGTCTACCCAACTAAATGATGTACAAATTAAAGTTTACGAGAAAATGTATAAATCAAATTTTCCTTTTCTGGAAATCGATCCCAAGTCTGTTCAGTGCGAGCCTAGTCCCTAGACCACATCGCCGTTTGTTATAAACTGTTAAAGTAGGGTGTAAATAAAATTTTACTTCAATAATTGTTTTTGTAGTTGTTGTTAGACGATTTTGTATAAATTTGGGTGAAATCAGTTTTAAATTAACTTGAATTTATTGTATTTCGAATCGATTCGATGTATTCTTCGAAAGTTCTGATTTTTTAAATTTTTCAACCGTTCAGAAAAGGGTGTGTTTATTACACGATTTCCCTGAAAAACCATAGGGTTCGTCACTAAACAGCAAACGAATTTTTCGCAAAATTTAAACACAGACAGACGGATTTTTCAAAGTTGCTTAAAATTCGATAAAAAGTACTGTGGTGAAGCACTTTTTTTAATGATTTTAGAAATAGCTTGAGGAAATACAAACTTTTTAGCCCAAGTCTGGAAGAGAATCGGAGTATAACGAAAATGTGGCATGAGATATTTGATATTCTCAGTTAATAAAATTGAAGAGAAAAGTTACCCTGAGAAAGTGCCCTCAAATAATTTTCCACACATATCGTTTTTGAGATACAGCATATTTCCTGTTATACCGTAAGTACAGATTATAGCACATAATTAATAATCCTTTTTCAAAAGGCTATCGGTTGAGGAGTTTGTTCAAGTAACATAACCTTCGGTCCGCCATATTGATGGACGTAAAAAATGTTTGTAGCGTCCCCTAGTTTATTATCGTATAGATATATTGATTAAGTGATTTAATCGATTTTTGCCCAGGCTATTTAGACTCGACAATAACTTTACGACAGTTAAAATGTTTACAGTTTTCTCAGAAAAATTGAACTTTTTGAAACCTAATTTAGAGGTAGGGAAGGTATTTAATTAAATAGGGTCCGAAAAGTTATTTTTTTAATAAAATTAATTTTATATTAAAATAAATTTATTAATAAAATTAAGTAAACTTGATTTTATGCCAATTTATAACCAAATAAACTATGAAGAATTTATATTGAGCTCGCGACTCGGGCTAATAAGAGTAAATAACCTTTATTTTCACAAAAAATATACATAGATTTAAAAAGATTTGCCTAAACGGCGTAGAACAATGTCAAAGTAAAACAATATAATTTGGAAAGTAATCTTTAAAGAATCCATCCATCCAGGGAATAATAATCTTTCCATACTAAGACCTCAACTTTTTTATTGTATTATTTCTTAGAATGGATTCTCTACATTTATTTTAGAGATATGAATACTGATATTTCTGTAAGCTAAAGAGTTTTATTCCTTGTAGAATAATATATGTATATGATTTTCTGATTGGAATGAGTCCATATTTAATCTTTCATAAAATGTGTTTTGCGGCTGTGTTATTGACGAATATCAAAATGCTAAATATAGGTGTTGTAGGTTCCATAAATAAATGTTTATAGAATTTGTATGAAACGCCATGTCATTTTAATATATACAGAAGATTGAAGCAATATATATGAATAATTAAGTTTAATTTGCACTTTTTTGAAAACAAATTCATTTACATACAAATTTACATTTCAAAGTGTATTTGATTTGATTTGATTTGACAAATGACTCAAATGACTCTATGATATATAAAAACATAAACATGAAAATTTAAAGGAAAATCGATTGAAAAAATTTTGAATCTAAAAATGTATTGCAGATTGTTTTCATACGGGGCACTTTTAAGAACAATTTTTCGTATATAATTGAATAACCAAATATATAATTGAATAACCAAATGTATCAATTAAAAATGTTTCAATTTCAATAAACTGCAATTCATATTTTTGTTTGTGGGACTGCATTAATACATGTTTTACATGTATATTTGTTTCATTTTTCTCCTTTGATTCATTTCAATATTACTTTCATTTGTGTTTATAATGAAGTTTAAATTCTAAAGTATTTTGATTTGCTTTCAAATGCAAATGAATATTCATGATTGTTTTGCTTCATTTCAATTTTTATTGGAGTTTGTGTTAATTGTATTTCATTTTCATTATATTCAATTCTATTTTGTTAATGATAATGAGACTTCCGATCATGAGAAATGGGTTAAACCACAGAATATCTGAAAATATGAGACAATGTTTTAATATTTTACAAAGAGAAATCAATTAGATAACTTTCAATACAGTTGAATATATTATTCTATTCATAACTACATAACTATATAACTAAAGCTAATTAAATAAAAATACTATATGGTGGTTTCACACGCCTAGTGAACAGGTATTCCCCTATGAACAAAGTCGATCCAGGATCATTTTGTTCTGTGAAATTTCTGTGAAATGGAATCAACAACATTCGACGAAGACATGGAATCCCCGTCCAAGAGGATTTCTTATGAATTCGAAGATATTTGTCAGAATCTTTACTCGTGAGGAATCAAGGCAATCGTATATGCCAAAGTCACTGTAATGTGAATTTAAATAGAATAGTTAAAGTCCTGGCCATTTCTTCAGTTATATTATATCTTTCTGATATTCGGATACAACTCCATAAAATAGTTTTCTGACATCACAGATTTTGCCTTAAGTAAATCTATGGATTTCATGATGAATTTTCTATAGCCAGTAATCTGTGCGTCACAATCTGGAATACACTGAGGCGCCCTCTATTTTCCATTATGGGAACCTTACATATAAAATCAAACATCATAAAAATAAGCTTCAAAAGAAATTAACAATGGAAATGAATGAATAATAATATGAAGAATAAGAATTTAAACATTCGATATAAAATTAAAATGCGACAATGCAGCTACAAATATAACTGAAATTTGCGCTTTGCATTTGAAATTCAAACAAATGCTGGAATATTCAGAAATACATGAAATAATTGAAATGTCATTTATATTACCAGATAGAAATTGATAAAATGTTCCCTACGAACAAACTGTAATATAATAGAATATGGCAACGAATACAAAAATACATAAGAAATCTGTTCTGAAATGCAAACTAAAAGAAAGTCATAAGGGACACATTCAGAATAAAAATTTTAATCTATCTTAAAAATTAAATACTCATGGAAAATGTATTAAAGTAAAAAAAATAAAATAAACAGAAGAATGAACGTTTTCAAATGTGTAACTGATATGTAAATATCAAGTAAACTTTTATTTTGAATTAAATACAAGATATCCTGCATTTCAAGATGGACGCTTATTCAAATCCATCCACGAAATTCAAATATATGGTTTTTATAAAAGTATAATTTAAATAAACAAACTTGTCATTTACATTTTATTCTTTTCTATGAAACTACTATATTTGTTATGTTGATAGAAACCATTCTAAAGCAAAAAGCAACATTCATAAGAAAACTCCAGTTAATCATGTTTTATTTGAATTTAACTTATGCTCATTATCAGACTTTGAATTTTAGCCAGCAGCTAACACATTTGTAACAAAACATATCATAAAAATTTGTTTCGATAATTGAATTAGCAGATGTTTTCAATAAAGAAACAACAATTTAGAGATTTTAAGGTGCCAATGTAGCATAAAATCGATTATAACTGGAAGTATAATTTAAATTAAATTTGGCTTAATGGACATCGAATTTTATTTACTTAACAAAAATGGTCTAATTCTTATATTATCAATGGTTTCATTTCAATTATATTCCTACTTAAAATTATATAGTTTAATTCTTCAATATGTACAAAAAACGCGTTCCATAAATGTGTTGGTTATGTGTATATTATATTTTTACCTGCTGTAGTAACTTTAGGATAAGCGTTTCCCCGCCTTACATATATTTTTAGAATTTTCAATACATTTTTCATCAGCTTGTTTTTGTCTGACAATACCTGTATGTCTTGTAATAATCATTCGTTATAAGCTCAAAATTTGTTATGATATAATTTCCTTTTAGTCAAACGGGAGTTTTTTATGATACGGGTACCCACCATTTTTTTTATTAAAGTGTTTTTTAATTTGTATGTAGAATATTGACGAAATTTTGATAGATGAAAGATTTTCACAAGCTCTATTTTGCTCATTCAATTCATTTTACCACATGTGATTTCTAATATTTGCATTCCTACTGTTTATCATAGAAAATTCTAGCTAAAAACTGATCAGTATTTTTTACAGCTATTGGTAAAATCTCACCATAGTGGTCAGATAATGTATCAATCAGTTCAGATTCATATTAAATTTAAAAAGAAGCACTTATATTATCGATTGAGGTATTTGTTTTTGTAACACTTGTAGGACAATGAACTGTATAATATAAACTAAGTTTTCGCTATATTGAAGCTTGTGAAGAGACAAATATTGAAGTCCCCACCTAGTATGAGCTTATGCTTTTAAATTTATTTGAAAGACGATTTAATACATAAAATAGTTTTGTAGATCCCCTGAAGGAAATCTGTATATACACATTACAGCAATATAATTTTTTGTTCATGACACTATTATTTCCATAGCATTTCTTCACAGTATTACTTAGTATCTTGATATTCTTCAAATTCCAGGTTTTGCCTGACAAAGATTGAGCTTATGCTTTTAAATTTATTTGAAAGACGATTTAATACATAAAATAGTTTTGTAGATCCCCTGAAGGAAATCTGCAGTATTCTGTATATACACATTACAGCAATAAAAGTTTTTGTTCATGACACTATTATTTCCATAGCATTTCTTCACAGTATTACTTAGTATCTTGATATTCTTCAAATTCCAGGTTTTCCCTGACAAAGATGATTGGTTTAATATCATCGATAATACCCTTTAATTTTATAATCGTTAAACTAGACCCTGTTATATTCTAGCAATACTTCAATACATTCTGACAGGTACTTTTATTACCAACGGCATAAAAAATACCATTGCAAACATGGTAAGAGAGAAGACCGGTATGTAAGACAAGAAATCTACAAATTGAAGAAATATTTCCTATCCTGCTAATCGTTTTTGTTGATCATTAATTATTAATTAATAAAATGCAAGAAAATGGATACAAGAATTTAGAATGAACAGAAAAGTACAAAAAATAACGAGAAATCTCCTTAAATGTCCATGGATGTCGCATATTTTCAAATGACTGGCATTCTTTCACGTTCATAATAATGGCTATTTCAAAAATTTAATATATATTCTTGGAAAACAAACAAATAGCAAATGTATCGTGACTAAAAAACGCATGTTCTTTTAAAACACATCGTAAAAATTGCTTTGCAAGGCTGTTTCTCTTGATGTACTGTACATTTATGGCCCAAACCGAACTGTTTCACTTATTTAGAGTAAATAATGTTACGTCCTTCAACCTCTGCAGAATACGAATGCACATTGAATAGGTGTGACGATGTTTGTTCAACCTTGTTTCGTGTATAAAATTATGCCATACTCACTAACAATTCATATGAACATTTTTGTATAAATTGCTCAATAATTCAAAGGTAATTCTTGTCATGAAACATATTAAATCTTTAATGGTATCGCCAGTTTCTAAGATTTCTTAGTTCAATGCATATTTAGCTAAGCCACATTTTTGTTTCGTGAAAGAATGGCGGTGAGAATGTTTGAATATTTTCCCACAATAAAATGGGATGCCTGATGACTTTTCGAATAGTTTAGTCGGTAATAGCTACCTATTTGGAATAACTACTAACCAATATTTTTTCGAGTTTCTGTCTTCGAATTAGAATACTAATAATATTCATAAAAGTTTAGTACCATTTAAATGTCTCGGGAAATTTGAGTCTTTATTGCTTTATTCACACACAATCAGCTATCAAGAACTATTTTTCTGATGAATAACAATAATCCATATTTGGGAAAAATTAAATATAACAATGATTCTTGAACCAGGTATGAATTATATGTAAATTTTTGGAAAATATAGAATAAATCACTTGTGTCCATTATATTTTCGTACGTTTCGGTATCACGACCATCAACAGAAGACGTTAGAATACTAATTCATTTACAACTAAAGCGCGGGATTTCTTCTAAACACTAAGCGTCTTTATTGCATTAATTTCAACTAATAATGCGATGCCGACGTCGTAAAAACGAACAAAACGTAATTGTATTGGTGACATAGAAATGTCTAAAATATATGAATATGTATTAGAAAACCACTATACAGCTTTAAACACATCTGTTTAACATTGTACTTGTCAGAGGAATTTGGTTGTCAGACTTTTCATCTTCGTCCTCGAAAAATGACGCCTTTAACTATAGAAACATTACTGTGCAGTGGTTTTCTATTACATGTTTATAGATTTTAGACATTAATGTGTTACAATTTCAATTTTGCATGTTTTGTTTGTTTTTGCGAAGTGAAAATTTTCAATTGAAATTAGTGAGAAAGACAATTCATTTAAGAAATCCCGTGCTTTAGTTAAATATGACTTAGTATTCAAACGTCCTCTGATGATGATCGTGAGAACGGAACGTAAAGACGATAATATAATGTCCACAAGTGTTAATGTGATCTATTTCCCAAGAATTTATATATAAAGGAAAAATTAAACGTTGCATCCCCGGACTTTAGCAGTATGCTTATTCCGCGACAAATATGCAGACAAAACCGCCCAGTCTCACTTAATTGATTTTCCTTATTTAACATACAAAAGAGTATGTCACGAACTATGTCGCAGAATGCGGATAAAGCGATGAGGTACTCCAATAATAATAGTCCTGTAACCTATTTCGAACTAAAACTGCCATGCCAACGTCATTATTAAACGCTTCACTTAAATTAGAGATTAGATTGTGTTAAATATGAACAATGTGTCCGTTTTTTTTTTTGCGAATTTGATAAAACGAACAATACAATATAATGACAGAAATAATTAACCTATTTTATCGAATAAGTCTTATTATCGCTACATAATGTGTACCCAATTCCCATAACTTGACAAAACTCATATATTACCATCCAAACATGTTTCTTGTCCAGTTGCAGCACAACTCGCTCGTTTTGCTGATGAGCCCGAGAAGACGAAACAGCTGATCAGAACGGTTGCATTGTATTGTCACTAGTCGGTCTAGAGTAGTCTAAACATTATTTTACTCTTGATATTGTTGAATAATCGAATAGATAGGATACGAATCATACATTCGATTATATCTAAGACCAATAAAATTACGACGCTTAAAATGCTGTCGTTTGTTAATGTACCTGTGAAATTTGAAATTGAAACAACAGATACGAATTTTCAAGACTTATTTGTATCAAGCATTTTTGGGCACCAACCTACACTCAATACTCAACTACCTTATTGATGGGTGACCAAAAGCAACTTTTCACTACAATATAAGCGCATTAAATGTCTTATCGGGAAATTACTATCAACAGAATGTATTTTATAATGGATCGTACGAGTAACATGCAATTCACTTAATAAGTACTTAATTAATATTAGGACAACTAAGTTATTCGTCAAAGTGATGGTGAAATTAAAATAATACAATAATTTGCATGTGTTTAAATAAATCATGAATGGTCAAAGTTTCAATATCAGTGTTATAACATGGTCCTTCGACCCGGATATATCAAAAAATCATGAAAAAGCAAATTAAATAAACAAAACAAAGAAGATCTCTACACAAGAGTTACAATATTGGCGTTCATCATTTCTTGGTATCAAAAATGGGACAGGATTGAAATTCCTTTAAATTGATATATGACAGAAGTGAAACTGGTAATCCATTCATCGGGGATTCTGATATATGTATGGTTAACAAAGAGATGACTACATGATTATGATGTTATACATCTCAGGTTGGAAGGAATAAACATAATACCAAATATTCAGCAAGATATTTTTATAATCAATGAAAGTAATCGCGACTGTACAATTTTGATACGATGGACTATGGTGGTGCAGAATACAGAATAACAAAATGAATCCAATATTAATTACATTTAGTACGGGAAACTTAAGATTTTATATAGTGAAATTTGAAAAGAAGTTTGATTTGTTTTGCCTATCTATTATTTGGGGTCAAACCGCAAAAGGTAAAAAGTATGAGAGTGTGCTCTATTAAGCAATTTATTTTGTATCACTGTTTTCGCAAAATGTATATTTCCCAAGTTATAGCCGGTTGAAAGTTTCCATAGAATGAGAACAATTTTCAGAACCGGGTATCCGATCGATTAACAATAATTGCACCAGATGTAGTATAAAAATACAAGAGATTTTTGTCGGAAAAGGTTTTTTCCAAAACGTTATGGTTTGTTCAAAGTGGAAATATCTAAAAATAAATATGTGGAAAATCTGAAAAAATTTAATGGAGTAAGTAATCCAAAGACATATGAAAATTGGGTAAGCTTCAATTTTTTTCGAAAACGCATATTTTCTGAAATATCGACGCTCAGCCTCCTCACCAATTTATCTTAATGATCATTCTCCATTTTATTTCCTGTTTCTCTGATAATTCTTTAAATTTTACAATTAATTCCCCGTTCTCAGTAGTTATTTTTAATCTGGCAACAGTGGCCAGAGGCTAGATTCTCTATATATCTCAAACGCTAAATACGTGTGGTCAACACAGTTGCCGTTTTCCAAGCAGTTCAATTGCCAGATAGGGTAAAAGAGCGAATATGGCAACATCCTATGGAAGCTAGCTTCTCGTACGGAATCGTCGGTCGAATGAAATACGATTACTTGCTACCGCCCTTCCGCTAGAAGAATGCCACACGTGTCGTGTTCCGTTAGTTCTTGGTTTTGTACCGCGAGGCGAAGTAAGGTTAAGTAGTTAAGTTATAATTTATCTAATCGGTGAACGTTAAAATGATGAGTGACTTAGTTGCTGGGTTCTTAGAAAATCCATTTAGTGGATTAACATAGATAGAAAAGTGTTTTGTTAAAAATAAACGGCTTTTACCGGATTTGAAAGGATTAGTGGTGACGATGACAGGTATGTTTCAAAATCGAAATACACAATAAATTATATTGCTTGCTATTTACATCTGATACAACTTCATGTTGGGGACACTCGGGTTATGATGATTTGAAAAATTTAGCTCGTGGTATAGATAGACATGAAAAATCGCAGGAACATAAAACATATTACATCGAGTATTAAGTTTAAATTAACCGGTAAACAGAATATTGTTAAAGGAGGAAAATATATAATTTGGTAGACAAGAAACTACATTATAAACAACTTTTTTTATGAAATTTTAGATACTATTAAAGGTCAAATTGAGATTCGATTTTCCGATTTACATGAATTGAAATTTTTCGACTTGACGAATAGAAGATTTTTCGAATCTTTTTCAAAAGAGTTTCCCAATACACTTTTAGATAACTTAGTTCTAAAATATAAATTTTTTGATAAAATAGCACTGCACAATGAATTATGGGTTATATACCTACTCGGATAAAGATATTTTAGGCCAGTACGACATTCACGCCGATATGATAAAATATATGATAGACAATGATTTGCAACAAGTTTTACCTCAGTTTTATAAACTACTTTGTTTGACAGTCACCATTCCTGTCACGTCGGCATCGGTGGAGAGATCATTTTTTACTCTCAAACGAATTAAAACTTACATGCGAAATACAATGAGCCAAAATCGTTTATACAATGTTAGTTTGATATCTATTGAAAAAGATTTAGTAAAACACTTAAAACAAAAGTTTATAAAAATAATAAAAAAAAACAAAATATGAAAAATTTCAAAAAAAAAAAAATAAAAAATATCAAAAATGCAAAGAAAAAAAAAACGAACAAATTTTTGCCAAGAGAAACTACACCTCCACGTTGGTTCTTGCTTGGCAACAATTAATTTTGGCACTGAAGTAGCTGGTACGGTCGCTGTGCAAAGGTTAAATTTATTGGCTGAATAGAGTATATTTTTTCAAGAACGTATTATGTCCAGCCTCCTCTCTTAAAAAGTTCACGAGCCGCCACTGCCAGACTGATACGTCATTCAGTTCTGTTTTGACAACCATCGGAAGCATGCAACCTTGAAGATTTTTGCGAACATGGAAAAAAGTGAATTTCGCGTGTTGATTAAACGTTATTTCTTGCGTGGAAAAAACATTACGCAAACCAAAGCATCGCTTACTAAACATTATGCGGACTCTTCACCATCGATTGGAACGATTCACAAGTGGTTTACTAATTTTCGTTGAGGTAGTATGACTACAAAGGACGCGGAACGTTCTGGTCGTCCAATTGCCGCATTTGCTCTCTGTTGATAACGAGGGCAACCGTATGACAATTCCAAAGAAGTGTTTGGTGATATCCAAGCGCCATTTCGTAACCGTGAACAGTACATGATGGATCCATCACAACACACCAGATACCAAAGAACCGTCGAAACGGTGGACTAGTCCGGGTGAATCGAAGCCAGAAAAAGGTCAAAGTGGGTTTATCAGCCAACAAAGTCATGGCGACAGTTTTTTGGGTAGCTAAAGCGGGCATTTGGCAAAGAAAAAAGTGCTCTTTCACCAGGACAACGCTCCGGCGCACATGTCCCCAGTCGCCATGGCAAAATTGCATGGATTGCGCTACGAATTGTTCTGTCATCCACCATATTCTCCAGATTTGGCCCCCTGCGATTTCTATCTATTTCCAAACTTGAAAAAATGGCTCGGTGGAAAAAGATTTGGCTCCAACGATGAGGTCTGAAATAAACGCCTTTTTTGAAGGATTGCCAAAATCGTATTATTTGGAAGGAGATTGTGTTGAGAAATCAAAAATAAGTTTTGACCAAATTTTTTTTCTTATTCTCGTAGATGAACGTGCTTAAAATTCATAGTTTGATTCTTTAAGATCACATCAACGTCCAGAGAGAATATATTGTTAGTTCGACCTAACACAATTTGTTCACTATAAATAATAAATAATCACCCTTATTCACTAAAAAGACTGTGAAAGTACTGAGAACCTTTCGGCTATCAAGTAGCCCAACATCAATGATGATGGCTACCTGGGTGCCAAAAGGAACTCAGTACTTTAACAGAATTTTTGTAATTTGCCTCCATTTTGATTTTCTAATAGACCCATTAACGAACGCAACGTCATCACTTGCCGTGTCTTAATATCCAAAAAAAGCACGGAACTTTTTACATTTTTAGGATGGCGAGCTTGATGCGGAATTATCTTGTCATCATTATGTCAGTTTAAATGACAGTGTCGAGCATCAACAACTCAAGAAGAGAAAGTCATCGACGTGTCCAGTGGAAGAATTGATTTCAGCTAATACACAATATGGTTTAGATATTTGTACTAATAGTCGTTTTCTAGTGTTATTGCTCTTTCCAGTAGAGACGAAACTAAAATTACGGAAACAAAAGCGATCACAGAACCACTGAATCAAATTTTGACTTTCAAAATTAAGATGTTACCAACCACCATAAAAATCCCTAAATGGACTAAATTAAACATTTTTGTTTAAAAACGGCATAAAAAGGGCAAATTACAAAAAATAGTATAAACAACTCGTTTCCTAAGACCTTGAAGCACTCATTCTTTAAAAGAACTCGTGGCTTCGCCACTCGTTTTTTAAACTTGAATTCGTGCTTTAAGACGAGTCTTAGGAAACTCGTTCTTTAATATACTATTTTGTAATTTGCCTCCATTTTGATTTTCTAATTGACCCATTAACGAACGCAACGTCATCACTCGCCGTGTCTTAATATCTAAAAAAGCACGGAACTTTTTACGAAAATGTTTAGGTTGGCGAGCTTGATGCGGAATTATCTTGTCATCATTATGTCAGTTTAAATGACAGTGTCGAGCGGCAACAACTCAAGAAAGCGATCACAGAACCACTAAATCAAATTTTCACTTTCAAAATTAAGATGTTACCAACCACCATAAAAATCCCTAAATGGAACTAAATTGAACATTTTTGTTTAAAAACGGCATAAAAAGAGCAAATTACAAAAAATAGTATAAACAACTCTTTTCCTAAGACCTTGAAGCACTCATTCTTTAAAAAAACTCATGGCTTCGCCACTCGTTTTTTAAACTTGAATTCGTGCTTTAAGACGAGTCTTAGGAAACTCGTTCTTTAATATACTATTTTAGTAGATGTGATAATTTCCCATTTATAGTGTTATAGTGTATCCACAATGTGAACTCTTTTATAGTAACAATTTGTTGTAAACAATAAATTGACAAACAATACAAGAATTCTGAAAAAGATCGGAGACCTGCTTCTGAATTTTTTTCAAACGTAAATCTACGTTTTGTTTTCATTTTCAAACGATTTTGTGGAAATGAACAAATTGTTAGTTTGTTTATCGTTTATTACAAATTGTTTAATAAAGAACGCTCTCAATGTCTCAATTCTTTTTACCTTTTATGGTTTGACTCCAAAGAATTGGCACAACTTTGGGGCAATTCGAGTTTCTATTCAAATTTCTTGATATATTGCTTTTCTACAGCTCATTTTCCTGTACTAATTACCTAGGTTTGGTACCGCAGCCATTTGCAAATGTAGCCGCACACTTATTGCTTGTTTATACCTGCCAGCGCTTGTTTCCCGCGCTTCCCAGCGATCAGGGTAGACTAGACACGTAACGAGCAAGCAATCGGCGCTACGCACAAGTTATCATAGAATGTTCATTAATTAATATAACCATTTTCTATCTAGCCTCCGGAGCCTATATCAGATATTACACTCACAGTTGGTTATGGTAGAAGTTTCAACTTGAGAGGCTAGTACGTTGAGTTGTCGATTACACACCTAGCTCACATTTTCCGTAGGCACTACAGTGTACCACACTATGCTACACTTAGTTTAAATCAATCAATGTCTAGTTAATAATCTTCCCCATCAACATTTGCAAATGGCGAAGATACACAATTAGTTCAAATCAATATTAGGTGAAATTCAATTTACTTTCAGGTAAATTGCTCTTTTATATCTTTTTTTTATACTTTTGACTACACGAGAGGGAAACTTATAATGTTCGAAGAACATCGTGTGAGCCAGCAGTGGAATGTAGGGAGAGGAAATAGGCATTCGTATTTTTCTTGAAGGTTTGGAGGTTATACTCGTAGTCATGGGGAAAGACCTCACTAGGTAAAGATTTCCACTACTTCGCTGTCCGATAAAAAAAAGAAGACTGATAGGAAAAAGTTCGGCAGGTCTCGAGTTTGACAGTGAAGTGGTGACTAGTTCGAGCTCGTCTAGTCCGCCTATGTGGAATCTCTCGTGGTGAAACAACAGACGAGATTTCTGATGAACACCGAACATGGAAATATCTATAGAAAAGGGAGAGATCTCCCACCTTTCTACGATGTTCTAGAGAGGCCAATGAACTCGTAAGTGTGACATCATCAATCAAACGAATAGACCAGGGCTGAAGCCTTTGAAAATGGTAAAAAGTGAAAAAATATAATAGTAGGATGAAACCCATTGGAAAAGGAAGAGAATATAACAAAAATGAAATGAAAAATAATTTACGGGCGATCTGAGGTCGGGAAGTGGAAGGGGGTGAGTTTTTAAGGGTAAAAAACGGTTTATCTCGATTTCCGGCAAAACTACAAGTCCTTTCGAAAAAAGTTAAATGGCAAAGTTGTAGGTAATAAAAAGATCTACAACTTTTGTGTTTATACTTTTTTCACATAAATTCAAAATGTATGTGAAAAATTCAAATAACCAAGTTTTTGGTTTTTAATTCTTATCTTTTACAAAAAGAAAAATTATCTCACGAAATTTTGTGAATGCTTACCTTTTCATGTCCCAAACACACTGTAATTTTTTTGATTCAAAATATTCATTTGTTCACCTTATTTTGACCTAATATTGAAAAAGCACCCTAAATTTCAATCGAAAATTCTCACGTCAAAATATCTGCTTTTTTAAAAAAGTCGGTGGGCTTTTTATTATTCGGAATCTCTACTTTCTGATGGTGTAAAAAAAAATATACATTACTATGGTAAATGTTCTCAAAAAATGCAAATGTAGACATACAAGTAGTGTGATAATGCGCTTTTACATAAACTAAAAGATTAAAATCGAATGATATTTTATTACAATTTGATTTTGTCGTTTCAGATTATCAGCATGAATGAATTTGTTTGATTTTGATAAAAACATTTCAGCTCGTTTGTGAAATGTGCCTGATTTAGTCGCAGTAAAAGCGCATTATCACACTACTTGTATGTCTACATTTGCATTTTTTGAGAACATTTACCATAGTAATGTATATTTTTTTTCACACCATCAGAAAGTAGAGATTCCAAATAATAAAAAGCCCACCGACTTTTTTGAAAAAACAGATATTTTGACGGGAGAATTTTCGATTGAAAATTAGGGAGCTTTTTCGATATTAAGTCAAAATAAGGTGAACAAATGAATATTTTGAATCAAAAAAATTACAGTTTGTTTGGGACATGAAAAGGTAAGCCCTCACGAAATTTCGTGAAATAATTTTTTTTTGTACAAGAAAAAAATTAAAAACAAAAAACTTGGTTATTTGAATTTTTCACATATATTTTGAGGTTATGTGAAAAAAGTGTGAATAAAAAGTTCTAGATCTTTTTATTACCTACAACTTTGCCATTTAACTTTTTTCCATAGGACTTGTAGTTTTGCCGGAAATCGAGATAAGCCGTTTTTTACCCTTAAAAACTCACCCCCTTCCACTTCCCGACCTCAGATCGCCCGTAAATTATTTTTCATTTCATTTTTGCTATATTCTCTTCCTTTTCCAATGGGTTTCATCCTACTATTATTCTATTTGGTTTCAAAAATTATCGACCCTGGTCTAGAGTAGCTCTCTTTTGAATAGAATCCTAGACCTTCAGCGTATGTTTGGAACCTCCAAACATGTGAACTCCAGGACAGGTCGAATCTGTGCTTTGTAGATTATGAGGAGCTGCTGGGATGCAAAGTAGCTCTTGGCACGGACGTTTTGATATCTAATAATGATGCAAAATTTTAAAGGGTTTTTTAAAGATAATTCATAATTCCAGAGGTTTAAGATCATCAAACATCGACTAAGAACAAACAAACGTTTGGAACTGCATGGTTCTCTAACCTGTCCGAATAGGCTTTCTATACCTTTAACGGAGTTAATCGAATATTCACATCATCGTCTTACTCGTTCCGTTAATGAGCTCGTGAGAGGGCCAAACAGCTGCCCAGAACTGATAGACTGTTCGATCTACAGAAAACTGATTCTGTTAATTGACTGCTAACACGAAAATGTGTTATTCATCCAATGCCTTGTTTGTGTGTACTCTATACCCATCGTTCCTTTAAAGTTTTTTGAATCAAAGCATTGCATTGTGAACGACTCCCTCAATGGGATATCTACCTTCCAGTAGATGGCGTTTGGTACTACTTGGTTTTCAAATATCTTCAAATAGGGTTTCTATATTTAAGGGATGGGACAAAGGTATGGAGAACTTGTTTCTAAATATTAGTTTTTTTTTTCTGGGTTTGAAGGTCAAATGTGCAAAATTTTATCAAGATAGAAAAGGGGGTTGGGGTAGTTGTCTCTAAATCACATGTAGAAAGTGACATTCCTATTGTTCTGAAGGTCGAGTATGCAATATTTCAACAAAGGGGATAAAAGGGATTGTAGTAATTCAATTTTGACAATTCACCAGACAGCAAAATATTATGACAATACCTAGAGTTATAGTCAATTCGAATAAACTTTCAATGCAGTGACATAGAAGTGTATTTTCAGGTATTTCCACGCCTTTAGATGTTTCTAATTATTTGCAATAAGTCTTGAAACTGGCGGAATGACATCGTGACGCCACTACTGTATCCTGCAGGACTTAGCTCTTTCATCGCAGCCCGCGGACAAAAGCTAGAAGTATATGTAACCGTGACACGGACGCAACTGCGGCCCCACCGCAACCGCTTTGGTTTGTGGGAGCTATATATGCGTTTTGTTTTATAACTACCTATTTTATAGATCGAGTTCCATTCTAAACAATTTAAATCGTTTTGAACATTCAAATTAAGTTTAGATAAAATCAACGGAAATTTATATTATCTAATGGAATGTCACACACTCAACAAATATCTTGAGTGCATTCAATTCCAAAACATAATATGCATATTATATCAAATGATAGATCGTTGCTAGATAATTCATCTACCATATCTATATGAAAATATAACTGATGTAATTGTTGTCAAAAACGTAGGAATAATCCACAAATGGAATAATGAACAGTCTTTTATTTTTGGCGCAATTTTTTCAATTACCAATTAAAACATATTCTAGCTCCCGAACCAGATTCATCTTATAGTCCAGGCAATAAGCACGGAAAAAGACCATAATAAAAAAAAATATTGTAAGCTAGAATTTCAAATTTTTTTTTGTATTTTGTTCCTAATACCCCATAAATCATTCATGACTATCAAGACCGCGGGGGTCGACCTTCCTACCCACTCAAAACGGGATTTCAACCCCTCAGAGGAGCATTCTTATAAAAACAGTCCAAAATTAATGAATTAAGAGCCGAAAATGACCCCAGTATGTTTTTTGGGTCACTGATCACGATTCCGCAGTTAGTATTCTCGGAAAATTCCCTCCAGATGGGAAATTTGGAAAATTTATATATAATATATAACTTATAATTTTGTTGCAAGAATGACCTCTAGTAGATTTTTTGGGTCGCTGATCACGATTCCGCTGTAATTTTTCCCAAAAAAGTCTCTCCAGATGGAAAATTTGAGATTTTCCTGAGACGTTTGTGAATAATAAAGTATAATTTTGTTGCAAAAATTACCTCTAGTAGGTTTTTTTGGGTCGCTGATCACGATTCCGCTGTAATTTTTCCCATAAAAGTCTCTCCAGATGGAAAATTCGGGAAATTTGAGATTTTCCTGAGACGGTTATGAATAATAAAGTATAATTTTGTTACAAAAATGACCCCTATTATGTTTGTGGTTGGTTATCACGATTCCGCTGTTAGTTTTCCCAAAAAACTCCCTCCAGATGGAAAATTTGGGACTAACTAACTAACAGCGGAATCGTGATCAGCGACTCAAAATACCTACTGGATGTCATTTCTGAAGCAAAATTATACTTTATTATTCATAACCGTCTCAGGAAAATCTCAAATTTCCCGAATTTTCCATCTGGAGAGTTTTTTGGGGAAAATAACAGCGGATTCGTGATCAGCGACCCAAAAAAATTACCAGAGGTCATTTTTAAAACAAAATTATATATTATATATATATTTTCCAAATTTCCCATCTGGAGGGAGTTTTCCGAGAAAATTAACTGCGGAATCGTCATCAGCGACCCAAAAAACATACTGGGGGTCATTTTCGGCTCTAAATTCATTGATTTTCTAAACTTTTGGATTGTTTTTATAAGAATGCTCCTCTGAGGGGTTGAAACCCCGTTTTGGGGAGGTTGAACGGTCGACCCCCGGGTCTTGATAGTCATGAATGATGTATGGGGTATTAGGAACAAAATGCAAAAAAAAATTGAAATTCTAGCTTACTATATTTTTTTTCTGGTTCGTTGCCTGGACTATTAGTGACAGACAACGTAATTCAATTGATGGCAACGCGTTCTATAACAACCTTATTTTGTTGTTTTGGAAATAAACGAGGAAGAAGTTTTGAATCTAAGGTTGTCTCAGTTTGACATTGAAAATATTCTTGTGAAAACGTACGAGTAATTAATATAAACAAGAACTCATGAATTTGTGATGTTTCAATTTGTTTTTAATGTAATTAGAAATAAATCATATATATAAATGCAGAAAATATCAAACTATAATAACCAGACTCAAATTAACCATGGAAGTTTCCCTTCCCATTTAGCCAAAATTGGTATTAGAGAAAATACAAATTGCTCTTGTGATAACACAACTATTGGAGCTCTTAATCACATTTTTTTCGCTGTCATCTTTACGAAAATAAACGACATCAAAATACATAACATAATTTTTCAGTACATAATACAAAATAATATTTCAATTTAAAAATGTAACCAGCATCTAATTTTTTCTGGCTAGAAGAGACAACTCTAAAGCCAACAACCCCCCGCAACAACAACAACAGAAATAAATCGAGTCAATTATGCATTGAAGCAAAACATAGCAAAAGTTAAGTTGTTGTTCTGATTGGGAAGCAAAGGGAAACCTCATATTTCATTTTTAGAAGAAACTAAATTCATAGAATCTATTAAAGTAAACAAAACAAAAGATTTCTATATCATTTTGTCTGAAGAATCAAGAGTGAATGACCGGTTAGGTAAATTCACGATATTCCTATTAGTACCGCAAACGACCCTTACAATGCTACATAATGATCAAACCAAGCATGCCTACCATGTCCAACCGCGCGCAGAAGTATATGGCTCTTCGGCTGTAAAAATCCACTTGCTATCATTATAGAGAAATCGGGTAGAGGGCAAAATTTTTATCGGTAATTTTGAAATTGTGATAGAATTTTACTTTACAAGTTTACAAAATTAAAAAATAGTGTAAAATTATTTACTAATGTGTCTTATAACCAGTGGCGGCTCGTGAATTTTTGAGAGAGGAGGCTGGACATGAAACGTTTTTGAAAAAATATACTATATTCACAGCCTTTTATTTTAACCTTTGCACAGAGACCGTACCAGCTACTTCAGTGACAAAATTAATTGTTACCCAGCAAGAACCAACGTGGAAGTATAGAGTTTCTCTTGGCAAAAAATTTTTTGTTCGTTTTCTGTCTTTTATTTTCTTTGGATTTTTAATATTTTTTCTTATTTTTGGAATTTTTCTAATTTTTTTTTTTTATTAATTTTATTAACTTTTTTTTATATATTAACGGAATTCTACGGTCTTTAGTTTGCGAAAAATGATCAATAATATTATCAAAAAATGTATCATTTTGTTTCAAGTGTTTTACTAAATCTTTTTCAATATATATTAAACTAACATTGTATAAACGATTTTGGCCCATTGTATTTGGCATTTAAGTTTTAATTCGTTTGAGAGTAGAAAATGATCTCTCCACCGATGCCGACGTGACAGGAATGGTGACTGTCAAACAAAGTAGTTTATGAAACTGAGGTAAAACTTGTTGCAAATCATTGTCTATCATATATTTTATCACATCGGCGTGAATGTCGTACTGGCCTAAAATATCTTTATCCGAGTATATAACGCATAATTCATTGTGCAGTGCTATATTATCAAAAAAATTATATTTTAGAACTAAGTTATACAAAAAACTTCAATTCATGTAAATCGGAAAATCGAATCTCAATTTGACGTTTAATAGTATCTAAAATTTCATAAAAAAAGTGTTTATAATGTAGTTTCTTGTCTACCAAATCATATGTTTTCCTCCTTTAACAATATTCTGTTTACCGGTTAATTTAAACTTAATACTCGATGTAATATCCTGCGATTTTTCATGTCTGTCTATACCACGAGCTAAATTTTTCAAATCATCATAACCCGAGTGCCCCCAACATGAAGTTGTATCAGATGTAAATAGCAAGCAATACCAGCAATATAATTTATTGTGTACCTCAGATCCCGTTAACCATAAATATTTTTTACGATCGATTTTGAAACATACCTGTCATCAGTAATCTTTTCAGCAACTAAAGCTCTAATCATTTTAACGTGTAATAACCAAAGAACTCTTTGTTAATAACTCACCGAACAGATAAATTATAACTTAACCTTACATCGCTTCGCGAAACAAAAACAACAACTGCCAGAGCACGTTTGCAGCGGCGACAAGTAATCGTATTTCATACGACCATCGGGTGCGTACGAGAAGCTAGCCTACATAGGGTGTTGCCATATTCGCTGTTTTACCCTATTTGTGAATTGAACTGGTTGGAAAAACGGCAACTGTGTTGACCACACGTATTTAGCGTTTGAGATATATAGAGAATCTAGCCTCTGGCCACTGTTGTCAGATTAAAAATAACTACTGAGAACGGGGAATTAATTGTAAAATTTAAAGAATTATCAGAGAAACAGGAAATAAAATGGAGAATGATCATTAAGATAAATTGGTGAGGAGGGTGAGCCGCCACTGCTTATAACAATATCAACAATTGCCGGAAAACTGAAAAAATTTTGCTGTTATCTAAGCTCTGTCAATGTGGTGTCGTGTAACAAAAATTGGCATTGCTGTAATTTTTTTTATCATTTATCCCCTCCACATCTATCACATTTTGAAAGTTAGGTATATTCCTTTTAAACAACAACGACATTTCTAATCAAGTTTTGAATAAAAGGGGCGAGAAGTGTGGTATCCCAGAAGCGAAGGATACATGCATACATGCTCTTAGTTACAAATTGCAAATAAACACACACGTGAGTGCTACGTTAAAGGTCGACTCTATACAAGCCGGGAAGTAAAAGTTGCAACACCGCATATCTCCTAAGCCACAGTACTATGCTTTACTACATGCGAAGACTATATTTTCTGAATTGTTTGAACATGTTTTAATATATACGTCGTATTGTTTACAATTTCTAGTTTTCATATTCAAACATGTTACATCATAGATACATTACATAGGCTTGGATCCCACTTGGTCTATCAAAAAACCTAAAATGATGTGAGATTAATAAATAAATCATGGAATGCTAGCTCGTTTCTACACAGCAAAATCAGATATTTACAGTGGTGTTTGAAAATAAGTAAGCATCTACTAATAAAATGTATCTTTCATAAATCAAATTAGTGTGGGAATTTTTGCCAGGATGGACAATTTTGCTTCATTTTGGTTCGAAACTTATTGGCGTACAGACCTTGATAAGAGTGGAGGAAGCGAATCGATGTAGTTTATAAGCGACTCATTCGAATTTAGTAAACTTGAGCTTGTATGGAAGAGAAGGTAAGTACTTTCAATTGTCGTATCTATTGAGCGTAATAATAACAGTTTTTTTGATTTTATCCCAAAAACTTAAATTATACGGTATAACTATGACATGATAATCGGAAATTAGATTAAATTTGCAAAGAAAAACCTGAAAACCGCACCTCAATATATCTTTTAGTTTCAAAGTTATGGTAAATGTAAGTTTGTGATACATGAACCTATTACTCCTAATTTAATTTTATCAGAAGGATTATGGGGAAATAGTTTTCGCTATTGCATTTTCCATATGATACAGGCAAAATATCCACAATTTCAACTCTCGACTGGATTCTTCGTTCGTTCTTGTGAAATTGGAGTCTGTTGGACTAGCCATACTCCATTAATGCACAGGAGGCCATGAATTAAATCAAAAGAATTTGTCAAGTAAGCTCTTTTGAGAATTTCCGGAGAAATTTGAAATTTTAATATTTAATTTTCAATTGCGCCCCCTGCGGCAACATGCGGAACATAAAAATAATTTCCAGAATTTCCTAATGGTCACTTTGATAATGAATTTCTTTCCCACATTTCTATTCCCAGTAGTTTATGGCCGAGAGCCGCCCTGAACTGATCACGCTGTCTAATAGAACAACAATTTATAAAATATACCTATCGAATTTTATGTAATATTGAAAATAAAATATTTTATATAATTTAAAATGAAAAGTTCCATCGACAAATATTTTTGTTTCAGATAAACACTTCAGTTTTTAATTTTAATTTGCCCACGAAAAACCAATAATATTCAATTCACTTAAAAAGTAAAAAGTCTTTACATTGGTTTGTTTTTTTCACGTTGACTGACACTACAGCGTCATGCACATCTATTATTTTTTTGGAAGAAGTGGGATCAGTTTTCGCAGAATCCGGTAATAGTACATTGTGTATCTAGTAGTAAAAGCAATACATTCCCGGACGACAATGTAAATTGTTGGCCGAGGCGTTAAGCCGAGTCTGGGAATGCGCTTTTACTACGAGGTACACATACTATTTTTTCCGAAATCGCAATCAACATTATCATAAATTAAGGAATTGTTATAAATGCAAAATTTTTGATTACCATCTTATTGCCTATGAAATCGTTTCCTTGACAATCACTGTTGTGACAAAAGTCAGAGATTCACTACTTATTTCGGTTTAATACCTACTTATCGCTAAAAAATATTTAAAATGGACAGTGATGATGATGTCCAGGTGTGCGGGACACCACCACAGTTAGTAAATGCTGCTGAAAATGTCATCTTAAATTTATTGCCAAATAAATCAAAGGTAAAATATGAATACGCTTACAAACGTTTTATGGATTATTGCCAAGAAAAAAAGACGAGCTCCCGATCTGAAAATGTCATGATTGCATACTTTTTCGATTCAAGTTGAAGGCATCTACGTTATGGTCAAATTACTCCATGTTGACAGCTACACTTAGTACAAAAGAAGATATTGATATTACAAAATATTCGAAATTACGTGCTTTCCTGAAACGTCAAAGTGACAACTATAAGCAAAGAAGTCAAAAGTTTTGCCAGATGTATGAAACGTTTATTATTCAAGCACCAGATTATATATACTTAATGAATGAGGTACGTTTAGAATATAAGAATTTTAAAATTTCCTAGATTTTTAGGCAGTGTTTACTTTTTAGGTTGCCTTAATATTTGGTGTTACCGGTGCATGTCGCCGTGATGAACTATATCAATTAAATTTTAATGACATAGAAGATTTTGGATCTAAGCTTTTGATTAAAATACTCCATAATAAAACGAATAAACCAAGATCATTTGTGATAAACGAAACTTATATGCCATTGTATAGAAAATATGTTGCATGTCGTCCAGAAAATTTTGTTGCCGCTTTTCCTTTAAATATTCAAATGGGAAAGGTTGCAGGCAAAATAGTGGGAATATATCGGTTTGACAAAATGCCTCAAATTGTTTCAAAATTTTTAAATTTGCCATATGCACATGAATACACAGGACAATGTTCCTGTCGGTCCTCTGCGAAAATTTTGGTTAATGCTGGGACAGATTCAATTGCTTTAACGATGCATGGGGGATGGAAATCCTCAACCGTTGTCGAAGGATATATAGAGGAATCTTTTAGAAATAGAGCAGACATAGCAGATAAAATATTTAGATGGGGAAGTGACAAAGAGAAATCTGCTAATACTATTAGTATTATTGCCGAAGACGAAAACAGCAATAACGTCGCTAACTATTCAGGTAACATAACAGATAAATTGCAAATAACTATAAATATACAAAAATAGTTATAATAAACGTTCCATATGTGTAATAATATATTCAATAAATGTTCTTAATGTGAGTTGGTTGTTTGCGTGTATTTATTTAGTCTAAAATGTATATAAAAAACCGGTAGGGACCGATTTTGACGGCCTAGGTCGGCAAAAATTATTGTCAAAAACGGTCCGTTGCTTAGCAACGGACTAAAATACTAGATTAGCGTATTTTGGGGTCTGAAGTTGCTCCGAGAAAGTAGGCATTCTTGAGCGATTTCAGAGAAATGTATTTTCTAATACACTTCGCAATTCAATCCAAGATTTTCCCTTATAAATATTTTGTCAATTCTCTTAACACCAATTTTGTTGCAAAGAATGTGATTCTTTGCACCTTCGTCATTAAAAATTAGTGTTTTATCTTTATTTAATTGTTTTAAGAAATCCCGTTGTCAAGTTTACTTTTTTAATTCCATTATAGTTATTATGGGTACGCAAAATTGATGTTGTTACTTAGTGGATTTAAAATTTAAGCTAAAATGTTGTTTTAAAAGTCTGCTATAAGAAAACAATAAGCCAATTGGGGTCTATCTAGTTCAAGATCTAGAAATCAATATTTCATCACTTCAGAAACAAAAAATATCAACGTACTATGAAGTAAAGTAACTGAACCCCTCGCATCGAGTCCAGATCACCCCACATGAATTACAGTTTTCCTAGTCAACCGTTTGATTTAGAAATTGTTTCGAATCGATCCATGTCACGCTTTTTAAAGATTTCCCATCATACATCATTTTTCATCGTAGGTTTACTGGCCTATATAGAAACAGTTTTGTTGTTTACAACAGCCGCATTATTTACGATGATGCATTAGTTTCGTTACTTCTTCCAAACGAATATTCAATTACTTAAACAACGAGATAATAGCCTTGGAATATTTCAATTCAACAATTCGAATACCACGTCTACCTACAATTGAATAAATAGATTTAATTCTTGATGAAATGTACAACGAGGATAATGCCTGAAAAAAAAACATAATTCCAATAATACGTACATTATTATAAGTCTAGTTATGGCAACACGCGTATCTAGTTGATCGTGATTAAAGCTCTCTCGTAATATTTGTAAAGAAAGAAGACTTGACCGTCACCGCATTCCGATGCATGTTCTCTCTCAACTCTTAGAGATCTCTTTGTTTAGTGCATGTCATTCCTCTGTATTATCGGTTTCAAAAACGTAAGGCGACATTTTATTACAATTTTATTAGAGATCGGGACACGTTTTGATTTCGTATTTATGTTATATTGAGAAATACGCAAGTTGCATTCTATTAGATAGTCACTTTTATGCCAGTGTCAAGATAATTTGAATTTCATTATAGCAATATATTATGCGAGTAACTATTAAGACTGTTGGATGATTCATATTCATTGATTGTTAGTACATACGTTTTCGGTGTAATTGATATCATACTTATAGGTATTTTGTTTAGGTAAATCACAGAAAGAAACGATGTATATACTGGGTTCTCCATAATAGACTACCCATTTTATATTATTAATAAATTCCCTACGAGATAACTAAATAGGTTGTTCTCTGTTGGATTATCTTCTGTAGTCTTTGGGATTTAAGTAAATTATTAATCAAGTAGGCGCCTTTCACAAATGAATTTTAAATTAATAATTTCGTGGAACGCCATTTTTCTACGAGAAGTTTGTTAGTTTTCATCAATAATTATTTAATTTTTTCGCTTTGAGACATTATTTCAACATCCGTTTGAACTTTCATGGATTACTCAGTCCAACAACGTGTGTTTTGTGTAGAAACTTACATAAGAAGCAATTCGATAGGAGAAGTTAGGCGTGCATTCCGGCGTCAGTTTAATAACAACAATAGGGGTCACGCGCCAAACCGTAAATTTGTTAAGTTATGGGTTCGTCATTGGCGTGAAAATTGTTCTGTACAAAATTTGAAGAAGCCTGGACGACGAAGAACAGTTCGTACACCAGAAAATATTGAACGAGTTATAATTGCGTTTACGAGAAGCCCTAAAAGGTCTGCTAATCGACAAACCCTTATCCTAGGAATATCGAAGGGAAGCTTAGACCGAATTCTTCAAAGGGATTTAAAATTTCATCCCTATAAATACCAAATGGCACAGCACCTTAGCAATCGAGATACAGAAGCAAGGTTAGCATTTTGTCAAGAATTTTTGGATTTACATCCAGGAGCAATTCACAGTCTCCTAATGACCGACGAAGCACATTTTTATTTGAACGGCATGGTCAATAAACAGAATTTTAGATACTGGTCAGATGAAAATCCTCGTGAAATCTTTACACAGAACCTCCATAATCCAAAAGTTGTTGTGTGGTGTGGAATGGGATCTTTTGGTATTATTGGCCCTTATTTTTTTGAGGATGAAAATAACCGCGCTGTAAGAGTAACATCCGAGCGCTACGTTAATATGCTAGAGACATTTCTCATTCCAGAATTAAATAGACGAGGATTACTAAACAATGCCTTACTATTCCAACAAGATGGGGCAACAGCTCATACCGCCAGAAACTCAATGAGGGTCCTGCGAGAAATGTTTAATGGCCGACTCATTTCTCGATTCGGAGATTTGCCTTGGCCTTATAGGTCCCCCGACTTAACGGCACCCGATTTTTTCCTGTGGGGATATTTAAAAGCCAAAGTGTTTGCGAGTCGTCCAGGTACAATCGAGGAACTGAAAGTCAAAGTTCGTGAATATGTTGAAGGAATAGACGAAGGTTTGCTACGCCGTGTAATGAACCACTTTTTATCTAATATTGAAAAATGTGTTGAAGTTGGTGGAGGTCATTTAGAAGACGTGATTTTTAAAAGTCAGAATTAAATTAGCCAAATATTTATAAGTTATCACAAATTCCAAAGAGTTAGCTGTAATTTAGTAAAATAAAAAGTTTGTTTTGTTAACTAAAAAAATGTTAATTCAAATATTAAGATGGGTAGGTAGTCTATTATGGGGAACCCAGTATGACACTTCTTTACAAAAAAACCTTGGTGCGAGATACATGCTGGACGTTGAGCCCTTCCTGTATACAGCCCAACTGTGAATCTGTATTTTCTTATCATATAATATAAAGTTCGTAATACTGATACTCAACATTTTCCAAGATATCAATAAACGG
The DNA here is from genome assembly GCA_958510875.1 of Endomychus coccineus. Classification (NCBI taxonomy): domain Eukaryota; kingdom Metazoa; phylum Arthropoda; class Insecta; order Coleoptera; family Endomychidae; genus Endomychus; species Endomychus coccineus. The sequence goes on from OY294068.1 coordinate 144,013,256, forward strand.
GGACCAAGAGGCTAAGGCAGTTTGCTAAGATTATTTGACTGGGTAAGGGATAGCTTTTAACGAGATTATTTTCATAGAAAATTTGATTATTCGTACGTTTACCACTATGCTTTTTTTTGCGAAATGTTTTATTTAAGCCTTTAAGGAGGTTCGATAGTGTTAGCGGGGGGAAATATAAGAAGAGGGCAAGAGCGGAGGTCTGTCAACGCTGTAAATATTGCCGGCTAGAGTTGTATACATAAACACATGTAAAAATAATAACCAACAGTTCCTCAAAGAATGGCTATTGTAAAAATATTAATAGTATTTAAGATGTTTTAATAAGAGTAGTTTTAATTGCTACTATATCAGCTATTTTTTCATATAAATAATTAGTGGGACTAGCTCAAACTTACACAGAATATTATTGTAATAATGTTATTTCATTTAACATAAAAAAACCGTTTTTTTTTGCAACTTGAAAATTTAACCACGTCCCCATAAGCTTTCATGTTAAAATGTTGTTTGTTTGACTCGATATATTTAAAAAAAGTGTAGTGAAACCCTCCAAAAAAATAAGACGTATTCTTATATTGTTATTCTCAACGATCTGTAAACATTTCAGAAAATCTTATGATAAGAAACCATATCTACCGAACCTCCTTAATAACATAAAATTCTGGCTACCAGTACCAGAACATGACCGGTAAACAATTAACAAACACGTTTGAATAAAAAAAAATGTAAGATATAAAAGTATGTTTTTTATACAGCAGAAAGAAAACCGTTAACAGACACATTTTGATTTACAACCACCGACAGGAGATTAAATAATCATGATTCACTGTTATGTATGCAACACTTAATACCATTTCATTGGATACACAGAGTTTTACGGCAGTGTTAATTGTTTACTCAATGGTTTACATTCTACATACTATAATATAAGAAAACTACTCATTTATTATGAAATTGGTTTCTGAAACACAAAAATTAATGCAACTCATATTTCTCCTATGTAACAGGAACAGAGTAATATCTTACTGTGTGAAATAAAATAACCAAAACGATCAGTTATACATAATGGTGGATATTATAATAATTCAGGATATACTATCACTTGAGTCATAGAAATCGCGTTGGCTATGGAATGATGCATAATACAGAATGTCGCAAAAGTCAACGTCGTGTCATGGAGAACTCATAGGGCAGTGCAGGAGTGACCAGTATATAAAAATATTAAATTTTTCGAAATATTGGAACTTTTATGAATTTCGTGAAAATCGCCACCTTAGATCAGTTTTTCGAGTGTACCAGTTACAATTCTATATACTAAAATTCAAATGTTTGTTACGCAACGCTGATCACAGTCAAAAATCAAACTAATGATATTATACCTTTAGAAAAAACATTTGTGCCCAATTAATGAGTTATTCATTTTTTATTAGCTAACTTCGACTCTCCATAATGTTAAAAAAAAATTGAAAATCGTCAAGTTATTTTTTTTAAATGCTCATTTAGTGTAATTTTCGAAATGGTATAGCTTTTACAATGTTTTACTTAAAAAAAACATATTGCTATTTAGTGCGAAAGGAGCTCATTGTGAAATTATTTCAACAATTAGGAATTCGAATTAATTATTAAAATGCAGTGACAGATATTTATTTAAAACTGAATAAAACACATAAAATTCAAACAATGCATTCAAATTGCCTGCCACCAGATCGAATGCAAGCGCAGCACCCTTGAAAAAAAACTTTTGCTCTTCTTGCGATTATTTATTTGTTTTGCAGTTTCATTAATAGGGTGTCTCAATCCACTCAAGTTATTTAATGGTTTTGCAAAAACCTGCTTTCTCTTTTGTGCAGCACCGTCTTGGCCTTTCCGATCTCCGGATTCAGAAACTATGTTCTGATCTACGTGAAATTAGACTTGACCTTAGCTACAGAAAGAAAATTTGGAATTTTGAATGAAAGTGAGATCTGTATTGTTTTTGGTCACGTTTCAAGTGATATTTTTGAAATTCATGATGTTTTATCAGTCGAAACATGCTTCTTCTCAATTAGTGATTATTATTATAAATTAGACGGTGTTAGCGCCTATCAATAGTAAGTAACTAATAACAAATAATCTTCTTTACTTCATTTGACAATAACCTCAAACGTATTAATTACAGTCATAAGGAATAATGCCAACATATTTATGTTTGGTTATTACTTTGGTAACACAACCCTGACAGAGGACCAATATCAACGTCGATTTCCAAACCCAACCTTTTCCAAAAGAAAGGTTTTTCAAAATGTATTTTTAAAACCTCGAAAAAGTGTAATGTTCATAAGTATACATATTTTTTTACTGAAAGACTGCAGAGCCTAGACGTAGATGGTGAAGAAAACCCAAGTCAAAGTGAGAGGCTTGCAAATAAACCTCACACAAAGCCGTTTGGCAAACGGCTTTGAAGAAAATGGTTTAAATCAGTTTTATTTGCAACCATTTCAACACCTTCTCGATGGTGATTATATCCTAAGAATAGAGTTATGAGAATGGCTACGACAAAATCGAGAACTGCATGGATAATTTTATTTTTCCGATAAGCTCAGTTTACCCGTGACGAAATATTCAATTTTCACAATGAACATCGGTCCAATATCGATTTAGCCATTAAGTATGGTGCAGTATATGCTTGGTGATCGAACTTTTTGGTCCTTTTGTATAGGATCAGCGTCTTACTGGAGATGCCTATTTTCAGTATTTGCAAGAAAACTCAAATATTTTAGATGATGTTCCCTTAGATGTATAAGACCACGTCTGTATTTCCAACATGGTAGTCCGCACTTTGGCATCAGAGTGCGAAATTTCTTAAATGCTTGTTTTCTTGATCGTTAGATAGGCAGAGGTAGTCCTCAAAACTTGCTACCAAGGGCACTTAACCTTAATCCATTAGTTGAATGCCTCTGGGGGTGGAAGAAATCATTGGCATATGCAGCAAGAGTAGAAACAAAAGAGATGTTACTTGATAGCATTGACAACGATGCTGCCTTTATTAGGAATAATCGTCTTTCAATTCAAAGTGATACCAAAGCTATCAATAAACGAGTTAATAAATGTGGTGGTATCTTTTAAGATATTCAATAGGGTATTTTTTATACTTGTAGTGTTTTGATTTAGTTATTTGTTGTTGCCAAAATAAAAAGTGTTTAGACATTCAATTATTTGACAATTTATGTAGTTCAAAATTGGGAACAAACATCTGTGACGCAAAAAGAATTTTTCAATTATTACTCGGAAATGGTTTGTCCTATTAGAAAAAGTCAAGATCCTTTATTTTTAAAATTGGCTACCGATTAAGAATCCTACTTGGAAAGCCTTGATGGACAACTTTTTCTTAAATAATATTTGATTTGTTGCCATCACGTACACTACTGGTGAACCTGCCAAAACTCACTGGATCGAAGTATGTTCATGCCAGTATAGTGCATACCAAAGTTCAATTTCAAATCTTAAATAGTTTTCAAGATATTTTCAAAAAACTTTTTACTAATTCTTTTTTAAAGCCCAATTCAGAATGGAAGTATTTTTGGACACTTATTATCTTATTTTGACTTCAAGAATACATTCTTAAAATGGTTCGCTTTCCTCCCGTAACATGCAATAAACTGCATTCATGTTCATAATGACATCTAGGTTACTTTTACAAGCAATTCACTTCAATAATTTCCCCAAGTAAGTGCCGCGCTATCTTCGTCGAACCAGGTATATTTCATTTTTACAGTTGGCAACACATTACAGAGTTGGCGATATGAACTGTAGAATTATTAAATTGACTTGACAGTTCATAATATGTTGTGAATCTAAATTTGGATAGAATTAATCTTCAAAAGTACAGAAACAATTCTTCCCAGAACTGCAATTTACGTCGTGTGCGGTGTAACTTGCCGAACGTAAAATTTAAACTGAAAAATGAATACGCCTACGTTCATGTCGACGGGACATGGATCTTCGAAGATGATGTCGGTCATTCCGGGCAAAATTCTAGCACTAAAACTATGATAACGATGAAAGTTGGTTATGCAGTGTAAAGGGTATATTGTAAGCAGTGGCGGCTCCTCGAAGGAGGCTAAGGAGGCTCAGCCTCCTCACCAATTTATCTTAATGATCATTCTCCATTTTATTTCCTGTTTCTCTGATAATTCTTTAAATTTTACAATTAATTCCCCGTTCTCAGTAGTTATTTTCAATCCGGCAACAGTAGTCAGAGGCTAGATTCTCTATATATCTCAAACGCTGAGCATGTGTTATTCAACACAGTTGCCGTTTTTCCGACCAGTCAATCGCCAAATAGCGTGAAACGGCGAAAACGGCAACAGGGTGGGGAAGCTAGCTTTTCGTACCCATTCGTCGGTCGAATGAAATACGATTACTTGCGCTCCCGCCTCCCGCTGCTAGAAGAATGCGGTTAGTTGTTGTTTTTATTCCACGAGGCGTAGTAAGGTTAAGTAGTTAATTTTTAAGTTATAATTTATCTAATCGGAATCGGTGAACGTTAAAATTATGAGTGACTTAGTTGCAAAGTTCTTAGAAAATCCATTTAGTGGATTAACATATGATAGAAAAGTGTTCTTCAAAAACAAACGGCCTTTACCGGATTTGATAGGTTTAGTGACGGCAGGGAAGTATCAAAATCGATCGTTTAATACTGATAATTATAAAAAATATGTATGGTTAACGGGATCTGATGTACACAATAAATTATATTGCTGGTATTGCTTGCTATTTACATCAGATACAACTTCATGTTGGGGGCACTTGGGTTATAATGATTTGAAAAATTTAGCTCGTGGCCTAGAAAGACATGAAAAATCGCAGGAACATATTACATCGTGTATTAAGTTTAAATTAACCGGTAAACAGAATATTGTTAATGCGATTGATTCTACACGAACACGCGAAATCGAAAATCATAATAATACAGTTAAAGAAAACCGCGAAGTTTAAAACAAAATCATTGATTTCTTATTGTATTTATCATTTCAAGATTTGGCTTTTAGAGGGCATGATGAAACTGAAAATTCAGTTAATAAAGGTAATTTTAGGGAATTGTTAGATTTGTTTTGTAAATACGACAGCTTCGCGATTTTATGACTAACGCGTCAGTATTTGTAGGCATTTGTTTTGTTTTATGCGGGTATAATGGTTGAGTGACACCACGCGAAATAAGGTTAGATTAGAATTCGTCTGTTCGGTAAATTATTAATTGTAAAAATGGACAACTAGTGGAAAGATTTTTAGGGTTCTACGATGTTAGTTCGGGAAGAACAGCGGTCAATTAATTCAAGTTTTCAATGGAAACATTTCAACGATTCGACTTTGCGAATAAATCAGACTTACGACGGCATCTGTAATGGCGGGACATTTAAACGGTCTTCAAACAAACGTAAGTTTTAAATAACATAGTAGGAAACAGAATTCCCTGTAATGCTCGAACTCGATGGAATTTTACATCACATGCAATGTTTAGTTTACCATCCATAAAAATAAAGACAAATTAATTGAAATATTTGATTTTATATTAAACAGTGATGACTTTTCAACAGATCAGGTTTCATTGAATGATGCTGTTGGTTTAAAATCTTATTTAGAAAATGAAGAATTTTTGTTATTTCTTGATACTTTTAAATTAATATTTGAACAAACTGATCTTATTTTTCAAATTTTACAACATAAATTCACTAATATAATTCATTCAAGAGATCGTTTAACACATCTCATTGATAAAATTCAAGTTTCCGTTATACAGAATTTCATTTTAATATTTTATTTGGAAATTATTCAACTGATGAGGCTTCTCCCGTGAAAAGGAGGAAAACATATAATTTGGTAGGCAAGAAACTACATTATAAACAACTTTTTTATGAAATTTTAGATACTATTAAAGGTCAAATATTGAGATTCGATTTTCCGATTTACATGAATTGAAGTTTTTCGATTTGACGAATAGAAGATTTTTCGAATCTTTTTCAAAAGAGTTTCTCAATACACTTTCAGATAACTTAGTTCTAAAATATAATTTTTTTGATAATATAGCGCTGCACAATGAATTATGCGTTGTATACTGGGATAAAGATATTTTAGGCCAGTACGACAGTCACACCGAAATGATAAAATATATGATAGATAATGATTTGCAACAAGTCTTACCTCAGTTTTATAAACTACTTTGTTTGACAGTCACCATTCCTTTCACGTCGGCATCGGTGGAGACATCATTTTCTACTCTCAAACGAATTAAAACATACATGCGAAATACAATGGGCCAAAATCGTTTATACAATGTTAGTTTAATATCTATTGAAAAAGATTTAGTAAAACACTTAAAACATAATGATACATTTTATGATAATATTATTGATCATTTTTCGTAAATTAAAGACCGTAGAATTTCGTTAATATATAGAAAAGTTGATAAAATTAATAACAAAAAACAAAATATGAAAAATTCCAAAAAAAAATAAAAAACAAAAAACGAACGAGAAAAAAATTTGTGGGCAAGAGAAACTCTATACCTCCACGTTGGTTCTTGCTGGGTAACAATCAATTTTGTCACTGAATGTTAAATTAATTGGCTGAATAGAGAATATTTTTACAAAAACGTTTTATGTCCAGCCTCCTCTCTCAAAAAGTTCACGAGCCGCCACTGATTGTAAGTAGGTACTCCATGCTAGTTGTACAGGTTTTATTCCTATAGTGAATAACTGAAATTTTCTTCAAAAACAAATATTACCAATTAGCTTGGTGAAATGTATAAAAAATACTTCCTACATTGGTTTCAAATTCAACATCTAGTGAATTTAGAAGAACCCTCCACCATCTTTGTGGATAATGAATAAACTGCCAACAAGCACCCCCAAGAAATGTGATATACAAGAATGTTTATGTAGGAATAAAATACCTACGTTAACACCTTTAAACCACCGTTGTTGATCTTGGCAAAAATGAATAAGCCGTAACCACGGTCGTATATACAGGTCTGGGAACTCGAGGCTGTTTCCTATGTGAGAAGTGACTCCGCTAAGCGTCAACTGTCGCGTAGCACCAAAAAGGGTGGCGCAGTAGTCGAAGAGTGTTCTCTGACAACTGTCATTCTTGACTTGTAAACACAAGGAATACCTGCGTTTTTAGAAACAAATTACAAAAAGGTGCATTGTGCCGAAATGCAAAACGGGGTACAAAAGTGTAAAGCAAGAAACTTCTGTTTTTAAAGTGCCGAAAGATGCGGAAATCCGAAAAAGTGGATGCTTGCGATTCTGAATAGAAATCGTTTTAACGAGGTCTTTTATGTGTGCTAGCATGTATAACGAAAAAGGGGAAGTTATTTTTAAGGTGAGTAATACATTTTGACAAGAGTAACAGTTCTATTCCTCTCTCAAATCAGAATACTTAGTAACACTGCTTGCGATTCCGGAAAGAAATCGTTTTACCACTTCGATCCAAGCGCTAGCTAGTGGCTGAGCGAGGGACTACGACTTTGGCGACGCGTAAGAGACCCATGTCAAACATACGAGTTCCCAGACCTGTATGTACGACCGTGGCCACAACCATTATACGTAGTAGATACTTGTTACCGGAAAAATATGGCTCACAAAATGCTCCGTCTACCCCCTTACCGTTGCATTTAACCCCATTCAACACAGCAAATTTAATAAAAATAAATTATATCGATTAAAAGTTACGCACGATTACTCTTCTGAAGTTCAATTTTTATACCTGTATTTGAAACTGTTCGTTATCAGAATAGTTTCATTTTATGAACCTCTTGTAAAATATATTCAAGAAGTAACCGAAATTAATCTTCTCAAGAATATTCTCTATTCCAGTCAGTTTTCGTTCAACTAACTAGTGACTTCAATATCGGAAGTAATGTGTTTTTATTTGGATCTACAAAAGGAATAAGTTCTTTATTTCATTTACCCATATCAACAGAATGAAATATACGTCCACATAAATATAATTAATAGGAAAGCTAATAGTCCAAAAATAAATTCTACTTGAACTAATAAACTATAAAAGAGTTCACACTGTGGATATATTATAACACTATTGATAAGAAATAATCACTCTTATCCACTAAAGATACTATTAAAGTACTGAGGACTTTTCGGCTGCCAAGTAGCCATCATCAGAGTAAACTAAATTATAAATCAAAATGTGCCTGTTTAAATACTATTTGGGGATAATAATGTAAACAATGGGTTACCCTCAGCTGAAGATGAATCGGAATTTAATAAATTGCTTTTTCGTTTATACATTTCCCTTCTAAATTACTAGTCCAGAGAGAAGTGCAGGGACGTATGAGCTGAATTCAGAACCAGTAATTCAACCTCCAGGGCCGTAGCCGTAAAGGGGAATAGTGGTTTTTCATGTTATTGATAAAAAATAGTTTCCCAGCAATTTATTCAAAAAATAACATCAAATTCGTATTCAGCGACCTTAAATTATACGAAATTGACTCCAATCTTGATTATTTTGAGACTTTGAATTTTTTTGTTAATTCGGTAACTAAGTAATTATTAATTAAATAATTACATTAATATTCAATCAAAAAAATTACATCAAACTACTCAGCGACCTCAAATTACCTGAAAATGACTCTAGTCTTGATTATTTTTTAAATTTCCATTTTTTGGGTTAATTTGTTTATCAACAAATTGTTAATTAACTAATCAGATTAACAGCCAATCAGAAAAATCACATCGAGTTTGTATTCAGCGACCTCAAATTACCTGAAAATGAATCTAATCTTGATTATTTAGGAAATTTCCATTTTGTTGTTTATTAACAAATAGATAACTGACAAATTGTTATAAACCTTAAATTCACATTGTTTATTGGTCAAATAACTGCAATTTTCTACTTTACCCGCTAAAAATTGATGAAAAATAGCGTTTCAATTTTTTTTTATTATGTCATAAACATGCCATTTATTGGCCATTATTTATTGTTTATTAACAATAGGACAAATTTCCCCCTATGTAGCTGTGGCAGATTCTGATCTAGAGGTCAAAACGAATCGAATGAATTAGATTTGAACATCGTGCATTAATATTGTTTCCATAAGTAACAATGCACCACAACAATATGGATTAATAATATTGACTTGAAGTGTACAAATTTGTCGAAAACTCTAGTGAAGAGTCTAGAGTTATTACAATTTATATTCCTTACCTACATATAGGAGAAAGTAGAAATAAGAACACATCATGATCTATCTTATGACAGCTCAATAGAAACCAGTCTAACTAAGCCCTAAGTTTTCATGGGCAGCTGAAGGTCGCTTATTCTCAACGCTCGTAGAAGATTCGGAATAATTATTAACGGCAATCATATACCAAAGCCGATAAGTTGAACAACAACATATGTGAAAAGGAAATCGGAAACTCTAATGTTATTCATTAAATTTCTCAGCTTTACATTCTTTTAGTATTTCGTGATTCGGCATTCTTTGTCCATTAGTCACACATGATATAGCATTAGACACTTATTCATATCTTTTTTGCGTTATCAAATTAAACCTCACATTAAACAATACGAATGGAATTTCAAGATACGATTGAATTTCAGGTGGGGTCTGTTCTCATGTAACTACTGTATATTCGAACTAAGAAATGAAATTGACCTTCGAGCCTTGTACCCAACTGACATTGCATGCATGGTCTCCAATAATTTTGCTGATGGACCAAATCTGGGAGAGTATTTTACTTTTTCTCCAAAATACACGCATGAAGGCTAGATGCGATTTAACAACTGCACTGTAAATTAGGATTGAGGAGCTCGGAAAGTATTCGATTTATTAATTCAATTAATTATTCAATACAGCTCTAGACTGAAAATGGAAATATCATGTTGAGTTGGAGAATATAGAAATAAATATAATAATAAAAAAGTAAAATCAAGTACCATAACAGCCAAAAAATTAAGGATCCTCGGGCTTATAGATGCGGCAAGTAAAGCAAAAGAAAACCGAAACTTTTATGAATCATGCGAAAATTAATCAAAAAATATATAGCTGAATATTCACGGTAGAATTTCCTATGATTATACTATACATGTTGTTGATATCGCAATGTGATTATAGGATGAGCCGCGGGAAAAAAGAATCGAAAATTACCGGGATATCTAAAATTATTTTGGTCAAGGGTGGTTGTGGAATCTAAAACGTGTGTCTTAATTTACGTTTGAAATAATTATGTCACTGTCACACTGACATCATCAATAACCTACAAATTTCATACCTATTTATTTCAGTTGTAAAACAATAATGAACTACAAATTAAAAATTATCTTGGTCAAGAGTGGTTGAGGAATGTAAAACGAAATGTTAACTTTGAACCTTTTACAAGGTCGCAATAGCCACAAACGGGATCGAAAACTGTTTTAAATTGGTTAATTTTCGATAAATCGAATGACGTTCACGTGAGGAGCGCGTAGCTCGCGAGTTAGAAAAGTGCAAATCTTCGGAACCTAGAACGTATTTACGAGGACTTTTCGCATGCGGTTTTCGCTCCATGTCGTTAGTTTATGAACGGGGCCAACTGAAAAGCATAGTCTCGGGCCCCAAAATGATTAAATAGGAAAATTTAATTAAAATAGAAACAGGTGCTCTCAGGTCTCAATTACGCGCGTCTAACGTGCGACGTACCAAAGGGAATTTTCTAAAACTTTTATTACAACTGGCGCCGGCCGCACGGGGCATAAAACGGTCCCGAATTAACAAGATCGAGGTAAAAAGTATAAACTATAACTGACGCGTAGAGAGCTCCTCGAGGCATATGTCAAAATGATTACGTTCGTAGCTAATTACAAAGGACGTCTGGCGTTCCTGCAATTGTGTTTTTATACAATTTGAACCTTCTAATTTCGATAGGCCACGTGAAAATCCCGGAGTCTAAAGCGCTAGAGACTTCTGAGTGTTATAACATTGGTATAAAATTGCGAAATTTCTCACTTTTAGAAACTTCAAATTAATTAATTTGACACAAGTTTTGATAAAGTAAAGTAAGACACACGTTTTAGATTCCACAACCACCCTTGACCAAAGATAATTTTTGATATCCTGGTATATTCTTTCTTCCTTCCTCCTTCTGAATAGGTAAGAATAAAAGAATTATCTGAATATGTTGCTAGAACATGTGTTTTCATTTTATTATTCACAGAACAGATTTGAGAGATATTAAAAGTTCTTAAATCAACGTATAATCGTGCTTCTATCGCGAGTTACTGCAGTAAGTGAAGTGAGCGCTTTATTCCAAGACTCTCCTATACACCGGTGATTTAAACTCAATCTGTTTACTGAGGATATGACTATTAAAGGAACTAGATTAGATACGAGAAACGCTTTACTAATTTAAAGCCCATGAGATGACGGTTGGCCGTTGGACGCTTGTTGAGGTGTTTACAACTATTTCCTACTGTTAGGATCATAGAAATATATAAATAGAGTATAAGCGTACCCGTGTGCGGATTTCAATCAGTTCTCTAAAGGACAGAAGATAATAATTCTCCCGTTCTCTCTGTCGGTCTATGTTACGAAATGCTTACTCTATTTATATTTCGCTATGGTTACGGTAGATAAGACGACATTGCGAGTATTTCTCTCTCGCCAGTTCGCCATTTCATATTAACGATTTCGTTGTTTTGTTGTCATAATAACAATTAACTCATTTAATCGTAAAAGTGAAGATGTCTTACGAAAATTACGAGAATTATGATATGTAAGAAAGCTTGATATTGCATCTGAAATATGTTTCAATCGCCATCCTGAATCTATTTTCAATAGGTTACAAAAAAAAATCTTATTAATTGTGGATCCTTCAACAGGCCAAGACCAAAAAATCAGATATTTAAATCTAATATTATAATGCATTAGAACTACAAAATAGAAATACAAATTAAAGTAAATGTTCAAACTGATGTCCGTTATGTTCGATACATAAATTACACCTCTTCATAACACTCTGAACTGCATTATAAACATGAAGATTTGAAACGCAAATCACACAGTGTATAAAATGTTGTCCATTTATGTCGCTGCTGGTTTTCTTGTATAATTTCTCTTTAATTAGCCCCAAAAGACAAAATCCAGTGGCGTTAAGTCAGGGGATTGGGAAGTTACTGATCGATCTGGACTAAAAAGACCTTTTCATTGTTATCTGGCAAAAGCCTCATCGTTGGAGCCAAATCTCTTTCCGCCGAGCCATTTCTTCAAGTTTGGAAATAGATAAAAATCACAGTGAGTGAAATCTGGAGAATATGGTGGTGCAATTTTGCCATTGTGACTGCGGACTGTGAAACGGTGCGTTGTCCTGGTGGAAGAGCACTTTTTTCTTTGCCCATTGCGCCCGCTTTCGCTTCAAATCGGCGTCGAATCGATCCAACAGCTCTGCATAATTTACACCGGTGATCGTTTTGCCCTTTTCGAGGTAATCGAATATGGACGGAAGCGTGTGCATCCCAAAAAAAAACTGTCGCCATGACTTTGTTGGTCAATAAACACTTTGTCCTTTCTCGGCTTCGATTTTCCAGGACAAGTGAACTGTTTTGACTGTTATTTGGTCTCTGGTGTGTTGTGATGAATCCATGTTTCGTACACGGTTACGAAACGGCGAAAAGTTCTTCTTATCGCGCTTGAACATCGCCAAACACATCTTTGAAGTTGTCACACAGTCGTGCTTGTTGTCAACAGAGAGCAAATGCGGCACCCATCTGGCAGATAGCTTCCTCATATTTAAAAATGCATGCAAAATGTTCTGTACCCGTTCGGTTGAGATGCCCATAGCATAAGCAATCTCGTGCAATTTAACATCATACCATAGATTTAATCGACGATTTGTGGCGTTGTAACCTTAATTGGACGAGCAGAACTTTCAGAGTCCTTTGTGGTCATACCACCACAACGAAAATCAATAAATCGTTCCAATCGATGGTGAGGAGTCCCCATAAAGTTTAACAAGCGATGCTTTGTTTTGCGTAACGTTCTTTCACGCAAGAAATAATGTTTAATCAAGACGCGAAATTCACTTTTTTTCATGTTTACAAAAATGTTCTAGGCTGCTTGTTCTCGATGGGTGTCAAAACAAAACCTAATGACATATCAGTCTAACAATTTTAACGCGTTCAAAGATGGCACATCACACAAAAGTCACATGGAATTTTCGATTGTGACGTCAACTGTTTCATTTTTCAGGAACTTTTCACCTTGCCCTTGTATTCATATATTCATTTGTTTCTATTTCTCTTACATCATACATTTGTATAGTTTAGCAGATGACAAGCTAGTTCTCGAAACTTTCTGTAAAACTAGTGATAAAAACCAAAGTATAATATAATAAGCGTTTTATTATATCAATATAATATTTCTATTGAACTTTGGTGTCGAGAGTCATGCCAAGATATTTCGCTTTATTTTCATGCGATCCTATAGTCCCACTTATATCTAGACAAGTTGGATTTGTTATATCTTTTTATTTGTGAGGTTGAGATGGGTGAATTTTAGCTTGTCGACTTAATTCTACATTGCTTAATCCAGTCGAGTGTTACATTGCTGGTTATTCGCGACACACTCGTTGATGTTTCCTGATTTTGACGTATTGTTAATGACACAGTATCGTTCGTTGCCGTGGTCACATTAACATCTGCTACCGCTGGTACGTCACTATATAACAAATAAGAGGAATATTTATCTTCTTTTTTTTCAGTCTGTCTAAGATGTATTATGTTAGGATCTCTACCCATTTCAATATGTGATATTTTAACTTAATGCTCAACTCGATACAGACATTCATTATTTTATGATGCTCGTCATAATCCCGCACAACAACCTTTCTTAAAACATCACGAATAAAAGGTTACTGTTAGAAACATAAATTAATGATTTCACCAAAACTTGCTTTAGCAATAAAAATCTACATTTCCAATTAATTTCCATACTATCTCTTGTCTTCGACTATTGTTAAGTTTCTTTTGTTTCCGCATACACGTTATGCCGGGTTTAACAGGATCATGGTAAGCCGCCTATTTCTGTTTAGTTTTGAAGATAATTGTTTGAAATTTGGAATATCCTATATAGATAAGCGGTACTTTTTGACATACATGTGATTTTTCTCTTCCGGTTTCGCCGGAAGTGGCATTAACTTCCGATTTTTAAATGGAACATTTTATATTATTTATTACATATTATTGCATTGTTGAATTCTGCATAATTTTCTGAATCCAACGATACCACATAAGTGACATTTCAAATGACAATTTTTGTATAATATGATTTTTAGTTTTCCATTCAAGTGTGCTATGACGGTTCAGATTTATTCTAAATGACCCGTGTAATGCTACAAAAATCTAAATCCTGTCAAAAATACCAAATTACTTGATTTATGAGCAAATAAAGTTCATCACAATGGTTTTTGGGACAAAATTCAATTTTTTCATATGGAGCCATTCGGTTGCATTAATTAGTACCATCACTAAGGAATGTATTCATTAGGAAACTGCTTAGAACTGAACACTGTTTGTGTTGGGGATGTTTGCACACTGCGACCTAAAAGATCTATTGTGTCCCCTTCTGCTGCTACGCCCTTCAGGATTTCTCAACGGCTATAACAGTTCCTCCAACAATGTGGCTTTAAGAAAGTTCAGTATGTGGGATGGCTTCGCGTTAGGTAAGTCTCCCTCTTCTATTTGGTATGCCCGAAGGTATCGTGCCCTTAGGTTTTGCAAGGTAGCGCATTCTGCAAGGATGCGGATGGACGTTTCGTCCTTCTCCTCGCCTACACTGTTCTTTTTCTACCAATCCGAGCCTCTTGAGGTGTCCTTTCAACCGACAATGCCCCGTTAGCATTCCCTTAAGTATTCTGCAGTCTGTAAGGGTTACAATTTACTCTTACTAAAGGATAAACCAAAAAGCTCTATTTTATCACTTGGTTGCCGACAGCTACAGTGAAGATGGTCGTAGGTTATATTTTAGATATTAGAAATTTCGGGCGTCAGAGTATTTTAACCAACCAATGAATTATGTATATAACTAGGGGACGCAAATACTCAAGTCCCCAGGTTAAATTACCCTGAAAGAAGAAAATGAAAGACTTGTACCAGAATGATTGAAATTTACTTTGAGATATTAATATTGATATAATTTGAGACAGAACTTATTTTAATGAGGTATGAAGCGCATGAATAGCAAATATGGATGAAGTTAATTCTTAAATCAATAAAACAATGAACAGTTGAATCTACACAATATACAATACTCAATGATTATTAACAAATGTTACTTAAAATCAAAATCGATAACCTGACTTGAGAGCTGGATGTTGTACTTGCTTGGTGATGTTTAATTACTTCATGTAGGGGTCCCTGCCACAATTGTAATATCGTTTCCACGATTATACTTTACAAATAAATCAGCGACTCCTAAGTATCTTTCCACAGCAGATTCAAGCCAACCCTCAAAACATTTCTTGTTGAATTTTCCACAACGTAGACAAAAAAAGAGGAAAAAGAAGGAAAAGTAGAACCCTGAAATCACGAAATGTTCAAACTCTATTGTTCTATTGTCGTC
Source organism: Endomychus coccineus (assembly GCA_958510875.1). Taxonomy (NCBI): domain Eukaryota; kingdom Metazoa; phylum Arthropoda; class Insecta; order Coleoptera; family Endomychidae; genus Endomychus; species Endomychus coccineus. The sequence continues at coordinate 144,028,845 of OY294068.1, forward strand.
AGCAGACAGCCATGAACGAAATACACAACAATTGTTAACAAATTAGAACTAGGTTATGTTCTGTCAGATACCACCTATGAAGGCAATTGGTTCCTGAATTTAGTGAATAAATCAAATGGAATTACACAGATATTTACCTCTAACACGATAGGGTTTTCCTTCAAATAAGAAAACTTTTACTTCCGTTCACAGCCAGACACGTCGAAAACTAAGTTTAGATCCCCGAAGGTATATCAATCACCCAATAAATTCCAAATATTCCAATCCAAATTGGTGATTGATGTCTTTGTTTTCAACGGAAGGATAAATCTTGTCTTCCGGATGGATTCCGCGTCACAATAGCTCGACTTGATGCCGACGTTTCGCCAACCATTACAGGTGGCATCTTCAGGGCAGGCTTGAGGCTTGAACTGAAACTGCAGTTTCAGTTCAAGCCTCAAGCCTGCCCTGAAGATGCCACCTGTAATGGTTGGCGAAACGTCGGCATCAAGTCGAGCTATTGTGACGCGGAATCCATCCGGAAGACAAGATTTTTCAAGATTAGCTGTCCGCGGAAGTCTACTATCCAAGATAACGGAAGGATATTCCCAGAATTTGGTTCCAAATACAAGCTTGGTATCACCTCCCTGTTGAAATAACCTAGCTATCGACTTTCCACTCGAACGAATAGACCAGAAGTAACATTTTCTCTTCCTTTCCGGCGTCTCACAGAACACCCTCGAAAGAGAAGCGGTAACTGACACCGAGCAACCAAGACCCTTAGAATATAGGTACGGTCCATGACTCTTAGAATATACGGACCATGACTCTTAGAATATACCGAATATACGGTCTAGCATAGCTGACGTCACAGGAGTTAACCGATTGTCCTACAGCGGCCATTTCTAAGCCGTAAAGTGGAATTTACACGTTACAAGTCATTAGATCGTTTTTAGTTGTTGTTTCCCAAAAGTATCTCTGCTTGCCTCAGTCCTTGCGGACCTATCCAACGGTGGAATCTTTTGTTGTCTACTTCTTTCTAAGTTCTTCCAGTATTGTGCTAGTGCTTATCTCGCAGAAGGCTTCAGGTCGTAGAAATCGTGTTTCGGCCCCTTTCTTGCTAGATCGTCTGCTTTTTCGTTACCCTCCACCCGGTGTGTACCGGAACCCATAGGAGGGTAACTGCGTTATTCTTGTCTAGTTCATTTAATTTTTCTGCAATTCCCAGACCATCTTGGAGCTGATTATGTAAGAGCTCAGTCCGTTCATGGCTGCTTGACTATCCGACATGATGTCTATTTCCTGTCTGCGGAGGTCTCTTTCTGTATTGAACTAGACACACATTTCCCTATAGCGTGAATTTCCGCTTGGAAAATCCTCGGGGATTTGCTTAAGCTTTCAGAGTATTTGGTTCCACGTCCATATACTCCTAGTCAGTTCCTTCTGTTGTATTGGAGTGATGGCGACTTAGTTTCGTATCAAATTCTTTTGCGAAGCTATGCCTTTTTCGAATCTTATCTTGGGCAGAGTCCATATTTACGTTTGGTAGTTCCTTCTCGAATTATTGAAACTGGTAACAATTTTTGAAAATGCTCAATATTCAAGCTTCTCCAAATAAATATTAGAACAATAATTTGCCAAAGATGACCCATATTTGCTCAAAACAAATATTTACTTTCTTATATTTATTACAAATATGAAGACATTATTCTATAAATTATAGAAAGTTTTATGAAAACTTCTACACTAATTTCTTCGGTTAAGCTAGAGAAATAAAGCCAGTTTTTCTGATTTTGTCTGATCCATAGAATTGCTTCCAGGTGGTTAGGAACAACTGGTGCTCTTTCTACCCAATCAGTAACTTAAGAACATAACTTTCTAAGATGATTCATCTTCAAACTGTTGCTGGAATATGCAGATTATAATTCATTCCGTTTCTCAGATTTGTGAAAGAGAATTGCAACATTTAATCGTCGATTCAGCGAATTACGCTTTGAATTACAAACTAAATTCCTTCACTGTATGCATTCTACTTATTTCTAGTTAAAAAAAACACATAAATATAGTAATAAATGTTTTACTATACTGCATTATCAATCGTATAATTATCCACGGACATAATACGGTTTCTAAACACCTGCTTACCAAACGAAATGTTAAAAGTTCAAGAATTAAATTTCATCACATCAGTTATTTCTATATTACTAAAATTGTATATCGATTCTAAGGCTCAAATTTTTATCGTTATTACGTTTAATTCCTCATTTGAATTAATCTGCAATTTGCAGCATCGCTGCAAGTTGACTCCGTTTTATTCATGTCGCATGATCCCTACTATGATGGCGCGCTTATACTTCCCCGTAACGAGGTTGAAAGGTGGGGATCACGTTACCGCTCTGATACAGAGTCAAGGATTTTACAACTCGAGTACATGCTCTATCTATAAGTTGAGTTAAAACTCGACATTTCTCTTGCTAAAACAAACTCATCAAATACAATCGTACTGCAATATATCATAAAAGATCTATATCTAGAAGATCTGTATGGTTAAGACTCGGAAGTTTCTCTTGGAAAGACAAACTCAATAAATATAATAGTACTGCAATTTGCCACAAGAGAACTATATTATAAGCTATAAATGATGAGTATCAATTTTGGTAACGGTGGGGAAAGAATTCGAGTTACTATAGTCGCTGATGATCGAAGTCAACCCAAAATCATACGACTATCTTTCAAGCCTTGTGAAACTTCTCGTATGAAATCACCTTCGCTAGAATGAAGGACATTCAACAATGGGCAAGTCTTCAGTGAAGATTATGTGGTATCAACTACTTCGCCCGATAGAGGATGGAGGTTCCGCTGTGAGATGGACTGGCATAGAAACAGATATTCGAACACAATGAGTACAGTTCAGAAATACAACGAGACTGATCTACGTTATATCAATGACATTCTTGAATCAATTGTAGTAACAAACGCTGAAGTTAGGTATAGGCAAAAATTTGCACTAATGGGGACGAGTCTGCATAAAACCCTCATTGGTCGAATCGAACATCCTCATCATCACCTGACGTAAAACCTATAGATGACATTTGAGTCATGTTGGAGTAGAAAATTTAAGCGACATGTCTTGTACAAAAGGAGGCACATCTATGCCTGCATATTTATCCAACGTTCCAGCAGTATTTAATTTTTTATATTTGTAAATTAAATAGTGAAGTCAAGGATTTCACAACTCCTAAGATGAGGGTTAAAACTTGAAGTTTCCCTTTCACAAACTCATCAAATAAGTACTGCAATCTGCCACAAAATACCCATATCTATAAGCTCTCTATGAGTAAGACTCGACGTCGCTATTGCAAAGATACTGATTAAATATAACAGTACTACAATCAGCCACAAAAGAACTATATCTATGCTCTCCATGCTTAAAACTCGTAGTTGTTCTTGCACAGACAAACTTATTAAATGTAATCGAACTGAAATATGCCACGAAAGAACTATCTATAAGATATATATGCTTAAAACTCGACGTTTCTCTTACAAAGATAAACTACTTAAATATAATCGTTCAGCAATCTGCAACAAAAGAACTACATCTATAAGTTTTCCATGCTTAAAACTAAACGTTGCTCTTGCAAAGACGAACTCATTAACTATAATCGTACTGCAATCTGCCACAAAAGAACCGTATCTATAAGATATCTATGCTTAAAACATTTCTTTCGCATAATAATTAAATATAATAGTACTGCACTATGCTACAAAAGAACTACCTATAGCTATGAGTTTTGTATGCTTAAACCTCGACGTTGCTCTTGCAAAGAGCAAAATATAAGACTTGGGCGGGACTAACGTGGTGCAATTGGTCAAAAGAATCGAAATGAATAATGTTGCTTATAATTCAAGTTCAAGCTCGTCGTCCGAGGATGAGGAATTTATAATCTTAAGATGATTGAAAGTCTACAGAAAAAGAGAAAATTCCTTAAACAAATATGAGGATTTTAATTATTTTGAAAGATTCAGATTAACGAAACCCACTGTACCTTCCCTATTGGAACAAATAGAACATCTAATATCATTTCCTACAAACATGTGGGCAATTGTTTTATCATACATATATTTGGATTATTATTAAATGGTATTGGTATTTATGAACTATTAATTGTAATTTTGTTTCTCAATCACCAATCTTTCCTTGTAAATTTCATCCAATAGCAATAGTTTCTGCGGTTGTAAAATTAACTCCCCTGTTGCACATCTTTTCGATATCCTTCTTTTTATCGCACATTATTGTTATAAATATGCGAATCCTCAGTAATTTATAACGAGAATGAAGCCGTATCTAGAAATAAAGCCTGGAGCCACAAGCTGCAAAGTATGGGACAACGAACCCATGTATAGAATTCACAGGTTTGCTAAAGCCAAACCACAGAATAAAAGACATAACCACCAATATTCTTTGGTCTAACGTCTGCTGGATCTCAAAATCAGCTGTTTATAGTATGGCGACATGAACATATCTGAATTCCAGTACTGCCAACCAAAACAAATAATCTTAAAGTAGACTTTAGCTGGAGACATGAGGTCCCGTTATGGAACCCGATTAACTTTAAATAATTAAAGTAACTTTTACCTTAAAGCTTTCTTTAACTAAAGGCGCTTTTAAGGATTCATTATGGAACCGGCTGTAACACTTTCAAAAACTATTAGCTAATCTTTATGTTACATGGTACGAGATTTTAGGGAAGTAAATTCAACACAATTTCTTTTGCCTTCTCAGCAATATTTTCCGTATTTCGGAGCATTTTAAAAAATGTGTTTTAAATTGAATGACAGAATTGATAAATAAACAAAACACACTTGTTGCTATGGTACAAGATTCTAGGTTTTCTCTTTCAAAATTACTTTTATTCCAATAATAACTAGGGTTTTGAATAATTCGCTATTGAGGGATTATATTCTGGAAAATTTTGGAGAGCTTTTACTAAAAAATATTGTTTGCAACACGTGCCTCATTTGCTATTTCGCTTCTACCTATATTTTCTGGATCGTATGTTTGTTTGCAATAACTCTGCTACTATTGGTACATTCAGTCTTCCTGTTGATATAGAATTGACCAACTTTTATAAGAATAATTTTATAAAACTTGTACACATTTGCCACGATCGATAAATTTAGGACAATAAAATGCCTTATAGACGACTGAATCTGCTTGAGCTCAAACGCGCTGTTGGAATGTTGGAATGTGGTTTATCGCGACGTAGAGTGGCCCATTATTTTAATGTGAGTAAAAGTGAGCTTGGTAAATATTACAGGAAATGAACAATATTCATTTTGGCAACGGTGAAGTCGAATTCGAATTTATATAGTCGCTGATGATAGAATTCAACCCAAAATCATACAAGTACGTTTCCAGCCTTGTGAAGCTTCTCGTAGAAAATCATATTTGCTAGAATGAAGGGAAATTTTCTACGGAACAACGATGGGCAAGTCTTCGGTGAAGATTTATACGGTATCAACTACTACGCTCGGTAGTAGATAGAAGTTCCATTGTGATTTGGACTAACATAAAAACAGATATACGAACACAATACAGTTCAGAAATGCATCGAGACTGCTCTACGTTATATCGTTGATTGAAAGAGGTTATATCAATGACATTCTTAAATCAATTGTGGTAACAAACGCAGGTGTTATTGGCAAGAAGTAGCTGTAATGGAGACGAGCCTGCATAAAGCCCTCATTGGTCGAATCCAACACCCTCATTATCACCTGATGTAAAATCTATAGATGACATTTGAGTAATGTTGGAGTAGAATATTTAAGCGAAATGTCTTATACTGTGCCTGCCTATTTTTCCTGCGTTCCAACACTCTTTAATTTGCAATTACATAAATGTTTGAATACCGTATAAATAGCGCCGATAAGTTGAAATAATATTAATGTGGTCTAGAATATCAATGACATTCTTAAATCAATTGTGGTAACAAACGCAGGTGTTATTGGCAAGAAGTAGCTGTAATGGAGACGAGCCTGCATAAAGCCCTCATTGGTCGAATCCAACACCCTCATTATCACCTGATGTAAAATCTATAGATGACATTTGAGTAATGTTGGAGTAGAATATTTAAGCGAAATGTCTTATACTGTGCCTGCCTATTTTTCCTGCGTTCCAACACTCTTTAATTTGCAATTACATAAATGTTTGAATACCGTATAAATAGCGCCGATAAGTTGAAATAATATTAATGTGGTCTAGAATAGTTCGTAAAAATTGTGAAAACACAAAATATAGTAAATTCTTTTGGTGGTATTCAGCAATCTGCTAACAAACTGATATTTTTGAACTCAAGTTATGATCAATAATAAAAAACTAGTGCTGAAAGTTCTTTGGGATTATTTCGATTTTTAGAAGAAAATGAACTCGAATAATCAAGAAATATTATACACTGAGAGTCAATCGAATACCGAGTAGGCTTTGGAGATTTTGTAAGGGTTCAAATTTACTCTTACTTAAGGATAAACTAAAAACTCTATTTTATCACTTGGTTGCCGACAGCTACAGTGAAGACGGTCGTGAGTTATAATTTTAGATATTAAGAATTCGGGCGCCAGAGTATTTTAACCAACCAATGAATTATGTATATAACTAGGGGATACAAATACTCAAGTACCCAGGTTAAATTACCCTGAAAGAAAAAAATAAAAGACCTGTACCCAGAATGATTGAAATTTACTAGTGATTGAAATACTAATATTGATACAGTTATGACAGAACTTATATTAATGAGATATGAAGCGAATGAAGGTAATTGCTTAAATCATTAAAACAGTTGAATTTGCACAATATACAAATACTCAATGATTATTTCACTTGTCACATAAAACCAAAATCGGTAGCCTGACCTGGTGAGAGCTGGATGTTTTACTTGCTTGATTATGGATTAATACTTCTACTTGACGTAGGGGCTCCTGCCACAGTTGTAATACCGTTTCCACGATTGTACGTCACAAGTAAATCAGCGACTCCTAAGTAATCTTTTCCACAGCAGATTCAAGCCAACCTCAATACACTTGTTGAATTTCCCACAACATAAACAGAAAAAAAGGAACCCTCTATCACGATAGGGTTTTCCTTCCAATAAGACAACTTTACTTCCGTCCACAACCAGTCACGTTGAAACTAAGTTTTAATCCCCTAAGGCGCTTTAATTACTCAACTAATTCCAATTATTCCAATCCAAATTGGTAATTGATGCCTTTACTTTCAACGGAAGAATATTCCCATAATTTGGTTCCAACCACAAGCCTGGTATCACCTCGACCAGAAGTAACGCCATTTTCACTTCCTTTCCGGCGTCTCGTTGTCTCACAGAACAACCTCGAAATAGAAGCGGTAACTACGGTAACTATTGTTCCTTTGTTTTTAGACAAGCGTTTAGTTCTGTTGAAAGAGTATCTAGAGTGGTTGGGTACACTGATTGCTGAACAAACTAGTTTAATGGAAGATATAAAAGGCTTGAGTATCTATGAAGCTCATCAGAAATATCCACAAGTAGCCGAAAAAATTGAATCCATTAATAAGGAATTATCTTCAGGCACTGCAGCTGCCGTTTGTTTGATATTTAATAACAAATTATATGTTGCTAATGTTGGAAATTGTAGAGTCCTTTTGTGTCAAACTGATGCAAATGATGTTATGAAGGTTGTACAGGTTAGTATCGATCACGATTTGAGGAATGAAGATGAACTTCTGAGGATACTTCAAATATGCATTGACGTAAATGCTTTGAAAAATGGTAAGTGAACAGATCTAAGTAGTATTAAAATGTGATAAAATGGTTTTTAAGGCAAACGTGTGGATAATCAAGAAAACACAAGATGCTAGGGGAAATTACTTAGTAAAAGGTGGTTATTAAGAGTTCGAAGAGTTGAGGAGTTAATATTGGTCTGTAAAACATAATTCAGATTCGGAAGCTCTCTAAGAAGAGTCGCTGGAGGTATGTTATCCTCTGGATCTTCAACAATCCGGGCCTATGCAATTTTGTGTTTCTAATGACGTTCTGGTCCATTGGTTGTATAAGGGGTGTAACATTAGGTGGAATATACATAACTGTAATAAGGCCATCATCCGATACAACTTCTTCTTCCAAAAGAAGAAGGTTTCTTCTGATAAGACCTTTCCTGAGAAATCTTCTCTCCTAAAATTTGATTGCGTGGGTACATATTAAATAAAAGGTTTCAGAAACAAAAAAGAACGTGTGTTCACCTCAGGAACAAACATATTATTAAACCATTCGACCATTCCTTAAAAAGAAATGTACGTGCAGACTTCGAGTTCCTATAGTGTTGAGGAAGATGAACATTTTTAAAACATCTTGTTTTTTTTTTAATTCCCTATTATCAATGGTGTCAATTTATGTAAACCGGTTGCATTTGTACATGCCAAAAATGTTATTCGTTCTTTAGCCGTTTTTCTACTAGGGACAGTTTTTTCGGCACTCGGACAAGCCAGACAATGACCAACTCCATTTTGAGCGTGCAGCATATTTTTGCGCAATACTTCAGCTGGAATATGCTCACTTTTTTCACGAATATTTGCCCTAAGTGTTCGAACGTTTGTGGGCGATTAAAATAGACTTTATTTTTCAAGGATCCCCACAAGAAAAAATCTGGCGCCGTCGAATCAAGGGAATGAGGCGGCCATTCAACATCTCCATTTTTCGAGAGCAGCCTGGCAGGAAAAATGTCTCTAAGAAGAGAAGTTTTCCATGCCAAGTTCATCCAACTGTAGTTGTCCCTGGCATCTTCAATAAAGAAGGGTTCAATGATTCGTTCGGAGCCTGAACGTATAAGGATACAAATTACACTTACTTGTGGATAAACTATAACTTCTATTTTATCGCTTGGTTTCCAACAGGTACAGTGAAGACGGTCGTGAGTTATATTCAAGATGTTAAAATTTGGGCACCAGAGTATTTTAACCAACCAATAAATTATGTTTCTGAACTAGGGAATTCAAACACTCAAAAGTCCCCAGGTTAAATTACCCTGAAAGTATACAAAAAAATAAGAGACCTGTACCCAGAATGATTGAAATTTGCTAGTAATGAAAATAATATTGTTATTACAATTTATCACAGTACCTAATATTAATGAGTTATGAAATGCATGAATTGAAGAATGAATGAAGTTAAATTTCTGAAATCACAGTGAACAGCAGTTAAATTTACATATATATAAATACTCAAATGATTATTTCAAAAGTTACATGAACCAAAAGTTGGGTAGGCTGACCTGGTAGCTGCTGGGTAAGATGTTATACCTGCTCGATTATGAATTGGTACTTCCTACTTGATGTATGGATTCCTGCCACAAGCCTAGTACAGTTTCCACGATTGTACATCACAAGTCAATTAGCAACTTCTAAATCAGATTTTCCACAGCAAATTCAACCTCAGAACTTCGTATACTTGTTGAATTTTTCACAACATAAAAAAAAAAACTGAAATCACGAAATGTTCAAACCTCTATTGCTCTATTGTCCTCAGAAGACAGACATGAACAGAATGCATAACGATTGTTGAACAAATTAGGACTAACCTATATCCTGTTAGATATCACCTGTGAAGGCAAATTAATTCTTGAAGTTAGTGAAGAAATCAATGGAATTACAAAGATATTTACCTCTATCACGATAGGGTTTTTCCTTTCAATGAAACAAACTTTACTGCCGTCCAAAACCAGTCACGTTGAAACTAAGTTTTAATCCCCTAAGGTGCATCTATTACACAAATAATTCCAATTTCAATCCAAATTGGTAATTGATGCCTTTGCTTTCAACGGAAGAATATTCCCAGAATTTGGTTCCAAACATAAGTTTTGGTATCACCTCCCTGTTGAAATAACTTAGAAACATGACCTTCCACTTGGACGATTTGACAAAAAGTACGCCATCTTCTCGGCCGTTTCCGGTGCTTCGATGTCTCACAGAACGACCTCGAAATAGAAGCGGTAACTACAGAATCTGACACTGAATAACCATGACTCGGAGAATATACATAGCTGACGTCACAGGAGTTGACCGATTGTAGTACAGCGGCCATTTCTAAGCCGTTAAGTGGAATTTACACGTTACAAACGTCAGTCCGAACAAGCTAAATATTTTCGTTTGAACGACCAGAACGAGGTCTTCCAGTATGGTTTATATCAATTACTGTGCTTTTGTAAAAACGCGTTTGCTCAAAGCGCGTCGAGTTGAAATTATCGATGAAAAGTTTTGGAAATACAATTTAACAACGTTTGCGCGTTCTTGAGGCGAATAACTTTCCATAACAAAATTCTGTATCTTTGTACTTTGATACAGTACTTTACTTTCGACAGTTGTCAAAGAAATTCATAATTAAACCAATATTCCATGACTGAGTATATTTTGCCGCACCCCATACTATTGATAGTATTGCGAGCACTCGTGGTGTTATTACCCTCCATAAGTTCGCCGTATCAAAGAACATGCTTACGCAAATTTAATATGATTTGACGAGTGAGGTAAGATATATTTCAATCTGTATATCCCACTCGAGTCAACTTTCTTTTCAAGAATTTATAATTAAGAGACGCTCAGAGTGATTGTTAAGTACAATTATTATTTCTTATTAGATGTTACAAAAGTTGAGATTCATGCTTCATTAATATACTGAACAGAACGAGCGAAAGAATACAACTGCTTCTTCTTGCATTAGGCAAATATTATCAGGACTGCATGTATTACAAAACGCAAGTATCATAAGCGGTGTCAAGTCACATATGACGGATGACCTCAACGAAGGCCACTACATGACGTGGTTAACTTGGCTTACTATGACCTACACAATGTGCAAAAAAGAAGTTTCATGAACTCTCCAAGATTTGAAGTGCATCAACATCATTATACATGGAATCAGACATTAATTATGTTAAATCACGCAATAAAATATTTTACGCATATTTATTATGATCTCGGAGATACTGGTCTGTGATTAATTGAACGTAACTTCGCCATTACATTTCTATCTAATCTTTAGGTAAAGAAGATAAAGTCTCTACAACCCTCTAGATTACATAATTCAAGGACTTTTTTATAACGAGTTGAGAAATTAATTATTTATTCATTGAATAATATTTTTTACTTAGAACAGTTAGTGATGTCACGTTATTAATCATTATTCCTTCATTGGGCGACTTAATTCCATTATAAGTGAGACCTTTCCTGAGAAGTTTAGGATGCAACACGATAGTTACACATGAGGGGTATGCCACACAGGGCGCCGGCTCTACCATATAGGCAGTTATGCAACTGCTTGTAAAATATGAAATACTCTATTGCCGTCCACAGCGACTGTCGCTGGTGTTATCAAGTATTTTTTCTACCCCGCGGCTAATCGAATCTTGATTCGATACGCTTATTCTAGGGATATTTAGTTTTTAAGGGTTGGTGTTATTAATTCTTGAATTTGACTTTACATTCGTCTAAAATTTTTCACACGAAATCCCAACCTTAAAATAAAAAACTAATTTCATCAATTTTGTTTTTAGAAAAAAGTAATAAAAGGCGCAGTAGAAAAAATAGTATAGAGAACTCGTTTCGTTAGACGTTGCTTCGCGGTCCCTTCAGCTTGTGCGCCAAAACAGTCCTAATGAAACAAGTTCTTTAACATAATATTTTCTATTGCGCGAAGCTTGTGAATTCTATAGTCCAGGCTATGAACCGGAAAATAAAAAAAAACATGTAAGTTCGAATCGAACATTTTTTTTTTTGCATTAGCTTCAGGATATTCTCAGGATCATTCATACAACGAAAATGTCCCGTAATCTCCAAGTCTTGAATTGTATTTTCTACAAAAAAAGGTATTTTGGCATTTCGAGTGCACCTAGGTTTTTTTTGGCATTTCGAATGCACCAAGGAAGTTTTTTGGGTCGCTGATCACAAATCCGTAGCCACATTTACTTGCAATCCATCGAAGGGGTCGTAAAATCGACGAAATTGGCCAACTTTGCACCCCTATATGTTATTTTGCAATTTACGCGTTTATGGTATTTCGAATGCACCAAAGGGTTTTTTTTGAATCGCTGAATACGATTCCGAAGCCAGATTTACTCCGAAGTAATTTTAAAATGCAAAAATAATAAAAATTTTGAAGCGTGTCAAATTAGCCATTTTTTTTAATTTCCCACCCCTACGATGATATTTGAGTAAATCTGGCTTCGGAATCGTATTCAGCGACCCTAAAAACCTCCTTGGTGCATTCGAAATGCCTAAAACACGTAAATTGCAAAATAACATATTAGGGGTGCAAAATTGGCCAATTTTGTCAATTTTATCACCCCTACGATGGATTGCAAGTAAATCTGTCTACGGATTCGTGTTCAGCGACCCAAAAAACCACCTAGGTGCACTCGAAATGCCAAAATACCTTTTTTTGTAAAAAATACAATTGAAGACTTGCAGATTTCGGGTCATTTTCGCCCCCAATGGGTGGGGTTGGGGTTCCCAAGAGGTTTTAAGGTGTATGAATGATGCTGAGAACCTCCTGAAGCTGATGCAAAAAAAATTTTTTGGTTCGAACTTACATGTTTTTTTTTTTATTATAGCTAAAATCCCGGTTCACAGCCTGGACTACTAGTGCATTTTAGTTTTTAGAAGTTAGTATTGACGAACAGTCATAAGTATCATCATAACCTTATTCAAATAAATGAAAATACGAGGTATGGGATTTTGCTGGTAACAAGTTACCGACAGATGTTCCAACCATTTTCCTCAATCTTCCAGGAGTACCCATCGAAATATTTGTTCATTTTATAAAAAAATGTGATCAAAATCAAAATAACTTCAAACGCTCACGATTTGTTAGTAGTTAGATAATTGCTAACAAGTGTACGAGATATAATTTAAATTGTTGTTTATAAAATGAAAAATGTGGAAGTTATGTTTATTCATATACGGAGTTTAATCTCTGGAATTTTTTACTGGCAGTAAAATCACAAGCACCCTTTTCCACTAAAAATTTTAAGAATCTTATACGCATTTCGCTAGGTAGGCTAGCATCATCAGCGAAACAACTAAATTAAAACTGTGTGTAAGGTGAAAACTCCCTGAAAAATAAAACACAATCGAAAATCCCATGTGACATTTGTGATGTACCATCTTCAACTAGACAGCTTTCAAATTTTCAGACAGATATGTCATTTAGAAGATTTTTGTAAACATGGAAAAAAGTGAATTTCGCATTGGATCGATTCACAAGTGGTTTATTAATTTTCGTTGTGGTAGTATGAGCACAAAGGACGCCGAATGTTCTGGTAGTCCAATTGAGGTATCAAACCCAGAAATCGTCGATAAAATCCATGGTATGATATTGGACGATCGGCGAGTTAGAGTGCACGAGATAGCTGAGGCTATGGGCATCTCAACCGAACGGGTACGGAACATTTTGCAAAAATCTTTGAATATGAGAAAGCTATCTGCCAGATGGGTGCCGCATCTTCTCTGAAGACTTTTTGCATTGTTTCGTAACCGTGGAAACATGGATCCATCACAACACGCCAGAAACCGAAGAACAGTCGAAACAGTGGACTTGTACTGGCGAATTGAATCCGAATAAGGCCAAAGTGGGTTGAGTTTTACCCATGTAGCATTTTGAACATGACTCAATTTTGCAATTTCAGATTTGTTGAAGTCGGAAATTTTATCAAAGGTATCGCCAAAACGATTTTTTAGCTTGTTCATAAACGGGTTTTCATTGCAAATTTAGGAAATAAATTATAGAATTTATTAATTATTGAAGGATCATAAGGAAAACTTATCAATCTAATTGAATTATTTGTAATGGCTCCTATTTAGTCGATTGATTGTGTTCCATTTTTTTAGAAATTATGTTATTGATCAAAGATTTGTCGTAACCATTGTCCGTAGCTATTTGGTGATGTTTCTCAACTTCATTGTTTTAATTTTTGTTGATCAAATGGACGTTTAATAATCTATCACCTAGACTATTTGCTATTTGATTTTCTGACTTAGTCGTCATGGTCACTCCACCAGTCATTGCCTCTTACGTCATACATTCTTAAAAAATAATTTTAACAAGTTTGAAATCACATTATATTTGCTGAAAATACTAAGTACCTAGTATATTTGGCCACTATAATCATTACAAAACATGTCAGCTGTCGTCATTTTTTCTCTACGTCACATGTTGTGATGCAGTGTAAAATTGCTTTCTGTTTAATGTGATTTCATATGAAAATATTTTATTTTGCTCATCCAACCTTCTAAACTATTGCTTTTTAAATAATATAATATAAAATGGTATTTTATTTTAGGCATAGAATACAAGTATTTGATACGTCATATCTTGTAGAACAATAAGCCTGGGAATAATAACTGGTTGCGAAACATATTATAGTCCAGTAAATTAAGTCCAAAATCGACCTGAATATTTAAATTCTTTTCTTATGAGCCGATTTTGATCTGTGAGGGCTCATTTTCTTCGTAATGATGTCTAGAACAAAGATCGGGGGTTTATTTTTCTGACTAATTGTTTATATTGTTAATAAAAAATTATTAGTGTTAAACAAATGCGTGTCTCAGATCATTATAAGAAATAATTAAAAAGTACAGGTTTTAAGCAAGTATTTGAATATTTCCAAGTGTTAAAGTAATAAACAAAGGTTCACAAAGTTTACTCAATGTTCATAAACAATTTGTTAATTAACAAATAAACGAAAAAATGAAATTAGGTCTGGTTATGCGATATTGGACTCGATTTCGGATATTTTCAACTCGATGAACACGAATTCGGTAATATAATTGCAATACATTGTTTATCTCATTTGTTAATAAACAATTTGTTAATTAACAAATAAACGAAAAAATTAACTTAGGTCTGGTTATGCGATATTGGACTCGATTTCGGACATTTTCAACTTGAACACGAATTTGGTGATTTAATAATTGCAATAAATTGTTTATTTCATTTGTTAATAAACAATTTGTTAATTAACCCGCACTTTTTTCTAGACATCATTACGTAGAAAATGAGCCCTCACAGATCAAAATCGGCTCATAAGAAAAAAATTTAAATATTAATACCTTCATTTACTGGACTCTTATCATACCAATCACAATTTAGAAATAAAGAATTCAAAATAACGATGTTGCAAAAATAAGCCTGGCAATAATAACGGGTTTGGATCAATGCTGACCGATCACTGTTTAATAAAGCATTTAAAAATTACGATGTGGTACTCTCTAACTACTTATTGCCAGTCGGGGTCATTTTGTTAACAAAATTTGTAGTTCAGGGATGTTGCCTACAATTGCAATATTATCCACTGGTGAACGTATGAACGATTCTGTATGAGTTGGAAGCCCAATAATGTAGCCATAGAAAGTTTTTTTTTAACTTCCATGTATTTCTCGTTCCCTTTGAGAGTTCCTGTGTCAATTTTTTGTTTCAATGTTGATGTGTATTCCACAATTGGTGTAAGTATTAACCTTTTTGCATTTATTTTTATTAGTAATAATTTTTTCAATAAAATTTTGTCAATTTACTTATGGCAATGACTGGGTGGCGAAAATTGGTTTTTTGAATAAATTAGTGGCAATGATTGTTTTTTTACTATATTAGATGGTTTTTAGCTTCAGCTTTCTGATAGTAGCAATGACTGGTTGTTTATATTACTATGATGATGGCTATTTGGTAGCTGAAAGGTCTTAGTACTTAAGTATTTTTAGTGGAAACGGGTCATTATTTCTAACGTATTACTGTTATAGTGTATCATCAGTTATTAACTGTTTTACCTTTTTTTATCAAAATTCGAATTGGTTGTAGGAACTGGGACAGAAAATTCTGAAAAAGAGTCAAGAAACACAATTCCCAATTTATCAATGCCGTTAGCCACTTTTCATAATTATGTTTGATATGATACGCCTTAGTAACCACATTACAATTGAGTAAAAATTTCATTCCCACAGAAAATAAATTAAAGTACAATTAATTTAAATAGCAGAACTCGCAGCAGATCGTTCATTGGTAGTAGTTAACGACTAAATGACATTAAAATTCCTGAAGAAGAGTTATGTGCCACCCAATTACCATAAAATTGTGAAATTCATTTTTATTTTCTTTCCACCAGGCAGTTCTCTTATTTTTGTATCAACTTATAACCGGTTAATTTTATAATCGCGAACATAATAAACATATATAATGGTCGTTTAATTTACATTAACGCAATAAGAGGTAGGAAGAAGTGAGGCACGTAGAAATTTTCTAGATAACTCGCAGTCAGTGATAGTACCCAAGATAAAACATTATGCCTTTGCAATCTTTGACAAATAAAAGCCTATTCCGTGCAGCATTCCTCTCAATATAATAATATTCCGGTTTAACAACAATTTGATTTTTATTGTTTATTATATTCAATGTTTCTACCTACAGTGTAGATATTTATGACGATTTATACGTGGTCATTGTAAAATTTAATTTCACATTGGAATATCTGTCTGCGATTGAAACAATGAAATCAGAAATCACGCTATGTTGAATGTAACAAAATAAGAAATTATTAAGGATCTATAATTGGTATAAATTTATCGATTTATCCTTACGGCGGCATTTCACTACATTGAACATCTAAATCGCACCAATTATATCCAAGGTTAGATGTACCGCAAAATTGAAATTTTGAAAAAAAAAAAAAATTATTTTACAAATATTCCTAAGTCTTCCATATCCATGCTCGGGATAATCACCACAATCACCCTCTCATGGGATGAGCTACTTTACATCACAGCAGTTTCTCATAATCTACGAACGACATATTCGACCTGTCCTGGTAGTCGGGTCAAATTAGACGTAAAAATTGTGAAAGTTTGGAATTTTTTCCAAACAGACCAATCAACTTAAATTTTTTTGCAAATCGTTCCTGGACGGATACTGAACGATATTGAACTTTAAGATCTAGTCGCTCGACCATTTTTCACCTGTTAAACCGGAAATTGGCCAATTTTCATTTGAAAATTTGCAAAATTGTTAAGTATTGCCAAAATTGGTTGGAAAACTCCACTCGGGGGTTTTCGAGGTCGCTGATCACGATTCCGAAGTTAGATTTACCATTTTCGACCGCAGTGTCTAGAAATTGGCCAATTATATGTCTGAAAAATAGCCAAATTCAATAAGGACCTCGCAAATTCCTTACGGAAATTAAGTTCTCGGTGGATATTTCTGAATTTTTGATATGATGTAGTCCATGTGATTCTGAACAAATGTTATCATTGCGCCAACCCCCAAAAATGAAAAGATTCCCTGCTAGGGGGAGTTATATTTACATTTTACTCTTAATAGCCTATTTATTTCTGAAGACGGGAACAATATTTTAACATGCTTCATTCTAGTTTATGTTGCGTAATATGGTTCTTCTCCCATAAACATTTTTTGAAGCCCTCCCTAACCCCTAAACCCCCCTTAAATAAAAAAAATATACCTTTTTCTGGATCACTTCAAAAATCATTGTAAAATGTTTTAATAAGCTTAAATACGGAATCCGCACTTTCAAATTTCAAAAATCAACTTCCCCCCCCCCCCCAAATGGGGGATGCACAAAAAATTATGGTGGATTTTTCTGAATTTTTGATATTATGTAGTCCATGTAATTCTGAACAAATTTTATTCATGCGCAAACCCC